>HG996555.1:115158627-115701127 GCA_905340355.1 Rhagonycha fulva
TTTTCTTGTAAGTATTAAAATTAAACTTTTACGGTCGTTTAAACTTGTAAAAATCGCTTTTTGGATTTCTACTTTAGTAAGCGATTTTGAAACATTTCCATGGAAATCCGCCGCCTGAAAATGCTATATTCGAATTCTACGCTATCGAAAACGTAGTCTACAATGAAAAAAACCGATTTAAAATTTTAGTCGGATTTTACAAAAACGATAGATTAACCCCTTTGAATTTTTTTTTACCCAAAAAATAAATATTGGAAAACTATAGCTTTTTCGACATATTCTTATGTATTTTGATTAGAAAATTAGCCTGGAGCAGGTTATTTTCTTGTAAGTATTAAAATTAAACTTTTACGGTCGTTTAAACTTGTAAAAATCGCTTTTTGGATTTCTACTTTAGTAAGCGATTTTGAAACATTTCCATGGAAATCCGCCGCCTGAAAATGCTATATTCGAATTCTACGCTATCGAAAACGTAGTCTACAATGAAAAAAACCGATTTAAAATTTTAGTCGGATTTTACAAAAACGATAGATTAACCCCTTTGAATTTTTTTTTACCCAAAAAATAAATATTGGAAAACTATAGCTTTTTCGACATATTCTTATGTATTTTGATTAGAAAATTAGCCTGGAGCAGGTTATTTTCTTGTAAGTATTAAAATTAAACTTTTACGGTCGTTTAAACTTGTAAAAATCGCTTTTTGGATTTCTACTTTAGTAAGCGATTTTGAAACATTTCCATGGAAATCCGCCGCCTGAAAATGCTATATTCGAATTCTACGCTATCGAAAACGTAGTCTACAATGAAAAAAACCGATTTAAAATTTTAGTCGGATTTTACAAAAACGATAGATTAACCCCTTTGAATTTTTTTTTACCCAAAAAATAAATATTGGAAAACTATAGCTTTTTCGACATATTCTTATGTATTTTGATTAGAAAATTAGCCTGGAGCAGGTTATTTTCTTGTAAGTATTAAAATTAAACTTTTACGGTCGTTTAAACTTGTAAAAATCGCTTTTTGGATTTCTACTTTAGTAAGCGATTTTGAAACATTTCCATGGAAATCCGTCGCCTGAAAATGCTATATTCGAATTCTACGCTATCGAAAACGTAGTCTACAATGAAAAAAACCGATTTAAAATTTTAGTCGGATTTTACAAAAACGATAGATTAACCCCTTTGAATTTTTTTTTACCCAAAAAATAAATATTGGAAAACTATAGCTTTTTCGACATATTCTTATGTATTTTGATTAGAAAATTAGCCTGGAGCAGGTTATTTTCTTGTAAGTATTAAAATTAAACTTTTACGGTCGTTTAAACTTGTAAAAATCGCTTTTTGGATTTCTACTTTAGTAAGCGATTTTGAAACATTTCCATGGAAATCCGCCGCCTGAAAATGCTATATTCGAATTCTACGCTATCGAAAACGTAGTCTACAATGAAAAAAACCGATTTAAAATTTTAGTCGGATTTTACAAAAACGATAGATTAACCCCTTTGAATTTTTTTTTACCCAAAAAATAAATATTGGAAAACTATAGCTTTTTCGACATATTCTTATGTATTTTGATTAGAAAATTAGCCTGGAGCAGGTTATTTTCTTGTAAGTATTAAAATTAAACTTTTACGGTCGTTTAAACTTGTAAAAATCGCTTTTTGGATTTCTACTTTAGTAAGCGATTTTGAAACATTTCCATGGAAATCCGCCGCCTGAAAATGCTATATTCGAATTCTACGCTATCGAAAACGTAGTCTACAATGAAAAAAACCGATTTAAAATTTTAGTCGGATTTTACAAAAACGATAGATTAACCCCTTTGAATTTTTTTTTACCCAAAGAATAAATATTGGAAAACTATAGCTTTTTCGACATATTCTTATGTATTTTGATTAGAAAATTAGCCTGGAGCAGGTTATTTTCTTGTAAGTATTAAAATTAAACTTTTACGGTCGTTTAAACTTGTAAAAATCGCTTTTTTGATTTCTACTTTAGTAAGCGATTTTGAAACATTTCCATGGAAATCCGCCGCCTGAAAATGCTATATTCGAATTCTACGCTATCGAAAACGTAGTCTACAATGAAAAAAACCGATTTAAAATTTTAGTCGGATTTTACAAAAACGATAGATTAACCCCTTTGAATTTTTTTTTACCCAAAAAATAAATATTGGAAAACTATAGCTTTTTCGACATATTCTTATGTATTTTGATTAGAAAATTAGCCTGGAGCAGGTTATTTTCTTGTAAGTATTAAAATTAAACTTTTACGGTCGTTTAAACTTGTAAAAATCGCTTTTTGGATTTCTACTTTAGTAAGCGATTTTGAAACATTTCCATGGAAATCCGCCGCCTGAAAATGCTATATTCGAATTCTACGCTATCGAAAACGTAGTCTACAATGAAAAAAACCGATTTAAAATTTTAGTCGGATTTTACAAAAACGATAGATTAACCCCTTTGAATTTTTTTTTACCCAAAGAATAAATATTGGAAAACTATAGCTTTTTCGACATATTCTTATGTATTTTGATTAGAAAATTAGCCTGGAGCAGGTTATTTTCTTGTAAGTATTAAAATTAAACTTTTACGGTCGTTTAAACTTGTAAAAATCGCTTTTTGGATTTCTACTTTAGTAAGCGATTTTGAAACATTTCCATGGAAATCCGCCGCCTGAAAATGCTATATTCGAATTCTACGCTATCGAAAACGTAGTCTACAATGAAAAAAACCGATTTAAAATTTTAGTCGGATTTTACAAAAACGATAGATTAACCCCTTTGAATTTTTTTTTACCCAAAGAATAAATATTGGAAAACTATAGCTTTTTCGACATATTCTTATGTATTTTGATTAGAAAATTAGCCTGGAGCAGGTTATTTTCTTGTAAGTATTAAAATTAAACTTTTACGGTCGTTTAAACTTGTAAAAATCGCTTTTTGGATTTCTACTTTAGTAAGCGATTTTGAAACATTTCCATGGAAATCCGCCGCCTGAAAATGCTATATTCGAATTCTACGCTATCGAAAACGTAGTCTACAATGAAAAAAACCGATTTAAAATTTTAGTCGGATTTTACAAAAACGATAGATTAACCCCTTTGAATTTTTTTTTACCCAAAAAATAAATATTGGAAAACTATAGCTTTTTCGACATATTCTTATGTATTTTGATTAGAAAATTAGCCTGGAGCAGGTTATTTTCTTGTAAGTATTAAAATTAAACTTTTACGGTCGTTTAAACTTGTAAAAATCGCTTTTTGGATTTCTACTTTAGTAAGCGATTTTGAAACATTTCCATGGAAATCCGCCGCCTGAAAATGCTATATTCGAATTCTACGCTATCGAAAACGTAGTCTACAATGAAAAAAACCGATTTAAAATTTTAGTCGGATTTTACAAAAACGATAGATTAACCCCTTTGAATTTTTTTTTACCCAAAAAATAAATATTGGAAAACTATAGCTTTTTCGACATATTCTTATGTATTTTGATTAGAAAATTAGCCTGGAGCAGGTTATTTTCTTGTAAGTATTAAAATTAAACTTTTACGGTCGTTTAAACTTGTAAAAATCGCTTTTTGGATTTCTACTTTAGTAAGCGATTTTGAAACATTTCCATGGAAATCCGCCGCCTGAAAATGCTATATTCGAATTCTACGCTATCGAAAACGTAGTCTACAATGAAAAAAACCGATTTAAAATTTTAGTCGGATTTTACAAAAACGATAGATTAACCCCTTTGAATTTTTTTTTACCCAAAAAATAAATATTGGAAAACTATAGCTTTTTCGACATATTCTTATGTATTTTGATTAGAAAATTAGCCTGGAGCAGGTTATTTTCTTGTAAGTATTAAAATTAAACTTTTACGGTCGTTTAAACTTGTAAAAATCGCTTTTTGGATTTCTACTTTAGTAAGCGATTTTGAAACATTTCCATGGAAATCCGCCGCCTGAAAATGCTATATTCGAATTCTACGCTATCGAAAACGTAGTCTACAATGAAAAAAACCGATTTAAAATTTTAGTCGGATTTTACAAAAACGATAGATTAACCCCTTTGAATTTTTTTTTACCCAAAGAATAAATATTGGAAAACTATAGCTTTTTCGACATATTCTTATGTATTTTGATTAGAAAATTAGCCTGGAGCAGGTTATTTTCTTGTAAGTATTAAAATTAAACTTTTACGGTCGTTTAAACTTGTAAAAATCGCTTTTTGGATTTCTACTTTAGTAAGCGATTTTGAAACATTTCCATGGAAATCCGCCGCCTGAAAATGCTATATTCGAATTCTACGCTATCGAAAACGTAGTCTACAATGAAAAAAACCGATTTAAAATTTTAGTCGGATTTTACAAAAACGATAGATTAACCCCTTTGAATTTTTTTTTACCCAAAAAATAAATATTGGAAAACTATAGCTTTTTCGACATATTCTTATGTATTTTGATTAGAAAATTAGCCTGGAGCAGGTTATTTTCTTGTAAGTATTAAAATTAAACTTTTACGGTCGTTTAAACTTGTAAAAATCGCTTTTTGGATTTCTACTTTAGTAAGCGATTTTGAAACATTTCCATGGAAATCCGCCGCCTGAAAATGCTATATTCGAATTCTACGCTATCGAAAACGTAGTCTACAATGAAAAAAACCGATTTAAAATTTTAGTCGGATTTTACAAAAACGATAGATTAACCCCTTTGAATTTTTTTTTACCCAAAGAATAAATATTGGAAAACTATAGCTTTTTCGACATATTCTTATGTATTTTGATTAGAAAATTAGCCTGGAGCAGGTTATTTTCTTGTAAGTATTAAAATTAAACTTTTACGGTCGTTTAAACTTGTAAAAATCGCTTTTTGGATTTCTACTTTAGTAAGCGATTTTGAAACATTTCCATGGAAATCCGCCGCCTGAAAATGCTATATTCGAATTCTACGCTATCGAAAACGTAGTCTACAATGAAAAAAACCGATTTAAAATTTTAGTCGGATTTTACAAAAACGATAGATTAACCCCTTTGAATTTTTTTTTACCCAAAAAATAAATATTGGAAAACTATAGCTTTTTCGACATATTCTTATGTATTTTGATTAGAAAATTAGCCTGGAGCAGGTTATTTTCTTGTAAGTATTAAAATTAAACTTTTACGGTCGTTTAAACTTGTAAAAATCGCTTTTTGGATTTCTACTTTAGTAAGCGATTTTGAAACATTTCCATGGAAATCCGCCGCCTGAAAATGCTATATTCGAATTCTACGCTATCGAAAACGTAGTCTACAATGAAAAAAACCGATTTAAAATTTTAGTCGGATTTTACAAAAACGATAGATTAACCCCTTTGAATTTTTTTTTACCCAAAAAATAAATATTGGAAAACTATAGCTTTTTCGACATATTCTTATGTATTTTGATTAGAAAATTAGCCTGGAGCAGGTTATTTTCTTGTAAGTATTAAAATTAAACTTTTACGGTCGTTTAAACTTGTAAAAATCGCTTTTTGGATTTCTACTTTAGTAAGCGATTTTGAAACATTTCCATGGAAATCCGCCGCCTGAAAATGCTATATTCGAATTCTACGCTATCGAAAACGTAGTCTACAATGAAAAAAACCGATTTAAAATTTTAGTCGGATTTTACAAAAACGATAGATTAACCCCTTTGAATTTTTTTTTACCCAAAGAATAAATATTGGAAAACTATAGCTTTTTCGACATATTCTTATGTATTTTGATTAGAAAATTAGCCTGGAGCAGGTTATTTTCTTGTAAGTATTAAAATTAAACTTTTACGGTCGTTTAAACTTGTAAAAATCGCTTTTTGGATTTCTACTTTAGTAAGCGATTTTGAAACATTTCCATGGAAATCCGCCGCCTGAAAATGCTATATTCGAATTCTACGCTATCGAAAACGTAGTCTACAATGAAAAAAACCGATTTAAAATTTTAGTCGGATTTTACAAAAACGATAGATTAACCCCTTTGAATTTTTTTTTACCCAAAAAATAAATATTGGAAAACTATAGCTTTTTCGACATATTCTTATGTATTTTGATTAGAAAATTAGCCTGGAGCAGGTTATTTTCTTGTAAGTATTAAAATTAAACTTTTACGGTCGTTTAAACTTGTAAAAATCGCTTTTTGGATTTCTACTTTAGTAAGCGATTTTGAAACATTTCCATGGAAATCCGCCGCCTGAAAATGCTATATTCGAATTCTACGCTATCGAAAACGTAGTCTACAATGAAAAAAACCGATTTAAAATTTTAGTCGGATTTTACAAAAACGATAGATTAACCCCTTTGAATTTTTTTTTACCCAAAAAATAAATATTGGAAAACTATAGCTTTTTCGACATATTCTTATGTATTTTGATTAGAAAATTAGCCTGGAGCAGGTTATTTTCTTGTAAGTATTAAAATTAAACTTTTACGGTCGTTTAAACTTGTAAAAATCGCTTTTTGGATTTCTACTTTAGTAAGCGATTTTGAAACATTTCCATGGAAATCCGCCGCCTGAAAATGCTATATTCGAATTCTACGCTATCGAAAACGTAGTCTACAATGAAAAAAACCGATTTAAAATTTTAGTCGGATTTTACAAAAACGATAGATTAACCCCTTTGAATTTTTTTTTACCCAAAGAATAAATATTGGAAAACTATAGCTTTTTCGACATATTCTTATGTATTTTGATTAGAAAATTAGCCTGGAGCAGGTTATTTTCTTGTAAGTATTAAAATTAAACTTTTACGGTCGTTTAAACTTGTAAAAATCGCTTTTTGGATTTCTACTTTAGTAAGCGATTTTGAAACATTTCCATGGAAATCCGCCGCCTGAAAATGCTATATTCGAATTCTACGCTATCGAAAACGTAGTCTACAATGAAAAAAACCGATTTAAAATTTTAGTCGGATTTTACAAAAACGATAGATTAACCCCTTTGAATTTTTTTTTACCCAAAAAATAAATATTGGAAAACTATAGCTTTTTCGACATATTCTTATGTATTTTGATTAGAAAATTAGCCTGGAGCAGGTTATTTTCTTGTAAGTATTAAAATTAAACTTTTACGGTCGTTTAAACTTGTAAAAATCGCTTTTTGGATTTCTACTTTAGTAAGCGATTTTGAAACATTTCCATGGAAATCCGCCGCCTGAAAATGCTATATTCGAATTCTACGCTATCGAAAACGTAGTCTACAATGAAAAAAACCGATTTAAAATTTTAGTCGGATTTTACAAAAACGATAGATTAACCCCTTTGAATTTTTTTTTACCCAAAAAATAAATATTGGAAAACTATAGCTTTTTCGACATATTCTTATGTATTTTGATTAGAAAATTAGCCTGGAGCAGGTTATTTTCTTGTAAGTATTAAAATTAAACTTTTACGGTCGTTTAAACTTGTAAAAATCGCTTTTTGGATTTCTACTTTAGTAAGCGATTTTGAAACATTTCCATGGAAATCCGCCGCCTGAAAATGCTATATTCGAATTCTACGCTATCGAAAACGTAGTCTACAATGAAAAAAACCGATTTAAAATTTTAGTCGGATTTTACAAAAACGATAGATTAACCCCTTTGAATTTTTTTTTACCCAAAAAATAAATATTGGAAAACTATAGCTTTTTCGACATATTCTTATGTATTTTGATTAGAAAATTAGCCTGGAGCAGGTTATTTTCTTGTAAGTATTAAAATTAAACTTTTACGGTCGTTTAAACTTGTAAAAATCGCTTTTTGGATTTCTACTTTAGTAAGCGATTTTGAAACATTTCCATGGAAATCCGCCGCCTGAAAATGCTATATTCGAATTCTACGCTATCGAAAACGTAGTCTACAATGAAAAAAACCGATTTAAAATTTTAGTCGGATTTTACAAAAACGATAGATTAACCCCTTTGAATTTTTTTTTACCCAAAAAATAAATATTGGAAAACTATAGCTTTTTCGACATATTCTTATGTATTTTGATTAGAAAATTAGCCTGGAGCAGGTTATTTTCTTGTAAGTATTAAAATTAAACTTTTACGGTCGTTTAAACTTGTAAAAATCGCTTTTTGGATTTCTACTTTAGTAAGCGATTTTGAAACATTTCCATGGAAATCCGCCGCCTGAAAATGCTATATTCGAATTCTACGCTATCGAAAACGTAGTCTACAATGAAAAAAACCGATTTAAAATTTTAGTCGGATTTTACAAAAACGATAGATTAACCCCTTTGAATTTTTTTTTACCCAAAAAATAAATATTGGAAAACTATAGCTTTTTCGACATATTCTTATGTATTTTGATTAGAAAATTAGCCTGGAGCAGGTTATTTTCTTGTAAGTATTAAAATTAAACTTTTACGGTCGTTTAAACTTGTAAAAATCGCTTTTTGGATTTCTACTTTAGTAAGCGATTTTGAAACATTTCCATGGAAATCCGCCGCCTGAAAATGCTATATTCGAATTCTACGCTATCGAAAACGTAGTCTACAATGAAAAAAACCGATTTAAAATTTTAGTCGGATTTTACAAAAACGATAGATTAACCCCTTTGAATTTTTTTTTACCCAAAAAATAAATATTGGAAAACTATAGCTTTTTCGACATATTCTTATGTATTTTGATTAGAAAATTAGCCTGGAGCAGGTTATTTTCTTGTAAGTATTAAAATTAAACTTTTACGGTCGTTTAAACTTGTAAAAATCGCTTTTTGGATTTCTACTTTAGTAAGCGATTTTGAAACATTTCCATGGAAATCCGCCGCCTGAAAATGCTATATTCGAATTCTACGCTATCGAAAACGTAGTCTACAATGAAAAAAACCGATTTAAAATTTTAGTCGGATTTTACAAAAACGATAGATTAACCCCTTTGAATTTTTTTTTACCCAAAAAATAAATATTGGAAAACTATAGCTTTTTCGACATATTCTTATGTATTTTGATTAGAAAATTAGCCTGGAGCAGGTTATTTTCTTGTAAGTATTAAAATTAAACTTTTACGGTCGTTTAAACTTGTAAAAATCGCTTTTTGGATTTCTACTTTAGTAAGCGATTTTGAAACATTTCCATGGAAATCCGCCGCCTGAAAATGCTATATTCGAATTCTACGCTATCGAAAACGTAGTCTACAATGAAAAAAACCGATTTAAAATTTTAGTCGGATTTTACAAAAACGATAGATTAACCCCTTTGAATTTTTTTTTACCCAAAGAATAAATATTGGAAAACTATAGCTTTTTCGACATATTCTTATGTATTTTGATTAGAAAATTAGCCTGGAGCAGGTTATTTTCTTGTAAGTATTAAAATTAAACTTTTACGGTCGTTTAAACTTGTAAAAATCGCTTTTTGGATTTCTACTTTAGTAAGCGATTTTGAAACATTTCCATGGAAATCCGCCGCCTGAAAATGCTATATTCGAATTCTACGCTATCGAAAACGTAGTCTACAATGAAAAAAACCGATTTAAAATTTTAGTCGGATTTTACAAAAACGATAGATTAACCCCTTTGAATTTTTTTTTACCCAAAAAATAAATATTGGAAAACTATAGCTTTTTCGACATATTCTTATGTATTTTGATTAGAAAATTAGCCTGGAGCAGGTTATTTTCTTGTAAGTATTAAAATTAAACTTTTACGGTCGTTTAAACTTGTAAAAATCGCTTTTTGGATTTCTACTTTAGTAAGCGATTTTGAAACATTTCCATGGAAATCCGCCGCCTGAAAATGCTATATTCGAATTCTACGCTATCGAAAACGTAGTCTACAATGAAAAAAACCGATTTAAAATTTTAGTCGGATTTTACAAAAACGATAGATTAACCCCTTTGAATTTTTTTTTACCCAAAAAATAAATATTGGAAAACTATAGCTTTTTCGACATATTCTTATGTATTTTGATTAGAAAATTAGCCTGGAGCAGGTTATTTTCTTGTAAGTATTAAAATTAAACTTTTACGGTCGTTTAAACTTGTAAAAATCGCTTTTTGGATTTCTACTTTAGTAAGCGATTTTGAAACATTTCCATGGAAATCCGCCGCCTGAAAATGCTATATTCGAATTCTACGCTATCGAAAACGTAGTCTACAATGAAAAAAACCGATTTAAAATTTTAGTCGGATTTTACAAAAACGATAGATTAACCCCTTTGAATTTTTTTTTACCCAAAAAATAAATATTGGAAAACTATAGCTTTTTCGACATATTCTTATGTATTTTGATTAGAAAATTAGCCTGGAGCAGGTTATTTTCTTGTAAGTATTAAAATTAAACTTTTACGGTCGTTTAAACTTGTAAAAATCGCTTTTTGGATTTCTACTTTAGTAAGCGATTTTGAAACATTTCCATGGAAATCCGCCGCCTGAAAATGCTATATTCGAATTCTACGCTATCGAAAACGTAGTCTACAATGAAAAAAACCGATTTAAAATTTTAGTCGGATTTTACAAAAACGATAGATTAACCCCTTTGAATTTTTTTTTACCCAAAAAATAAATATTGGAAAACTATAGCTTTTTCGACATATTCTTATGTATTTTGATTAGAAAATTAGCCTGGAGCAGGTTATTTTCTTGTAAGTATTAAAATTAAACTTTTACGGTCGTTTAAACTTGTAAAAATCGCTTTTTGGATTTCTACTTTAGTAAGCGATTTTGAAACATTTCCATGGAAATCCGCCGCCTGAAAATGCTATATTCGAATTCTACGCTATCGAAAACGTAGTCTACAATGAAAAAAACCGATTTAAAATTTTAGTCGGATTTTACAAAAACGATAGATTAACCCCTTTGAATTTTTTTTTACCCAAAAAATAAATATTGGAAAACTATAGCTTTTTCGACATATTCTTATGTATTTTGATTAGAAAATTAGCCTGGAGCAGGTTATTTTCTTGTAAGTATTAAAATTAAACTTTTACGGTCGTTTAAACTTGTAAAAATCGCTTTTTGGATTTCTACTTTAGTAAGCGATTTTGAAACATTTCCATGGAAATCCGCCGCCTGAAAATGCTATATTCGAATTCTACGCTATCGAAAACGTAGTCTACAATGAAAAAAACCGATTTAAAATTTTAGTCGGATTTTACAAAAACGATAGATTAACCCCTTTGAATTTTTTTTTACCCAAAGAATAAATATTGGAAAACTATAGCTTTTTCGACATATTCTTATGTATTTTGATTAGAAAATTAGCCTGGAGCAGGTTATTTTCTTGTAAGTATTAAAATTAAACTTTTACGGTCGTTTAAACTTGTAAAAATCGCTTTTTGGATTTCTACTTTAGTAAGCGATTTTGAAACATTTCCATGGAAATCCGCCGCCTGAAAATGCTATATTCGAATTCTACGCTATCGAAAACGTAGTCTACAATGAAAAAAACCGATTTAAAATTTTAGTCGGATTTTACAAAAACGATAGATTAACCCCTTTGAATTTTTTTTTACCCAAAAAATAAATATTGGAAAACTATAGCTTTTTCGACATATTCTTATGTATTTTGATTAGAAAATTAGCCTGGAGCAGGTTATTTTCTTGTAAGTATTAAAATTAAACTTTTACGGTCGTTTAAACTTGTAAAAATCGCTTTTTGGATTTCTACTTTAGTAAGCGATTTTGAAACATTTCCATGGAAATCCGCCGCCTGAAAATGCTATATTCGAATTCTACGCTATCGAAAACGTAGTCTACAATGAAAAAAACCGATTTAAAATTTTAGTCGGATTTTACAAAAACGATAGATTAACCCCTTTGAATTTTTTTTTACCCAAAAAATAAATATTGGAAAACTATAGCTTTTTCGACATATTCTTATGTATTTTGATTAGAAAATTAGCCTGGAGCAGGTTATTTTCTTGTAAGTATTAAAATTAAACTTTTACGGTCGTTTAAACTTGTAAAAATCGCTTTTTGGATTTCTACTTTAGTAAGCGATTTTGAAACATTTCCATGGAAATCCGCCGCCTGAAAATGCTATATTCGAATTCTACGCTATCGAAAACGTAGTCTACAATGAAAAAAACCGATTTAAAATTTTAGTCGGATTTTACAAAAACGATAGATTAACCCCTTTGAATTTTTTTTTACCCAAAAAATAAATATTGGAAAACTATAGCTTTTTCGACATATTCTTATGTATTTTGATTAGAAAATTAGCCTGGAGCAGGTTATTTTCTTGTAAGTATTAAAATTAAACTTTTACGGTCGTTTAAACTTGTAAAAATCGCTTTTTGGATTTCTACTTTAGTAAGCGATTTTGAAACATTTCCATGGAAATCCGCCGCCTGAAAATGCTATATTCGAATTCTACGCTATCGAAAACGTAGTCTACAATGAAAAAAACCGATTTAAAATTTTAGTCGGATTTTACAAAAACGATAGATTAACCCCTTTGAATTTTTTTTTACCCAAAAAATAAATATTGGAAAACTATAGCTTTTTCGACATATTCTTATGTATTTTGATTAGAAAATTAGCCTGGAGCAGGTTATTTTCTTGTAAGTATTAAAATTAAACTTTTACGGTCGTTTAAACTTGTAAAAATCGCTTTTTGGATTTCTACTTTAGTAAGCGATTTTGAAACATTTCCATGGAAATCCGCCGCCTGAAAATGCTATATTCGAATTCTACGCTATCGAAAACGTAGTCTACAATGAAAAAAACCGATTTAAAATTTTAGTCGGATTTTACAAAAACGATAGATTAACCCCTTTGAATTTTTTTTTACCCAAAAAATAAATATTGGAAAACTATAGCTTTTTCGACATATTCTTATGTATTTTGATTAGAAAATTAGCCTGGAGCAGGTTATTTTCTTGTAAGTATTAAAATTAAACTTTTACGGTCGTTTAAACTTGTAAAAATCGCTTTTTGGATTTCTACTTTAGTAAGCGATTTTGAAACATTTCCATGGAAATCCGCCGCCTGAAAATGCTATATTCGAATTCTACGCTATCGAAAACGTAGTCTACAATGAAAAAAACCGATTTAAAATTTTAGTCGGATTTTACAAAAACGATAGATTAACCCCTTTGAATTTTTTTTTACCCAAAAAATAAATATTGGAAAACTATAGCTTTTTCGACATATTCTTATGTATTTTGATTAGAAAATTAGCCTGGAGCAGGTTATTTTCTTGTAAGTATTAAAATTAAACTTTTACGGTCGTTTAAACTTGTAAAAATCGCTTTTTGGATTTCTACTTTAGTAAGCGATTTTGAAACATTTCCATGGAAATCCGCCGCCTGAAAATGCTATATTCGAATTCTACGCTATCGAAAACGTAGTCTACAATGAAAAAAACCGATTTAAAATTTTAGTCGGATTTTACAAAAACGATAGATTAACCCCTTTGAATTTTTTTTTACCCAAAGAATAAATATTGGAAAACTATAGCTTTTTCGACATATTCTTATGTATTTTGATTAGAAAATTAGCCTGGAGCAGGTTATTTTCTTGTAAGTATTAAAATTAAACTTTTACGGTCGTTTAAACTTGTAAAAATCGCTTTTTGGATTTCTACTTTAGTAAGCGATTTTGAAACATTTCCATGGAAATCCGCCGCCTGAAAATGCTATATTCGAATTCTACGCTATCGAAAACGTAGTCTACAATGAAAAAAACCGATTTAAAATTTTAGTCGGATTTTACAAAAACGATAGATTAACCCCTTTGAATTTTTTTTTACCCAAAAAATAAATATTGGAAAACTATAGCTTTTTCGACATATTCTTATGTATTTTGATTAGAAAATTAGCCTGGAGCAGGTTATTTTCTTGTAAGTATTAAAATTAAACTTTTACGGTCGTTTAAACTTGTAAAAATCGCTTTTTGGATTTCTACTTTAGTAAGCGATTTTGAAACATTTCCATGGAAATCCGCCGCCTGAAAATGCTATATTCGAATTCTACGCTATCGAAAACGTAGTCTACAATGAAAAAAACCGATTTAAAATTTTAGTCGGATTTTACAAAAACGATAGATTAACCCCTTTGAATTTTTTTTTACCCAAAAAATAAATATTGGAAAACTATAGCTTTTTCGACATATTCTTATGTATTTTGATTAGAAAATTAGCCTGGAGCAGGTTATTTTCTTGTAAGTATTAAAATTAAACTTTTACGGTCGTTTAAACTTGTAAAAATCGCTTTTTGGATTTCTACTTTAGTAAGCGATTTTGAAACATTTCCATGGAAATCCGCCGCCTGAAAATGCTATATTCGAATTCTACGCTATCGAAAACGTAGTCTACAATGAAAAAAACCGATTTAAAATTTTAGTCGGATTTTACAAAAACGATAGATTAACCCCTTTGAATTTTTTTTTACCCAAAGAATAAATATTGGAAAACTATAGCTTTTTCGACATATTCTTATGTATTTTGATTAGAAAATTAGCCTGGAGCAGGTTATTTTCTTGTAAGTATTAAAATTAAACTTTTACGGTCGTTTAAACTTGTAAAAATCGCTTTTTGGATTTCTACTTTAGTAAGCGATTTTGAAACATTTCCATGGAAATCCGCCGCCTGAAAATGCTATATTCGAATTCTACGCTATCGAAAACGTAGTCTACAATGAAAAAAACCGATTTAAAATTTTAGTCGGATTTTACAAAAACGATAGATTAACCCCTTTGAATTTTTTTTTACCCAAAAAATAAATATTGGAAAACTATAGCTTTTTCGACATATTCTTATGTATTTTGATTAGAAAATTAGCCTGGAGCAGGTTATTTTCTTGTAAGTATTAAAATTAAACTTTTACGGTCGTTTAAACTTGTAAAAATCGCTTTTTGGATTTCTACTTTAGTAAGCGATTTTGAAACATTTCCATGGAAATCCGCCGCCTGAAAATGCTATATTCGAATTCTACGCTATCGAAAACGTAGTCTACAATGAAAAAAACCGATTTAAAATTTTAGTCGGATTTTACAAAAACGATAGATTAACCCCTTTGAATTTTTTTTTACCCAAAGAATAAATATTGGAAAACTATAGCTTTTTCGACATATTCTTATGTATTTTGATTAGAAAATTAGCCTGGAGCAGGTTATTTTCTTGTAAGTATTAAAATTAAACTTTTACGGTCGTTTAAACTTGTAAAAATCGCTTTTTGGATTTCTACTTTAGTAAGCGATTTTGAAACATTTCCATGGAAATCCGCCTCCTGAAAATGCTATATTCGAATTCTACGCTATCGAAAACGTAGTCTACAATGAAAAAAACCGATTTAAAATTTTAGTCGGATTTTACAAAAACGATAGATTAACCCCTTTGAATTTTTTTTTACCCAAAAAATAAATATTGGAAAACTATAGCTTTTTCGACATATTCTTATGTATTTTGATTAGAAAATTAGCCTGGAGCAGGTTATTTTCTTGTAAGTATTAAAATTAAACTTTTACGGTCGTTTAAACTTGTAAAAATCGCTTTTTGGATTTCTACTTTAGTAAGCGATTTTGAAACATTTCCATGGAAATCCGCCGCCTGAAAATGCTATATTCGAATTCTACGCTATCGAAAACGTAGTCTACAATGAAAAAAACCGATTTAAAATTTTAGTCGGATTTTACAAAAACGATAGATTAACCCCTTTGAATTTTTTTTTACCCAAAAAATAAATATTGGAAAACTATAGCTTTTTCGACATATTCTTATGTATTTTGATTAGAAAATTAGCCTGGAGCAGGTTATTTTCTTGTAAGTATTAAAATTAAACTTTTACGGTCGTTTAAACTTGTAAAAATCGCTTTTTGGATTTCTACTTTAGTAAGCGATTTTGAAACATTTCCATGGAAATCCGCCGCCTGAAAATGCTATATTCGAATTCTACGCTATCGAAAACGTAGTCTACAATGAAAAAAACCGATTTAAAATTTTAGTCGGATTTTACAAAAACGATAGATTAACCCCTTTGAATTTTTTTTTACCCAAAAAATAAATATTGGAAAACTATAGCTTTTTCGACATATTCTTATGTATTTTGATTAGAAAATTAGCCTGGAGCAGGTTATTTTCTTGTAAGTATTAAAATTAAACTTTTAATTTTTTTAAATCACATTTACAGCTTGCGGAATCGACTGGAAATTGCTCAAAAACCACGATAAAGCTAGAAAATGAAAAATCGATTACCATGACTTTAATCGACAGTAAAAGTTTAATTTTAATACTTACAGCAAAATAAACTGAGCCAGCCAATTTTTCACATCAAATTACATAAGAATACGTCAAAAAAGCTATTGTTTTCGAAAATTTAATTTTTGGGTAAAAAAAAATTCAAAGTTAATCTATCGTTTTTGTAATTTCGGACCAAAATTTCAAAGTCGTTTTAAACATTGTGCATAGTGCATTTGGGTGCGTACAATCCGAAAATCACATTTACAGCTTGCGGAATCGACTGGAAATTGCTCAAAAACCACGATAAAGCTAGAAAATTAAAAATCGATTACCATGACTTTAATCGACAGTAAAAGTTTAATTTTAATACTTACAGCAAAATAAACTGTGCCAGCCAATTTTTCACATCAAATTACATAAGAATACGTCAAAAAAGCTATTGTTTTCGAATATTTAATTTTTGGGTAAAAAAAAATTCAAAGGGGTTAATCTATCGTTTTTGTAATTTCGGACCAAAATTTCAAAGTCGTTTTAAACATTGTGCATAGTGCATTTGGGTGCGTACAATCCGAAAATCACATTTACAGCTTGCGGAATCGACTGGAAATTGCTCAAAAACCACGATAAAGCTAGAAAATTAAAAATCGATTACCATGACTTTAATCGACAGTAAAAGTTTAATTTTAATACTTACAGCAAAATAAACTGTGCCAGCCAATTTTTCACATCAAATTACATAAGAATACGTCAAAAAAGCTATTGTTTTCGAATATTTAATTTTTGGGTAAAAAAAAATTCAAAGGGGTTAATCTATCGTTTTTGTAATTTCGGACCAAAATTTCAAAGTCGTTTTAAACATTGTGCATAGTGCATTTGGGTGCGTACAATCCGAAAATCACATTTACAGCTTGCGGAATCGACTGGAAATTGCTCAAAAACCACGATAAAGCTAGAAAATTAAAAATCGATTACCATGACTTTAATCGACAGTAAAAGTTTAATTTTAATACTTACAGCAAAATAAACTGTGCCAGCCAATTTTTCACATCAAATTACATAAGAATACGTCAAAAAAGCTATTGTTTTCGAATATTTAATTTTTGGGTAAAAAAAAATTCAAAGGGGTTAATCTATCGTTTTTGTAATTTCGGACCAAAATTTCAAAGTCGTTTTAAACATTGTGCATAGTGCATTTGGGTGCGTACAATCCGAAAATCACATTTACAGCTTGCGGAATCGACTGGAAATTGCTCAAAAACCACGATAAAGCTAGAAAATTAAAAATCGATTACCATGACTTTAATCGACAGTAAAAGTTTAATTTTAATACTTACAGCAAAATAAACTGTGCCAGCCAATTTTTCACATCAAATTACATAAGAATACGTCAAAAAAGCTATTGTTTTCGAATATTTAATTTTTCTGTAAAAAAAAATTCAAAGGGGTTAATCTATCGTTTTTGTAATTTCGGACCAAAATTTCAAAGTCGTTTTAAACATTGTGCATAGTGCATTTGGGTGCGTACAATCCGAAAATCACATTTACAGCTTGCGGAATCGACTGGAAATTGCTCAAAAACCACGATAAAGCTAGAAAATTAAAAATCGATTACCATGACTTTAATCGACAGTAAAAGTTTAATTTTAATACTTACAGCAAAATAAACTGTGCCAGCCAATTTTTCACATCAAATTACATAAGAATACGTCAAAAAAGCTATTGTTATCGAATATTTAATTTTTGGGTAAAAAAAAATTCAAAGGGGTTAATCTATCGTTTTTGTAATTTCGGACCAAAATTTCAAAGTCGTTTTAAACATTGTGCATAGTGCATTTGGGTGCGTACAATCCGAAAATCACATTTACAGCTTGCGGAATCGACTGGAAATTGCTCAAAAACCACGATAAAGCTAGAAAATTAAAAATCGATTACCATGACTTTAATCGACAGTAAAAGTTTAATTTTAATACTTACAGCAAAATAAACTGTGCCAGCCAATTTTTCACATCAAATTACATAAGAATACGTCAAAAAAGCTATTGTTTTCGAATATTTAATTTTTGGGTAAAAAAAAATTCAAAGGGGTTAATCTATCGTTTTTGTAATTTCGAACCAAAATTTCAAAGTCGTTTTAAACATTGTGCATAGTGCATTTGGGTGCGTACAATCCGAAAATCACATTTACAGCTTGCGGAATCGACTGGAAATTGCTCAAAAACCACGATAAAGCTAGAAAATTAAAAATCGATTACCATGACTTTAATCGACAGTAAAAGTTTAATTTTAATACTTACAGCAAAATAAACTGTGCCAGCCAATTTTTCACATCAAATTACATAAGAATACGTCAAAAAAGCTATTGTTTTCGAATATTTAATTTTTGGGTAAAAAAAAATTCAAAGGGGTTAATCTATCGTTTTTGTAATTTCGGACCAAAATTTCAAAGTCGTTTTAAACATTGTGCATAGTGCATTTGGGTGCGTACAATCCGAAAATCACATTTACAGCTTGCGGAATCGACTGGAAATTGCTCAAAAACCACGATAAAGCTAGAAAATTAAAAATCGATTACCATGACTTTAATCGACAGTAAAAGTTTAATTTTAATACTTACAGCAAAATAAACTGTGCCAGCCAATTTTTCACATCAAATTACATAAGAATACGTCAAAAAAGCTATTGTTTTCGAATATTTAATTTTTGGGTAAAAAAAAATTCAAAGGGGTTAATCTATCGTTTTTGTAATTTCGGACCAAAATTTCAAAGTCGTTTTAAACATTGTGCATAGTGCATTTGGGTGCGTACAATCCGAAAATCACATTTACAGCATGCGGAATCGACTGGAAATTGCTCAAAAACCACGATAAAGCTAGAAAATGAAAAATCGATTACCATGACTTTAATCGACAGTAAAAGTTTAATTTTAATACTTACAGCAAAATAAACTGTGCCAGCCAATTTTTCACATCAAATTACATAAGAATACGTCAAAAAAGCTATTGTTTTCGAACATTTAATTTTTGGGTAAAAAAAAATTCAAAGGGGTTAATCTATCGTTTTTGTAATTTCGGACCAAAATTTCAAAGTCGTTTTAAACATTGTGCATAGTGCATTTGGGTGCGTACAATCCGAAAATCACATTTACAGCTTGCGGAATCGACTGGAAATTGCTCAAACACCACGATAAAGCTAGAAAATTAAAAATCGATTACCATGACTTTAATCGACAGTAAAAGTTTAATTTTAATACTTACAGCAAAATAAACTGTGCCAGCCAATTATTCACATCAAATTACATAAGAATACGTCAAAAAAGCTATTGTTATCGAATATTTAATTTTTGGGTAAAAAAAAATTCAAAGGGGTTAATCTATCGTTTTTGTAATTTCGGACCAAAATTTCAAAGTCGTTTTAAACATTGTGCATAGTGCATTTGGGTGCGTACAATCCGAAAATCACATTTACAGCTTGCGGAATCGACTGGAAATTGCTCAAAAACCACGATAAAGCTAGAAAATGAAAAATCGATTACCATGACTTTAATCGACAGTAAAAGTTTCATTTTAATACTTACAGCAAAATAAACTGTGCCAGCCAATTTTTCACATCAAATTACATAAGAATACGTCAAAAAAGCTATTGTTTTCGAATATTTAATTTTTGGGTAAAAAAAAATTCAAAGGGGTTAATCTATCGTTTTTGTAATTTCGGACCAAAATTTCAAAGTCGTTTTAAACATTGTGCATAGTGCATTTGGGTGCGTACAATCCGAAAATCACATTTACAGCTTGCGGAATCGACTGGAAATTGCTCAAAAACCACGATAAAGCTAGAAAATGAAAAATCGATTACCATGACTTTAATCGACAGTAAAAGTTTAATTTTAATACTTACAGCAAAATAAACTGTGCCAGCCAATTTTTCACATCAAATTACATAAGAATACGTCAAAAAAGCTATTGTTTTCGAATATTTAATTTTTGGGTAAAAAAAAATTCAAAGGGGTTAATCTATCGTTTTTGTAATTTCGGACCAAAATTTCAAAGTCGTTTTAAACATTGTGCATAGTGCATTTGGGTGCGTACAATCCGAAAATCACATTTACAGCTTGCGGAATCGACTGGAAATTGCTCAAAAACCACGATAAAGCTAGAAAATGAAAAATCGATTACCATGACTTTAATCGACAGTAAAAGTTTCATTTTAATACTTACAGCAAAATAAACTGTGCCAGCCAATTTTTCACATCAAATTACATAAGAATACGTCAAAAAAGCTATTGTTTTCGAATATTTAATTTTTGGGTAAAAAAAAATTCAAAGGGGTTAATCTATCGGTTTTGTAATTTCGGACCAAAATTTCAAAGTCGTTTTAAACATTGTGCATAGTGCATTTGGGTGCGTACAATCCGAAAATCACATTTACAGCTTGCGGAATCGACTGGAAATTGCTCAAAAACCACGATAAAGCTAGAAAATTAAAAATCGATTACCATGACTTTAATCGACAGTAAAAGTTTAATTTTAATACTTACAGCAAAATAAACTGTGCCAGCCAATTTTTCACATCAAATTACATAAGAATACGTCAAGAAAGCTATTGTTTTCGAATATTTAATTTTTGGGTAAAAAAAAATTCAAAGGGGTTAATCTATCGTTTTTGTAATTTCGGACCAAAATTTCAAAGTCGTTTTAAACATTGTGCATAGTGCATTTGGGTGCGTACAATCCGAAAATCACATTTACAGCTTGCGGAATCGACTGGAAATTGCTCAAAAACCACGATAAAGCTAGAAAATGAAAAATCGATTACCATGACTTTAATCGACAGTAAAAGTTTCATTTTAATACTTACAGCAAAATAAACTGTGCCAGCCAATTTTTCACATCAAATTACATAAGAATACGTCAAAAAAGCTATTGTTTTCGAATATTTAATTTTTGGGTAAAAAAAAATTCAAAGGGGTTAATCTATCGTTTTTGTAATTTCGGACCAAAATTTCAAAGTCGTTTTAAACATTGTGCATAGTGCATTTGGGTGCGTACAATCCGAAAATCACATTTACAGCTTGCGGAATCGACTGGAAATTGCTCAAAAACCACGATAAAGCTAGAAAATTAAAAATCGATTACCATGACTTTAATCGACAGTAAAAGTTTCATTTTAATACTTACAGCAAAATAAACTGTGCCAGCCAATTTTTCACATCAAATTACATAAGAATACGTCAAGAAAGCTATTGTTTTCGAATATTTAATTTTTGGGTAAAAAAAAATTCAAAGGGGTTAATCTATCGTTTTTGTAATTTCGGACCAAAATTTCAAAGTCGTTTTAAACATTGTGCATAGTGCATTTGGGTGCGTACAATCCGAAAATCACATTTACAGCTTGCGGAATCGACTGGAAATTGCTCAAAAACCACGATAAAGCTAGAAAATGAAAAATCGATTACCATGACTTTAATCGACAGTAAAAGTTTCATTTTAATACTTACAGCAAAATAAACTGTGCCAGCCAATTTTTCACATCAAATTACATAAGAATACGTCAAGAAAGCTATTGTTTTCGAATATTTAATTTTTGGGTAAAAAAAAATTCAAAGGGGTTAATCTATCGTTTTTGTAATTTCGGACCAAAATTTCAAAGTCGTTTTAAACATTGTGCATAGTGCATTTGGGTGCGTACAATCCGAAAATCACATTTACAGCTTGCGGAATCGACTGGAAATTGCTCAAAAACCACGATAAAGCTAGAAAATGAAAAATCGATTACCATGACTTTAATCGACAGTAAAAGTTTCATTTTAATACTTACAGCAAAATAAACTGTGCCAGCCAATTTTTCACATCAAATTACATAAGAATACGTCAAGAAAGCTATTGTTTTCGAATATTTAATTTTTGGGTAAAAAAAAATTCAAAGGGGTTAATCTATCGTTTTTGTAATTTCGGACCAAAATTTCAAAGTCGTTTTAAACATTGTGCATAGTGCATTTGGGTGCGTACAATCCGAAAATCACATTTACAGCTTGCGGAATCGACTGGAAATTGCTCAAAAACCACGATAAAGCTAGAAAATGAAAAATCGATTACCATGACTTTAATCGACAGTAAAAGTTTCATTTTAATACTTACAGCAAAATAAACTGTGCCAGCCAATTTTTCACATCAAATTACATAAGAATACGTCAAGAAAGCTATTGTTTTCGAATATTTAATTTTTGGGTAAAAAAAAATTCAAAGGGGTTAATCTATCGTTTTTGTAATTTCGGACCAAAATTTCAAAGTCGTTTTAAACATTGTGCATAGTGCATTTGGGTGCGTACAATCCGAAAATCACATTTACAGCTTGCGGAATCGACTGGAAATTGCTCAAAAACCACGATAAAGCTAGAAAATGAAAAATCGATTACCATGACTTTAATCGACAGTAAAAGTTTCATTTTAATACTTACAGCAAAATAAACTGTGCCAGCCAATTTTTCACATCAAATTACATAAGAATACGTCAAGAAAGCTATTGTTTTCGAATATTTAATTTTTGGGTAAAAAAAAATTCAAAGGGGTTAATCTATCGTTTTTGTAATTTCGGACCAAAATTTCAAAGTCGTTTTAAACATTGTGCATAGTGCATTTGGGTGCGTACAATCCGAAAATCACATTTACAGCTTGCGGAATCGACTGGAAATTGCTCAAAAACCACGATAAAGCTAGAAAATGAAAAATCGATTACCATGACTTTAATCGACAGTAAAAGTTTCATTTTAATACTTACAGCAAAATAAACTGTGCCAGCCAATTTTTCACATCAAATTACATAAGAATACGTCAAGAAAGCTATTGTTTTCGAATATTTAATTTTTGGGTAAAAAAAAATTCAAAGGGGTTAATCTATCGTTTTTGTAATTTCGGACCAAAATTTCAAAGTCGTTTTAAACATTGTGCATAGTGCATTTGGGTGCGTACAATCCGAAAATCACATTTACAGCTTGCGGAATCGACTGGAAATTGCTCAAAAACCACGATAAAGCTAGAAAATTAAAAATCGATTACCATGACTTTAATCGACAGTAAAAGTTTCATTTTAATACTTACAGCAAAATAAACTGTGCCAGCCAATTTTTCACATCAAATTACATAAGAATACGTCAAAAAAGCTATTGTTTTCGAATATTTAATTTTTGGGTAAAAAAAAATTCAAAGGGGTTAATCTATCGTTTTTGTAATTTCGGACCAAAATTTCAAAGTCGTTTTAAACATTGTGCATAGTGCATTTGGGTGCGTACAATCCGAAAATCACATTTACAGCTTGCGGAATCGACTGGAAATTGCTCAAAAACCACGATAAAGCTAGAAAATGAAAAATCGATTACCATGACTTTAATCGACAGTAAAAGTTTCATTTTAATACTTACAGCAAAATAAACTGTGCCAGCCAATTTTTCACATCAAATTACATAAGAATACGTCAAAAAAGCTATTGTTTTCGAATATTTAATTTTTGGGTAAAAAAAAATTCAAAGGGGTTAATCTATCGGTTTTGTAATTTCGGACCAAAATTTCAAAGTCGTTTTAAACATTGTGCATAGTGCATTTGGGTGCGTACAATCCGAAAATCACATTTACAGCTTGCGGAATCGACTGGAAATTGCTCAAAAACCACGATAAAGCTAGAAAATTAAAAATCGATTACCATGACTTTAATCGACAGTAAAAGTTTCATTTTAATACTTACAGCAAAATAAACTGTGCCAGCCAATTTTTCACATCAAATTACATAAGAATACGTCAAAAAAGCTATTGTTTTCGAATATTTAATTTTTGGGTAAAAAAAAATTCAAAGGGGTTAATCTATCGTTTTTGTAATTTCGGACCAAAATTTCAAAGTCGTTTTAAACATTGTGCATAGTGCATTTGGGTGCGTACAATCCGAAAATCACATTTACAGCTTGCGGAATCGACTGGAAATTGCTCAAAAACCACGATAAAGCTAGAAAATGAAAAATCGATTACCATGACTTTAATCGACAGTAAAAGTTTCATTTTAATACTTACAGCAAAATAAACTGTGCCAGCCAATTTTTCACATCAAATTACATAAGAATACGTCAAAAAAGCTATTGTTTTCGAATATTTAATTTTTGGGTAAAAAAAAATTCAAAGGGGTTAATCTATCGTTTTTGTAATTTCGGACCAAAATTTCAAAGTCGTTTTAAACATTGTGCATAGTGCATTTGGGTGCGTACAATCCGAAAATCACATTTACAGCTTGCGGAATCGACTGGAAATTGCTCAAAAACCACGATAAAGCTAGAAAATTAAAAATCGATTACCATGACTTTAATCGACAGTAAAAGTTTAATTTTAATACTTACAGCAAAATAAACTGTGCCAGCCAATTTTTCACATCAAATTACATAAGAATACGTCAAAAAAGCTATTGTTTTCGAATATTTAATTTTTGGGTAAAAAAAAATTCAAAGGGGTTAATCTATCGTTTTTGTAATTTCGGACCAAAATTTCAAAGTCGTTTTAAACATTGTGCATAGTGCATTTGGGTGCGTACAATCCGAAAATCACATTTACAGCTTGCGGAATCGACTGGAAATTGCTCAAAAACCACGATAAAGCTAGAAAATTAAAAATCGATTACCATGACTTTAATCGACAGTAAAAGTTTAATTTTAATACTTACAGCAAAATAAACTGTGCCAGCCAATTTTTCACATCAAATTACATAAGAATACGTCAAAAAAGCTATTGTTTTCGAATATTTAATTTTTCTGTAAAAAAAAATTCAAAGGGGTTAATCTATCGTTTTTGTAATTTCGGACCAAAATTTCAAAGTCGTTTTAAACATTGTGCATAGTGCATTTGGGTGCGTACAATCCGAAAATCACATTTACAGCTTGCGGAATCGACTGGAAATTGCTCAAAAACCACGATAAAGCTAGAAAATTAAAAATCGATTACCATGACTTTAATCGACAGTAAAAGTTTAATTTTAATACTTACAGCAAAATAAACTGTGCCAGCCAATTTTTCACATCAAATTACATAAGAATACGTCAAAAAAGCTATTGTTATCGAATATTTAATTTTTGGGTAAAAAAAAATTCAAAGGGGTTAATCTATCGTTTTTGTAATTTCGGACCAAAATTTCAAAGTCGTTTTAAACATTGTGCATAGTGCATTTGGGTGCGTACAATCCGAAAATCACATTTACAGCTTGCGGAATCGACTGGAAATTGCTCAAAAACCACGATAAAGCTAGAAAATTAAAAATCGATTACCATGACTTTAATCGACAGTAAAAGTTTAATTTTAATACTTACAGCAAAATAAACTGTGCCAGCCAATTTTTCACATCAAATTACATAAGAATACGTCAAAAAAGCTATTGTTTTCGAATATTTAATTTTTGGGTAAAAAAAAATTCAAAGGGGTTAATCTATCGTTTTTGTAATTTCGAACCAAAATTTCAAAGTCGTTTTAAACATTGTGCATAGTGCATTTGGGTGCGTACAATCCGAAAATCACATTTACAGCTTGCGGAATCGACTGGAAATTGCTCAAAAACCACGATAAAGCTAGAAAATTAAAAATCGATTACCATGACTTTAATCGACAGTAAAAGTTTAATTTTAATACTTACAGCAAAATAAACTGTGCCAGCCAATTTTTCACATCAAATTACATAAGAATACGTCAAAAAAGCTATTGTTTTCGAATATTTAATTTTTGGGTAAAAAAAAATTCAAAGGGGTTAATCTATCGTTTTTGTAATTTCGGACCAAAATTTCAAAGTCGTTTTAAACATTGTGCATAGTGCATTTGGGTGCGTACAATCCGAAAATCACATTTACAGCTTGCGGAATCGACTGGAAATTGCTCAAAAACCACGATAAAGCTAGAAAATTAAAAATCGATTACCATGACTTTAATCGACAGTAAAAGTTTAATTTTAATACTTACAGCAAAATAAACTGTGCCAGCCAATTTTTCACATCAAATTACATAAGAATACGTCAAAAAAGCTATTGTTTTCGAATGTTTAATTTTTGGGTAAAAAAAAATTCAAAGGGGTTAATCTATCGTTTTTGTAATTTCGGACCAAAATTTCAAAGTCGTTTTAAACATTGTGCATAGTGCATTTGGGTGCGTACAATCCGAAAATCACATTTACAGCATGCGGAATCGACTGGAAATTGCTCAAAAACCACGATAAAGCTAGAAAATGAAAAATCGATTACCATGACTTTAATCGACAGTAAAAGTTTAATTTTAATACTTACAGCAAAATAAACTGTGCCAGCCAATTTTTCACATCAAATTACATAAGAATACGTCAAAAAAGCTATTGTTTTCGAACATTTAATTTTTGGGTAAAAAAAAATTCAAAGGGGTTAATCTATCGTTTTTGTAATTTCGGACCAAAATTTCAAAGTCGTTTTAAACATTGTGCATAGTGCATTTGGGTGCGTACAATCCGAAAATCACATTTACAGCTTGCGGAATCGACTGGAAATTGCTCAAACACCACGATAAAGCTAGAAAATTAAAAATCGATTACCATGACTTTAATCGACAGTAAAAGTTTAATTTTAATACTTACAGCAAAATAAACTGTGCCAGCCAATTATTCACATCAAATTACATAAGAATACGTCAAAAAAGCTATTGTTATCGAATATTTAATTTTTGGGTAAAAAAAAATTCAAAGGGGTTAATCTATCGTTTTTGTAATTTCGGACCAAAATTTCAAAGTCGTTTTAAACATTGTGCATAGTGCATTTGGGTGCGTACAATCCGAAAATCACATTTACAGCTTGCGGAATCGACTGGAAATTGCTCAAAAACCACGATAAAGCTAGAAAATGAAAAATCGATTACCATGACTTTAATCGACAGTAAAAGTTTCATTTTAATACTTACAGCAAAATAAACTGTGCCAGCCAATTTTTCACATCAAATTACATAAGAATACGTCAAAAAAGCTATTGTTTTCGAATATTTAATTTTTGGGTAAAAAAAAATTCAAAGGGGTTAATCTATCGTTTTTGTAATTTCGGACCAAAATTTCAAAGTCGTTTTAAACATTGTGCATAGTGCATTTGGGTGCGTACAATCCGAAAATCACATTTACAGCTTGCGGAATCGACTGGAAATTGCTCAAAAACCACGATAAAGCTAGAAAATGAAAAATCGATTACCATGACTTTAATCGACAGTAAAAGTTTAATTTTAATACTTACAGCAAAATAAACTGTGCCAGCCAATTTTTCACATCAAATTACATAAGAATACGTCAAAAAAGCTATTGTTTTCGAATATTTAATTTTTGGGTAAAAAAAAATTCAAAGGGGTTAATCTATCGTTTTTGTAATTTCGGACCAAAATTTCAAAGTCGTTTTAAACATTGTGCATAGTGCATTTGGGTGCGTACAATCCGAAAATCACATTTACAGCTTGCGGAATCGACTGGAAATTGCTCAAAAACCACGATAAAGCTAGAAAATGAAAAATCGATTACCATGACTTTAATCGACAGTAAAAGTTTCATTTTAATACTTACAGCAAAATAAACTGTGCCAGCCAATTTTTCACATCAAATTACATAAGAATACGTCAAAAAAGCTATTGTTTTCGAATATTTAATTTTTGGGTAAAAAAAAATTCAAAGGGGTTAATCTATCGGTTTTGTAATTTCGGACCAAAATTTCAAAGTCGTTTTAAACATTGTGCATAGTGCATTTGGGTGCGTACAATCCGAAAATCACATTTACAGCTTGCGGAATCGACTGGAAATTGCTCAAAAACCACGATAAAGCTAGAAAATTAAAAATCGATTACCATGACTTTAATCGACAGTAAAAGTTTAATTTTAATACTTACAGCAAAATAAACTGTGCCAGCCAATTTTTCACATCAAATTACATAAGAATACGTCAAGAAAGCTATTGTTTTCGAATATTTAATTTTTGGGTAAAAAAAAATTCAAAGGGGTTAATCTATCGTTTTTGTAATTTCGGACCAAAATTTCAAAGTCGTTTTAAACATTGTGCATAGTGCATTTGGGTGCGTACAATCCGAAAATCACATTTACAGCTTGCGGAATCGACTGGAAATTGCTCAAAAACCACGATAAAGCTAGAAAATGAAAAATCGATTACCATGACTTTAATCGACAGTAAAAGTTTCATTTTAATACTTACAGCAAAATAAACTGTGCCAGCCAATTTTTCACATCAAATTACATAAGAATACGTCAAAAAAGCTATTGTTTTCGAATATTTAATTTTTGGGTAAAAAAAAATTCAAAGGGGTTAATCTATCGTTTTTGTAATTTCGGACCAAAATTTCAAAGTCGTTTTAAACATTGTGCATAGTGCATTTGGGTGCGTACAATCCGAAAATCACATTTACAGCTTGCGGAATCGACTGGAAATTGCTCAAAAACCACGATAAAGCTAGAAAATTAAAAATCGATTACCATGACTTTAATCGACAGTAAAAGTTTCATTTTAATACTTACAGCAAAATAAACTGTGCCAGCCAATTTTTCACATCAAATTACATAAGAATACGTCAAGAAAGCTATTGTTTTCGAATATTTAATTTTTGGGTAAAAAAAAATTCAAAGGGGTTAATCTATCGTTTTTGTAATTTCGGACCAAAATTTCAAAGTCGTTTTAAACATTGTGCATAGTGCATTTGGGTGCGTACAATCCGAAAATCACATTTACAGCTTGCGGAATCGACTGGAAATTGCTCAAAAACCACGATAAAGCTAGAAAATGAAAAATCGATTACCATGACTTTAATCGACAGTAAAAGTTTCATTTTAATACTTACAGCAAAATAAACTGTGCCAGCCAATTTTTCACATCAAATTACATAAGAATACGTCAAGAAAGCTATTGTTTTCGAATATTTAATTTTTGGGTAAAAAAAAATTCAAAGGGGTTAATCTATCGTTTTTGTAATTTCGGACCAAAATTTCAAAGTCGTTTTAAACATTGTGCATAGTGCATTTGGGTGCGTACAATCCGAAAATCACATTTACAGCTTGCGGAATCGACTGGAAATTGCTCAAAAACCACGATAAAGCTAGAAAATGAAAAATCGATTACCATGACTTTAATCGACAGTAAAAGTTTCATTTTAATACTTACAGCAAAATAAACTGTGCCAGCCAATTTTTCACATCAAATTACATAAGAATACGTCAAGAAAGCTATTGTTTTCGAATATTTAATTTTTTGGTAAAAAAAAATTCAAAGGGGTTAATCTATCGTTTTTGTAATTTCGGACCAAAATTTCAAAGTCGTTTTAAACATTGTGCATAGTGCATTTGGGTGCGTACAATCCGAAAATCACATTTACAGCTTGCGGAATCGACTGGAAATTGCTCAAAAACCACGATAAAGCTAGAAAATGAAAAATCGATTACCATGACTTTAATCGACAGTAAAAGTTTCATTTTAATACTTACAGCAAAATAAACTGTGCCAGCCAATTTTTCACATCAAATTACATAAGAATACGTCAAGAAAGCTATTGTTTTCGAATATTTAATTTTTGGGTAAAAAAAAATTCAAAGGGGTTAATCTATCGTTTTTGTAATTTCGGACCAAAATTTCAAAGTCGTTTTAAACATTGTGCATAGTGCATTTGGGTGCGTACAATCCGAAAATCACATTTACAGCTTGCGGAATCGACTGGAAATTGCTCAAAAACCACGATAAAGCTAGAAAATGAAAAATCGATTACCATGACTTTAATCGACAGTAAAAGTTTCATTTTAATACTTACAGCAAAATAAACTGTGCCAGCCAATTTTTCACATCAAATTACATAAGAATACGTCAAGAAAGCTATTGTTTTCGAATATTTAATTTTTGGGTAAAAAAAAATTCAAAGGGGTTAATCTATCGTTTTTGTAATTTCGGACCAAAATTTCAAAGTCGTTTTAAACATTGTGCATAGTGCATTTGGGTGCGTACAATCCGAAAATCACATTTACAGCTTGCGGAATCGACTGGAAATTGCTCAAAAACCACGATAAAGCTAGAAAATGAAAAATCGATTACCATGACTTTAATCGACAGTAAAAGTTTCATTTTAATACTTACAGCAAAATAAACTGTGCCAGCCAATTTTTCACATCAAATTACATAAGAATACGTCAAGAAAGCTATTGTTTTCGAATATTTAATTTTTGGGTAAAAAAAAATTCAAAGGGGTTAATCTATCGTTTTTGTAATTTCGGACCAAAATTTCAAAGTCGTTTTAAACATTGTGCATAGTGCATTTGGGTGCGTACAATCCGAAAATCACATTTACAGCTTGCGGAATCGACTGGAAATTGCTCAAAAACCACGATAAAGCTAGAAAATTAAAAATCGATTACCATGACTTTAATCGACAGTAAAAGTTTCATTTTAATACTTACAGCAAAATAAACTGTGCCAGCCAATTTTTCACATCAAATTACATAAGAATACGTCAAAAAAGCTATTGTTTTCGAATATTTAATTTTTGGGTAAAAAAAAATTCAAAGGGGTTAATCTATCGTTTTTGTAATTTCGGACCAAAATTTCAAAGTCGTTTTAAACATTGTGCATAGTGCATTTGGGTGCGTACAATCCGAAAATCACATTTACAGCTTGCGGAATCGACTGGAAATTGCTCAAAAACCACGATAAAGCTAGAAAATTAAAAATCGATTACCATGACTTTAATCGACAGTAAAAGTTTCATTTTAATACTTACAGCAAAATAAACTGTGCCAGCCAATTTTTCACATCAAATTACATAAGAATACGTCAAAAAAGCTATTGTTTTCGAATATTTAATTTTTGGGTAAAAAAAAATTCAAAGGGGTTAATCTATCGTTTTTGTAATTTCGGACCAAAATTTCAAAGTCGTTTTAAACATTGTGCATAGTGCATTTGGGTGCGTACAATCCGAAAATCACATTTACAGCTTGCGGAATCGACTGGAAATTGCTCAAAAACCACGATAAAGCTAGAAAATGAAAAATCGATTACCATGACTTTAATCGACAGTAAAAGTTTCATTTTAATACTTACAGCAAAATAAACTGTGCCAGCCAATTTTTCACATCAAATTACATAAGAATACGTCAAAAAAGCTATTGTTTTCGAATATTTAATTTTTGGGTAAAAAAAAATTCAAAGGGGTTAATCTATCGGTTTTGTAATTTCGGACCAAAATTTCAAAGTCGTTTTAAACATTGTGCATAGTGCATTTGGGTGCGTACAATCCGAAAATCACATTTACAGCTTGCGGAATCGACTGGAAATTGCTCAAAAACCACGATAAAGCTAGAAAATTAAAAATCGATTACCATGACTTTAATCGACAGTAAAAGTTTCATTTTAATACTTACAGCAAAATAAACTGTGCCAGCCAATTTTTCACATCAAATTACATAAGAATACGTCAAAAAAGCTATTGTTTTCGAATATTTAATTTTTGGGTAAAAAAAAATTCAAAGGGGTTAATCTATCGTTTTTGTAATTTCGGACCAAAATTTCAAAGTCGTTTTAAACATTGTGCATAGTGCATTTGGGTGCGTACAATCCGAAAATCACATTTACAGCTTGCGGAATCGACTGGAAATTGCTCAAAAACCACGATAAAGCTAGAAAATGAAAAATCGATTACCATGACTTTAATCGACAGTAAAAGTTTCATTTTAATACTTACAGCAAAATAAACTGTGCCAGCCAATTTTTCACATCAAATTACATAAGAATACGTCAAAAAAGCTATTGTTTTCGAATATTTAATTTTTGGGTAAAAAAAAATTCAAAGGGGTTAATCTATCGTTTTTGTAATTTCGAACCAAAATTTCAAAGTCGTTTTAAACATTGTGCATAGTGCATTTGGGTGCGTACAATCCGAAAATCACATTTACAGCTTGCGGAATCGACTGGAAATTGCTCAAAAACCACGATAAAGCTAGAAAATGAAAAATCGATTACCATGACTTTAATCGACAGTAAAAGTTTCATTTTAATACTTACAGCAAAATAAACTGTGCCAGCCAATTTTTCACATCAAATTACATAAGAATACGTCAAAAAAGCTATTGTTTTCGAATATTTAATTTTTGGGTAAAAAAAAATTCAAAGGGGTTAATCTATCGTTTTTGTAATTTCGGACCAAAATTTCAAAGTCGTTTTAAACATTGTGCATAGTGCATTTGGGTGCGTACAATCCGAAAATCACATTTACAGCTTGCGGAATCGACTGGAAATTGCTCAAAAACCACGATAAAGCTAGAAAATGAAAAATCGATTACCATGACTTTAATCGACAGTAAAAGTTTCATTTTAATACTTACAGCAAAATAAACTGTGCCAGCCAATTTTTCACATCAAATTACATAAGAATACGTCAAAAAAGCTATTGTTTTCGAATATTTAATTTTTGGGTAAAAAAAAATTCAAAGGGGTTAATCTATCGTTTTTGTAATTTCGAACCAAAATTTCAAAGTCGTTTTAAACATTGTGCATAGTGCATTTGGGTGCGTACAATCCGAAAATCACATTTACAGCTTGCGGAATCGACTGGAAATTGCTCAAAAACCACGATAAAGCTAGAAAATTAAAAATCGATTACCATGACTTTAATCGACAGTAAAAGTTTAATTTTAATACTTACAGCAAAATAAACTGTGCCAGCCAATTTTTCACATCAAATTACATAAGAATACGTCAAAAAAGCTATTGTTTTCGAATATTTAATTTTTGGGTAAAAAAAAATTCAAAGGGGTTAATCTATCGTTTTTGTAATTTCGGACCAAAATTTCAAAGTCGTTTTAAACATTGTGCATAGTGCATTTGGGTGCGTACAATCCGAAAATCACATTTACAGCTTGCGGAATCGACTGGAAATTGCTCAAAAACCACGATAAAGCTAGAAAATTAAAAATCGATTACCATGACTTTAATCGACAGTAAAAGTTTAATTTTAATACTTACAGCAAAATAAACTGTGCCAGCCAATTTTTCACATCAAATTACATAAGAATACGTCAAAAAAGCTATTGTTTTCGAATATTTAATTTTTGGGTAAAAAAAAATTCAAAGGGGTTAATCTATCGTTTTTGTAATTTCGGACCAAAATTTCAAAGTCGTTTTAAACATTGTGCATAGTGCATTTGGGTGCGTACAATCCGAAAATCACATTTACAGCTTGCGGAATCGACTGGAAATTGCTCAAAAACCACGATAAAGCTAGAAAATTAAAAATCGATTACCATGACTTTAATCGACAGTAAAAGTTTAATTTTAATACTTACAGCAAAATAAACTGTGCCAGCCAATTTTTCACATCAAATTACATAAGAATACGTCAAAAAAGCTATTGTTTTCGAATATTTAATTTTTGGGTAAAAAAAAATTCAAAGGGGTTAATCTATCGTTTTTGTAATTTCGGACCAAAATTTCAAAGTCGTTTTAAACATTGTGCATAGTGCATTTGGGTGCGTACAAGCCGAAAATCACATTTACAGCTTGCGGAATCGACTGGAAATTGCTCAAAAACCACGATAAAGCTAGAAAATTAAAAATCGATTACCATGACTTTAATCGACAGTAAAAGTTTAATTTTAATACTTACAGCAAAATAAACTGTGCCAGCCAATTTTTCACATCAAATTACATAAGAATACGTCAAAAAAGCTATTGTTTTCGAATATTTAATTTTTGGGTAAAAAAAAATTCAAAGGGGTTAATCTATCGTTTTTGTAATTTCGGACCAAAATTTCAAAGTCGTTTTAAACATTGTGCATAGTGCATTTGGGTGCGTACAATCCGAAAATCACATTTACAGCTTGCGGAATCGACTGGAAATTGCTCAAAAACCACGATAAAGCTAGAAAATTAAAAATCGATTACCATGACTTTAATCGACAGTAAAAGTTTAATTTTAATACTTACAGCAAAATAAACTGTGCCAGCCAATTTTTCACATCAAATTACATAAGAATACGTCAAAAAAGCTATTGTTTTCGAATATTTAATTTTTGGGTAAAAAAAAATTCAAAGGGGTTAATCTATCGTTTTTGTAATTTCGGACCAAAATTTCAAAGTCGTTTTAAACATTGTGCATAGTGCATTTGGGTGCGTACAATCCGAAAATCACATTTACAGCTTGCGGAATCGACTGGAAATTGCTCAAAAACCACGATAAAGCTAGAAAATTAAAAATCGATTACCATGACTTTAATCGACAGTAAAAGTTTAATTTTAATACTTACAGCAAAATAAACTGTGCCAGCCAATTTTTCACATCAAATTACATAAGAATACGTCAAAAAAGCTATTGTTTTCGAATATTTAATTTTTGGGTAAAAAAAAATTCAAAGGGGTTAATCTATCGTTTTTGTAATTTCGGACCAAAATTTCAAAGTCGTTTTAAACATTGTGCATAGTGCATTTGGGTGCGTACAATCCGAAAATCACATTTACAGCTTGCGGAATCGACTGGAAATTGCTCAAAAACCACGATAAAGCTAGAAAATTAAAAATCGATTACCATGACTTTAATCGACAGTAAAAGTTTAATTTTAATACTTACAGCAAAATAAACTGTGCCAGCCAATTTTTCACATCAAATTACATAAGAATACGTCAAAAAAGCTATTGTTTTCGAATATTTAATTTTTGGGTAAAAAAAAATTCAAAGGGGTTAATCTATCGTTTTTGTAATTTCGGACCAAAATTTCAAAGTCGTTTTAAACATTGTGCATAGTGCATTTGGGTGCGTACAATCCGAAAATCACATTTACAGCTTGCGGAATCGACTGGAAATTGCTCAAAAACCACGATAAAGCTAGAAAATTAAAAATCGATTACCATGACTTTAATCGACAGTAAAAGTTTAATTTTAATACTTACAGCAAAATAAACTGTGCCAGCCAATTTTTCACATCAAATTACATAAGAATACGTCAAAAAAGCTATTGTTTTCGAATATTTAATTTTTGGGTAAAAAAAAATTCAAAGGGGTTAATCTATCGTTTTTGTAATTTCGGACCAAAATTTCAAAGTCGTTTTAAACATTGTGCATAGTGCATTTGGGTGCGTACAATCCGAAAATCACATTTACAGCTTGCGGAATCGACTGGAAATTGCTCAAAAACCACGATAAAGCTAGAAAATTAAAAATCGATTACCATGACTTTAATCGACAGTAAAAGTTTAATTTTAATACTTACAGCAAAATAAACTGTGCCAGCCAATTTTTCACATCAAATTACATAAGAATACGTCAAAAAAGCTATTGTTTTCGAATATTTAATTTTTGGGTAAAAAAAATTCAAAGGGGTTAAAATATCGTTTTTGTAATTTCGGACCAAAATTTCAAAGTCGTTTTAAACATTGTGCATAGTGCATTTGGGTGCGTACAATCCGAAAATCACATTTACAGCTTGCGGAATCGACTGGAAATTGCTCAAAAACCACGATAAAGCTAGAAAATTAAAAATCGATTACCATGACTTTAATCGACAGTAAAAGTTTAATTTTAATACTTACAGCAAAATAAACTGTGCCAGCCAATTTTTCACATCAAATTACATAAGAATACGTCAAGAAAGCTATTGTTTTCGAATATTTAATTTTTGGGTAAAAAAAAATTCAAAGGGGTTAATCTATCGGTTTTGTAATTTCGGACCAAAATTTCAAAGTCGTTTTAAACATTGTGCATAGTGCATTTGGGTGCGTACAATCCGAAAATCACATTTACAGCTTGCGGAATCGACTGGAAATTGCTCAAAAACCACGATAAAGCTAGAAAATGAAAAATCGATTACCATGACTTTAATCGACAGTAAAAGTTTCATTTTAATACTTACAGCAAAATAAACTGTGCCAGCCAATTTTTCACATCAAATTACATAAGAATACGTCAAAAAAGCTATTGTTTTCGAATATTTAATTTTTGGGTAAAAAAAAATTCAAAGGGGTTAATCTATCGTTTTTGTAATTTCGAACCAAAATTTCAAAGTCGTTTTAAACATTGTGCATAGTGCATTTGGGTGCGTACAATCCGAAAATCACATTTACAGCTTGCGGAATCGACTGGAAATTGCTCAAAAACCACGATAAAGCTAGAAAATGAAAAATCGATTACCATGACTTTAATCGACAGTAAAAGTTTCATTTTAATACTTACAGCAAAATAAACTGTGCCAGCCAATTTTTCACATCAAATTACATAAGAATACGTCAAAAAAGCTATTGTTTTCGAATATTTAATTTTTGGGTAAAAAAAAATTCAAAGGGGTTAATCTATCGGTTTTGTAATTTCGGACCAAAATTTCAAAGTCGTTTTAAACATTGTGCATAGTGCATTTGGGTGCGTACAATCCGAAAATCACATTTACAGCTTGCGGAATCGACTGGAAATTGCTCAAAAACCACGATAAAGCTAGAAAATGAAAAATCGATTACCATGACTTTAATCGACAGTAAAAGTTTCATTTTAATACTTACAGCAAAATAAACTGTGCCAGCCAATTTTTCACATCAAATTACATAAGAATACGTCAAAAAAGCTATTGTTTTCGAATATTTAATTTTTGGGTAAAAAAAAATTCAAAGGGGTTAATCTATCGGTTTTGTAATTTCGGACCAAAATTTCAAAGTCGTTTTAAACATTGTGCATAGTGCATTTGGGTGCGTACAATCCGAAAATCACATTTACAGCTTGCGGAATCGACTGGAAATTGCTCAAAAACCACGATAAAGCTAGAAAATTAAAAATCGATTACCATGACTTTAATCGACAGTAAAAGTTTCATTTTAAGACTTACAGCAAAATAAACTGTGCCAGCCAATTTTTCACATCAAATTACATAAGAATACGTCAAAAAAGCTATTGTTTTCGAATATTTAATTTTTGGGTAAAAAAAAATTCAAAGGGGTTAATCTATCGTTTTTGTAATTTCGGACCAAAATTTCAAAGTCGTTTTAAACATTGTGCATAGTGCATTTGGGTGCGTACAATCCGAAAATCACATTTACAGCTTGCGGAATCGACTGGAAATTGCTCAAAAACCACGATAAAGCTAGAAAATGAAAAATCGATTACCATGACTTTAATCGACAGTAAAAGTTTCATTTTAATACTTACAGCAAAATAAACTGTGCCAGCCAATTTTTCACATCAAATTACATAAGAATACGTCAAAAAAGCTATTGTTTTCGAATATTTAATTTTTGGGTAAAAAAAAATTCAAAGGGGTTAATCTATCGGTTTTGTAATTTCGGACCAAAATTTCAAAGTCGTTTTAAACATTGTGCATAGTGCATTTGGGTGCGTACAATCCGAAAATCACATTTACAGCTTGCGGAATCGACTGGAAATTGCTCAAAAACCACGATAAAGCTAGAAAATGAAAAATCGATTACCATGACTTTAATCGACAGTAAAAGTTTCATTTTAATACTTACAGCAAAATAAACTGTGCCAGCCAATTTTTCACATCAAATTACATAAGAATACGTCAAAAAAGCTATTGTTTTCGAATATTTAATTTTTGGGTAAAAAAAAATTCAAAGGGGTTAATCTATCGTTTTTGTAATTTCGGACCAAAATTTCAAAGTCGTTTTAAACATTGTGCATAGTGCATTTGGGTGCGTACAATCCGAAAATCACATTTACAGCTTGCGGAATCGACTGGAAATTGCTCAAAAACCACGATAAAGCTAGAAAATGAAAAATCGATTACCATGACTTTAATCGACAGTAAAAGTTTCATTTTAATACTTACAGCAAAATAAACTGTGCCAGCCAATTTTTCACATCAAATTACATAAGAATACGTCAAAAAAGCTATTGTTTTCGAATATTTAATTTTTGGGTAAAAAAAAATTCAAAGGGGTTAATCTATCGTTTTTGTAATTTCGAACCAAAATTTCAAAGTCGTTTTAAACATTGTGCATAGTGCATTTGGGTGCGTACAATCCGAAAATCACATTTACAGCTTGCGGAATCGACTGGAAATTGCTCAAAAACCACGATAAAGCTAGAAAATTAAAAATCGATTACCATGACTTTAATCGACAGTAAAAGTTTAATTTTAATACTTACAGCAAAATAAACTGTGCCAGCCAATTTTTCACATCAAATTACATAAGAATACGTCAAAAAAGCTATTGTTTTCGAATATTTAATTTTTGGGTAAAAAAAAATTCAAAGGGGTTAATCTATCGTTTTTGTAATTTCGGACCAAAATTTCAAAGTCGTTTTAAACATTGTGCATAGTGCATTTGGGTGCGTACAATCCGAAAATCACATTTACAGCTTGCGGAATCGACTGGAAATTGCTCAAAAACCACGATAAAGCTAGAAAATGAAAAATCGATTACCATGACTTTAATCGACAGTAAAAGTTTCATTTTAATACTTACAGCAAAATAAACTGTGCCAGCCAATTTTTCACATCAAATTACATAAGAATACGTCAAAAAAGCTATTGTTTTCGAATATTTAATTTTTGGGTAAAAAAAAATTCAAAGGGGTTAATCTATCGTTTTTGTAATTTCGAACCAAAATTTCAAAGTCGTTTTAAACATTGTGCATAGTGCATTTGGGTGCGTACAATCCGAAAATCACATTTACAGCTTGCGGAATCGACTGGAAATTGCTCAAAAACCACGATAAAGCTAGAAAATTAAAAATCGATTACCATGACTTTAATCGACAGTAAAAGTTTAATTTTAATACTTACAGCAAAATAAACTGTGCCAGCCAATTTTTCACATCAAATTACATAAGAATACGTCAAAAAAGCTATTGTTTTCGAATATTTAATTTTTGGGTAAAAAAAAATTCAAAGGGGTTAATCTATCGTTTTTGTAATTTCGGACCAAAATTTCAAAGTCGTTTTAAACATTGTGCATAGTGCATTTGGGTGCGTACAATCCGAAAATCACATTTACAGCTTGCGGAATCGACTGGAAATTGCTCAAAAACCACGATAAAGCTAGAAAATTAAAAATCGATTACCATGACTTTAATCGACAGTAAAAGTTTAATTTTAATACTTACAGCAAAATAAACTGTGCCAGCCAATTTTTCACATCAAATTACATAAGAATACGTCAAAAAAGCTATTGTTTTCGAATATTTAATTTTTGGGTAAAAAAAAATTCAAAGGGGTTAATCTATCGTTTTTGTAATTTCGGACCAAAATTTCAAAGTCGTTTTAAACATTGTGCATAGTGCATTTGGGTGCGTACAATCCGAAAATCACATTTACAGCTTGCGGAATCGACTGGAAATTGCTCAAAAACCACGATAAAGCTAGAAAATTAAAAATCGATTACCATGACTTTAATCGACAGTAAAAGTTTAATTTTAATACTTACAGCAAAATAAACTGTGCCAGCCAATTTTTCACATCAAATTACATAAGAATACGTCAAAAAAGCTATTGTTTTCGAATATTTAATTTTTGGGTAAAAAAAAATTCAAAGGGGTTAATCTATCGTTTTTGTAATTTCGGACCAAAATTTCAAAGTCGTTTTAAACATTGTGCATAGTGCATTTGGGTGCGTACAATCCGAAAATCACATTTACAGCTTGCGGAATCGACTGGAAATTGCTCAAAAACCACGATAAAGCTAGAAAATTAAAAATCGATTACCATGACTTTAATCGACAGTAAAAGTTTAATTTTAATACTTACAGCAAAATAAACTGTGCCAGCCAATTTTTCACATCAAATTACATAAGAATACGTCAAAAAAGCTATTGTTTTCGAATATTTAATTTTTGGGTAAAAAAAAATTCAAAGGGGTTAATCTATCGTTTTTGTAATTTCGGACCAAAATTTCAAAGTCGTTTTAAACATTGTGCATAGTGCATTTGGGTGCGTACAATCCGAAAATCACATTTACAGCTTGCGGAATCGACTGGAAATTGCTCAAAAACCACGATAAAGCTAGAAAATTAAAAATCGATTACCATGACTTTAATCGACAGTAAAAGTTTAATTTTAATACTTACAGCAAAATAAACTGTGCCAGCCAATTTTTCACATCAAATTACATAAGAATACGTCAAAAAAGCTATTGTTTTCGAATATTTAATTTTTGGGTAAAAAAAAATTCAAAGGGGTTAATCTATCGTTTTTGTAATTTCGGACCAAAATTTCAAAGTCGTTTTAAACATTGTGCATAGTGCATTTGGGTGCGTACAATCCGAAAATCACATTTACAGCTTGCGGAATCGACTGGAAATTGCTCAAAAACCACGATAAAGCTAGAAAATTAAAAATCGATTACCATGACTTTAATCGACAGTAAAAGTTTAATTTTAATACTTACAGCAAAATAAACTGTGCCAGCCAATTTTTCACATCAAATTACATAAGAATACGTCAAAAAAGCTATTGTTTTCGAATATTTAATTTTTGGGTAAAAAAAAATTCAAAGGGGTTAATCTATCGTTTTTGTAATTTCGGACCAAAATTTCAAAGTCGTTTTAAACATTGTGCATAGTGCATTTGGGTGCGTACAATCCGAAAATCACATTTACAGCTTGCGGAATCGACTGGAAATTGCTCAAAAACCACGATAAAGCTAGAAAATTAAAAATCGATTACCATGACTTTAATCGACAGTAAAAGTTTAATTTTAATACTTACAGCAAAATAAACTGTGCCAGCCAATTTTTCACATCAAATTACATAAGAATACGTCAAAAAAGCTATTGTTTTCGAATATTTAATTTTTGGGTAAAAAAAAATTCAAAGGGGTTAATCTATCGTTTTTGTAATTTCGGACCAAAATTTCAAAGTCGTTTTAAACATTGTGCATAGTGCATTTGGGTGCGTACAATCCGAAAATCACATTTACAGCTTGCGGAATCGACTGGAAATTGCTCAAAAACCACGATAAAGCTAGAAAATTAAAAATCGATTACCATGACTTTAATCGACAGTAAAAGTTTAATTTTAATACTTACAGCAAAATAAACTGTGCCAGCCAATTTTTCACATCAAATTACATAAGAATACGTCAAAAAAGCTATTGTTTTCGAATATTTAATTTTTGGGTAAAAAAAAATTCAAAGGGGTTAATCTATCGTTTTTGTAATTTCGGACCAAAATTTCAAAGTCGTTTTAAACATTGTGCATAGTGCATTTGGGTGCGTACAATCCGAAAATCACATTTACAGCTTGCGGAATCGACTGGAAATTGCTCAAAAACCACGATAAAGCTAGAAAATTAAAAATCGATTACCATGACTTTAATCGACAGTAAAAGTTTAATTTTAATACTTACAGCAAAATAAACTGTGCCAGCCAATTTTTCACATCAAATTACATAAGAATACGTCAAAAAAGCTATTGTTTTCGAATATTTAATTTTTGGGTAAAAAAAAATTCAAAGGGGTTAATCTATCGTTTTTGTAATTTCGGACCAAAATTTCAAAGTCGTTTTAAACATTGTGCATAGTGCATTTGGGTGCGTACAATCCGAAAATCACATTTACAGCTTGCGGAATCGACTGGAAATTGCTCAAAAACCACGATAAAGCTAGAAAATTAAAAATCGATTACCATGACTTTAATCGACAGTAAAAGTTTAATTTTAATACTTACAGCAAAATAAACTGTGCCAGCCAATTTTTCACATCAAATTACATAAGAATACGTCAAAAAAGCTATTGTTTTCGAATATTTAATTTTTGGGTAAAAAAAAATTCAAAGGGGTTAATCTATCGTTTTTGTAATTTCGGACCAAAATTTCAAAGTCGTTTTAAACATTGTGCATAGTGCATTTGGGTGCGTACAATCCGAAAATCACATTTACAGCTTGCGGAATCGACTGGAAATTGCTCAAAAACCACGATAAAGCTAGAAAATTAAAAATCGATTACCATGACTTTAATCGACAGTAAAAGTTTAATTTTAATACTTACAGCAAAATAAACTGTGCCAGCCAATTTTTCACATCAAATTACATAAGAATACGTCAAAAAAGCTATTGTTTTCGAATATTTAATTTTTGGGTAAAAAAAAATTCAAAGGGGTTAATCTATCGTTTTTGTAATTTCGGACCAGAATTTCAAAGTCGTTTTAAACATTGTGCATAGTGCATTTGGGTGCGTACAATCCGAAAATCACATTTACAGCTTGCGGAATCGACTGGAAATTGCTCAAAAACCACGATAAAGCTAGAAAATTAAAAATCGATTACCATGACTTTAATCGACAGTAAAAGTTTAATTTTAATACTTACAGCAAAATAAACTGTGCCAGCCAATTTTTCACATCAAATTACATAAGAATACGTCAAAAAAGCTATTGTTTTCGAATATTTAATTTTTGGGTAAAAAAAAATTCAAAGGGGTTAATCTATCGTTTTTGTAATTTCGGACCAAAATTTCAAAGTCGTTTTAAACATTGTGCATAGTGCATTTGGGTGCGTACAATCCGAAAATCACATTTACAGCTTGCGGAATCGACTGGAAATTGCTCAAAAACCACGATAAAGCTAGAAAATTAAAAATCGATTACCATGACTTTAATCGACAGTAAAAGTTTAATTTTAATACTTACAGCAAAATAAACTGTGCCAGCCAATTTTTCACATCAAATTACATAAGAATACGTCAAAAAAGCTATTGTTTTCGAATATTTAATTTTTGGGTAAAAAAAAATTCAAAGGGGTTAATCTATCGTTTTTGTAATTTCGGACCAAAATTTCAAAGTCGTTTTAAACATTGTGCATAGTGCATTTGGGTGCGTACAATCCGAAAATCACATTTACAGCGTGCGGAATCGACTGGAAATTGCTCAAAAACCACGATAAAGCTAGAAAATTAAAAATCGATTACCATGACTTTAATCGACAGTAAAAGTTTAATTTTAATACTTACAGCAAAATAAACTGTGCCAGCCAATTTTTCACATCAAATTACATAAGAATACGTCAAAAAAGCTATTGTTTTCGAATATTTAATTTTTGGGTAAAAAAAAATTCAAAGGGGTTAATCTATCGTTTTTGTAATTTCGGACCAAAATTTCAAAGTCGTTTTAAACATTGTGCATAGTGCATTTGGGTGCGTACAATCCGAAAATCACATTTACAGCTTGCGGAATCGACTGGAAATTGCTCAAAAACCACGATAAAGCTAGAAAATTAAAAATCGATTACCATGACTTTAATCGACAGTAAAAGTTTAATTTTAATACTTACAGCAAAATAAACTGTGCCAGCCAATTTTTCACATCAAATTACATAAGAATACGTCAAAAAAGCTATTGTTTTCGAATATTTAATTTTTGGGTAAAAAAAAATTCAAAGGGGTTAATCTATCGTTTTTGTAATTTCGGACCAAAATTTCAAAGTCGTTTTAAACATTGTGCATAGTGCATTTGGGTGCGTACAATCCGAAAATCACATTTACAGCTTGCGGAATCGACTGGAAATTGCTCAAAAACCACGATAAAGCTAGAAAATTAAAAATCGATTACCATGACTTTAATCGACAGTAAAAGTTTAATTTTAATACTTACAGCAAAATAAACTGTGCCAGCCAATTTTTCACATCAAATTACATAAGAATACGTCAAAAAAGCTATTGTTTTCGAATATTTAATTTTTGGGTAAAAAAAAATTCAAAGGGGTTAATCTATCGTTTTTGTAATTTCGGACCAAAATTTCAAAGTCGTTTTAAACATTGTGCATAGTGCATTTGGGTGCGTACAATCCGAAAATCACATTTACAGCTTGCGGAATCGACTGGAAATTGCTCAAAAACCACGATAAAGCTAGAAAATTAAAAATCGATTACCATGACTTTAATCGACAGTAAAAGTTTAATTTTAATACTTACAGCAAAATAAACTGTGCCAGCCAATTTTTCACATCAAATTACATAAGAATACGTCAAAAAAGCTATTGTTTTCGAATATTTAATTTTTGGGTAAAAAAAAATTCAAAGGGGTTAATCTATCGTTTTTTGTAATTTCGGACCAAAATTTCAAAGTCGTTTTAAACATTGTGCATAGTGCATTTGGGTGCGTACAATCCGAAAATCACATTTACAGCTTGCGGAATCGACTGGAAATTGCTCAAAAAACCACGATAAAGCTAGAAAATTAAAAATCGATTACCATGACTTTAATCGACAGTAAAAGTTTAATTTTAATACTTACAGCAAAATAAACTGTGCCAGCCAATTTTTCACATCAAATTACATAAGAATACGTCAAAAAAGCTATTGTTTTCGAATATTTAATTTTTGGGTAAAAAAAAAATTCAAAGGGGTTAATCTATCGTTTTTGTAATTTCGGACCAAAATTTCAAAGTCGTTTTAAAACATTGTGCATAGTGCATTTTGGGTGCGTACAATCCGAAAATCACATTTACAGCTTGCGGAATCGACTGGAAATTGCTCAAAAACCACGATAAAGCTAGAAAATTAAAAATCGATTACCATGACTTTAATCGACAGTAAAATTTTAATACTTACAGCAAAATAAACTGTGCCAGCCAATTTTTCACATCAAATTACATAAGAATACGTCAAAAAAGCTATTGTTTTCGAATATTTAATTTTTGGGTAAAAAAAAATTCAAAGGGGTTAATCTATCGTTTTTGTAATTTCGGACCAAAATTTCAAAGTCGTTTTAAACATTGTGCATAGTGCATTTGGGTGCGTACAATCCGAAAATCACATTTACAGCTTGCGGAATCGACTGGAAATTGCTCAAAAACCACGATAAAGCTAGAAAATTAAAAATCGATTACCATGACTTTAATCGACAGTAAAAGTTTAATTTTAATACTTACAGCAAAATAAACTGTGCCAGCCAATTTTTCACATCAAATTACATAAGAATACGTCAAAAAAGCTATTGTTTTCGAATATTTAATTTTTGGGTAAAAAAAAATTCAAAGGGGTTAATCTATCGTTTTTGTAATTTCGGACCAAAATTTCAAAGTCGTTTTAAACATTGTGCATAGTGCATTTGGGTGCGTACAATCCGAAAATCACATTTACAGCTTGCGGAATCGACTGGAAATTGCTCAAAAACCACGATAAAGCTAGAAAATTAAAAATCGATTACCATGACTTTAATCGACAGTAAAAGTTTAATTTTAATACTTACAGCAAAATAAACTGTGCCAGCCAATTTTTCACATCAAATTACATAAGAATACGTCAAAAAAGCTATTGTTTTCGAATATTTAATTTTTGGGTAAAAAAAAATTCAAAGGGGTTAATCTATCGTTTTTGTAATTTCGGACCAAAATTTCAAAGTCGTTTTAAACATTGTGCATAGTGCATTTGGGTGCGTACAATCCGAAAATCACATTTACAGCTTGCGGAATCGACTGGAAATTGCTCAAAAACCACGATAAAGCTAGAAAATTAAAAATCGATTACCATGACTTTAATCGACAGTAAAAGTTTAATTTTAATACTTACAGCAAAATAAACTGTGCCAGCCAATTTTTCACATCAAATTACATAAGAATACGTCAAAAAAGCTATTGTTTTCGAATATTTAATTTTTGGGTAAAAAAAAATTCAAAGGGGTTAATCTATCGTTTTTGTAATTTCGGACCAAAATTTCAAAGTCGTTTTAAACATTGTGCATAGTGCATTTGGGTGCGTACAATCCGAAAATCACATTTACAGCTTGCGGAATCGACTGGAAATTGCTCAAAAACCACGATAAAGCTAGAAAATTAAAAATCGATTACCATGACTTTAATCGACAGTAAAAGTTTAATTTTAATACTTACAGCAAAATAAACTGTGCCAGCCAATTTTTCACATCAAATTACATAAGAATACGTCAAAAAAGCTATTGTTTTCGAATATTTAATTTTTGGGTAAAAAAAAATTCAAAGGGGTTAATCTATCGTTTTTGTAATTTCGGACCAAAATTTCAAAGTCGTTTTAAACATTGTGCATAGTGCATTTGGGTGCGTACAATCCGAAAATCACATTTACAGCTTGCGGAATCGACTGGAAATTGCTCAAAAACCACGATAAAGCTAGAAAATTAAAAATCGATTACCATGACTTTAATCGACAGTAAAAGTTTAATTTTAATACTTACAGCAAAATAAACTGTGCCAGCCAATTTTTCACATCAAATTACATAAGAATACGTCAAAAAAGCTATTGTTTTCGAATATTTAATTTTTGGGTAAAAAAAAATTCAAAGGGGTTAATCTATCGTTTTTGTAATTTCGGACCAAAATTTCAAAGTCGTTTTAAACATTGTGCATAGTGCATTTGGGTGCGTACAATCCGAAAATCACATTTACAGCTTGCGGAATCGACTGGAAATTGCTCAAAAACCACGATAAAGCTAGAAAATTAAAAATCGATTACCATGACTTTAATCGACAGTAAAAGTTTAATTTTAATACTTACAGCAAAATAAACTGTGCCAGCCAATTTTTCACATCAAATTACATAAGAATACGTCAAAAAAGCTATTGTTTTCGAATATTTAATTTTTGGGTAAAAAAAAATTCAAAGGGGTTAATCTATCGTTTTTGTAATTTCGGACCAAAATTTCAAAGTCGTTTTAAACATTGTGCATAGTGCATTTGGGTGCGTACAATCCGAAAATCACATTTACAGCTTGCGGAATCGACTGGAAATTGCTCAAAAACCACGATAAAGCTAGAAAATTAAAAATCGATTACCATGACTTTAATCGACAGTAAAAGTTGAATTTTAATACTTACAGCAAAATAAACTGTGCCAGCCAATTTTTCACATCAAATTACATAAGAATACGTCAAAAAAGCTATTGTTTTCGAATATTTAATTTTTGGGTAAAAAAAAATTCAAAGGGGTTAATCTATCGTTTTTGTAATTTCGGACCAAAATTTCAAAGTCGTTTTAAACATTGTGCATAGTGCATTTGGGTGCGTACAATCCGAAAATCACATTTACAGCTTGCGGAATCGACTGGAAATTGCTCAAAAACCACGATAAAGCTAGAAAATTAAAAATCGATTACCATGACTTTAATCGACAGTAAAAGTTTAATTTTAATACTTACAGCAAAATAAACTGTGCCAGCCAATTTTTCACATCAAATTACATAAGAATACGTCAAAAAAGCTATTGTTTTCGAATATTTAATTTTTGGGTAAAAAAAAATTCAAAGGGGTTAATCTATCGTTTTTGTAATTTCGGACCAAAATTTCAAAGTCGTTTTAAACATTGTGCATAGTGCATTTGGGTGCGTACAATCCGAAAATCACATTTACAGCTTGCGGAATCGACTGGAAATTGCTCAAAAACCACGATAAAGCTAGAAAATTAAAAATCGATTACCATGACTTTAATCGACAGTAAAAGTTTAATTTTAATACTTACAGCAAAATAAACTGTGCCAGCCAATTTTTCACATCAAATTACATAAGAATACGTCAAAAAAGCTATTGTTTTCGAATATTTAATTTTTGGGTAAAAAAAAATTCAAAGGGGTTAATCTATCGTTTTTGTAATTTCGGACCAAAATTTCAAAGTCGTTTTAAACATTGTGCATAGTGCATTTGGGTGCGTACAATCCGAAAATCACATTTACAGCTTGCGGAATCGACTGGAAATTGCTCAAAAACCACGATAAAGCTAGAAAATTAAAAATCGATTACCATGACTTTAATCGACAGTAAAAGTTTAATTTTAATACTTACAGCAAAATAAACTGTGCCAGCCAATTTTTCACATCAAATTACATAAGAATACGTCAAAAAAGCTATTGTTTTCGAATATTTAATTTTTGGGTAAAAAAAAATTCAAAGGGGTTAATCTATCGTTTTTGTAATTTCGGACCAAAATTTCAAAGTCGTTTTAAACATTGTGCATAGTGCATTTGGGTGCGTACAATCCGAAAATCACATTTACAGCTTGCGGAATCGACTGGAAATTGCTCAAAAACCACGATAAAGCTAGAAAATTAAAAATCGATTACCATGACTTTAATCGACAGTAAAAGTTTAATTTTAATACTTACAGCAAAATAAACTGTGCCAGCCAATTTTTCACATCAAATTACATAAGAATACGTCAAAAAAGCTATTGTTTTCGAATATTTAATTTTTGGGTAAAAAAATATTCAAAGGGGTTAATCTATCGTTTTTGTAATTTCGGACCAAAATTTCAAAGTCGTTTTAAACATTGTGCATAGTGCATTTGGGTGCGTACAATCCGAAAATCACATTTACAGCTTGCGGAATCGACTGGAAATTGCTCAAAAACCACGATAAAGCTAGAAAATTAAAAATCGATTACCATGACTTTAATCGACAGTAAAAGTTTAATTTTAATACTTACAGCAAAATAAACTGTGCCAGCCAATTTTTCACATCAAATTACATAAGAATACGTCAAAAAAGCTATTGTTTTCGAATATTTAATTTTTGGGTAAAAAAAAATTCAAAGGGGTTAATCTATCGTTTTTGTAATTTCGGACCAAAATTTCAAAGTCGTTTTAAACATTGTGCATAGTGCATTTGGGTGCGTACAATCCGAAAATCACATTTACAGCTTGCGGAATCGACTGGAAATTGCTCAAAAACCACGATAAAGCTAGAAAATTAAAAATCGATTACCATGACTTTAATCGACAGTAAAAGTTTAATTTTAATACTTACAGCAAAATAAACTGTGCCAGCCAATTTTTCACATCAAATTACATAAGAATACGTCAAAAAAGCTATTGTTTTCGAATATTTAATTTTTGGGTAAAAAAAAATTCAAAGGGGTTAATCTATCGTTTTTGTAATTTCGGACCAAAATTTCAAAGTCGTTTTAAACATTGTGCATAGTGCATTTGGGTGCGTACAATCCGAAAATCACATTTACAGCTTGCGGAATCGACTGGAAATTGCTCAAAAACCACGATAAAGCTAGAAAATTAAAAATCGATTACCATGACTTTAATCGACAGTAAAAGTTTAATTTTAATACTTACAGCAAAATAAACTGTGCCAGCCAATTTTTCACATCAAATTACATAAGAATACGTCAAAAAAGCTATTGTTTTCGAATATTTAATTTTTGGGTAAAAAAAAATTCAAAGGGGTTAATCTATCGTTTTTGTAATTTCGGACCAAAATTTCAAAGTCGTTTTAAACATTGTGCATAGTGCATTTGGGTGCGTACAATCCGAAAATCACATTTACAGCTTGCGGAATCGACTGGAAATTGCTCAAAAACCACGATAAAGCTAGAAAATTAAAAATCGATTACCATGACTTTAATCGACAGTAAAAGTTTAATTTTAATACTTACAGCAAAATAAACTGTGCCAGCCAATTTTTCACATCAAATTACATAAGAATACGTCAAAAAAGCTATTGTTTTCGAATATTTAATTTTTGGGTAAAAAAAAATTCAAAGGGGTTAATCTATCGTTTTTGTAATTTCGGACCAAAATTTCAAAGTCGTTTTAAACATTGTGCATAGTGCATTTGGGTGCGTACAATCCGAAAATCACATTTACAGCTTGCGGAATCGACTGGAAATTGCTCAAAAACCACGATAAAGCTAGAAAATTAAAAATCGATTACCATGACTTTAATCGACAGTAAAAGTTTAATTTTAATACTTACAGCAAAATAAACTGTGCCAGCCAATTTTTCACATCAAATTACATAAGAATACGTCAAAAAAGCTATTGTTTTCGAATATTTAATTTTTGGGTAAAAAAAAATTCAAAGGGGTTAATCTATCGTTTTTGTAATTTCGGACCAAAATTTCAAAGTCGTTTTAAACATTGTGCATAGTGCATTTGGGTGCGTACAATCCGAAAATCACATTTACAGCTTGCGGAATCGACTGGAAATTGCTCAAAAACCACGATAAAGCTAGAAAATTAAAAATCGATTACCATGACTTTAATCGACAGTAAAAGTTTAATTTTAATACTTACAGCAAAATAAACTGTGCCAGCCAATTTTTCACATCAAATTACATAAGAATACGTCAAAAAAGCTATTGTTTTCGAATATTTAATTTTTGGGTAAAAAAAAATTCAAAGGGGTTAATCTATCGTTTTTGTAATTTCGGACCAAAATTTCAAAGTCGTTTTAAACATTGTGCATAGTGCATTTGGGTGCGTACAATCCGAAAATCACATTTACAGCTTGCGGAATCGACTGGAAATTGCTCAAAAACCACGATAAAGCTAGAAAATTAAAAATCGATTACCATGACTTTAATCGACAGTAAAAGTTTAATTTTAATACTTACAGCAAAATAAACTGTGCCAGCCAATTTTTCACATCAAATTACATAAGAATACGTCAAAAAAGCTATTGTTTTCGAATATTTAATTTTTGGGTAAAAAAAAATTCAAAGGGGTTAATCTATCGTTTTTGTAATTTCGGACCAAAATTTCAAAGTCGTTTTAAACATTGTGCATAGTGCATTTGGGTGCGTACAATCCGAAAATCACATTTACAGCTTGCGGAATCGACTGGAAATTGCTCAAAAACCACGATAAAGCTAGAAAATTAAAAATCGATTACCATGACTTTAATCGACAGTAAAAGTTGAATTTTAATACTTACAGCAAAATAAACTGTGCCAGCCAATTTTTCACATCAAATTACATAAGAATACGTCAAAAAAGCTATTGTTTTCGAATATTTAATTTTTGGGTAAAAAAAAATTCAAAGGGGTTAATCTATCGTTTTTGTAATTTCGGACCAAAATTTCAAAGTCGTTTTAAACATTGTGCATAGTGCATTTGGGTGCGTACAATCCGAAAATCACATTTACAGCTTGCGGAATCGACTGGAAATTGCTCAAAAACCACGATAAAGCTAGAAAATTAAAAATCGATTACCATGACTTTAATCGACAGTAAAAGTTTAATTTTAATACTTACAGCAAAATAAACTGTGCCAGCCAATTTTTCACATCAAATTACATAAGAATACGTCAAAAAAGCTATTGTTTTCGAATATTTAATTTTTGGGTAAAAAAAAATTCAAAGGGGTTAATCTATCGTTTTTGTAATTTCGGACCAAAATTACAAAGTCGTTTTAAACATTGTGCATAGTGCATTTGGGTGCGTACAATCCGAAAATCACATTTACAGCTTGCGGAATCGACTGGAAATTGCTCAAAAACCACGATAAAGCTAGAAAATTAAAAATCGATTACCATGACTTTAATCGACAGTAAAAGTTTAATTTTAATACTTACAGCAAAATAAACTGTGCCAGCCAATTTTTCACATCAAATTACATAAGAATACGTCAAAAAAGCTATTGTTTTCGAATATTTAATTTTTGGGTAAAAAAAAATTCAAAGGGGTTAATCTATCGTTTTTGTAATTTCGGACCAAAATTTCAAAGTCGTTTTAAACATTGTGCATAGTGCATTTGGGTGCGTACAATCCGAAAATCACATTTACAGCTTGCGGAATCGACTGGAAATTGCTCAAAAACCACGATAAAGCTAGAAAATTAAAAATCGATTACCATGACTTTAATCGACAGTAAAAGTTTAATTTTAATACTTACAGCAAAATAAACTGTGCCAGCCAATTTTTCACATCAAATTACATAAGAATACGTCAAAAAAGCTATTGTTTTCGAATATTTAATTTTTGGGTAAAAAAAAATTCAAAGGGGTTAATCTATCGTTTTTGTAATTTCGGACCAAAATTTCAAAGTCGTTTTAAACATTGTGCATAGTGCATTTGGGTGCGTACAATCCGAAAATCACATTTACAGCTTGCGGAATCGACTGGAAATTGCTCAAAAACCACGATAAAGCTAGAAAATTAAAAATCGATTACCATGACTTTAATCGACAGTAAAAGTTTAATTTTAATACTTACAGCAAAATAAACTGTGCCAGCCAATTTTTCACATCAAATTACATAAGAATACGTCAAAAAAGCTATTGTTTTCGAATATTTAATTTTTGGGTAAAAAAAAATTCAAAGGGGTTAATCTATCGTTTTTGTAATTTCGGACCAAAATTTCAAAGTCGTTTTAAACATTGTGCATAGTGCATTTGGGTGCGTACAATCCGAAAATCACATTTACAGCTTGCGGAATCGACTGGAAATTGCTCAAAAACCACGATAAAGCTAGAAAATGAAAAATCGATTACCATGACTTTAATCGACAGTAAAAGTTTAATTTTAATACTTACAGCAAAATAAACTGTGCCAGCCAATTTTTCACATCAAATTACATAAGAATACGTCAAAAAAGCTATTGTTTTCGAATATTTAATTTTTGGGTAAAAAAAAATTCAAAATTCTTTTACGTAGTCTACAATGAAAAAACCGATTTAGGGCCAGTTCTACAATGCAAGTATAAATTAAGAATAAGCTATACTGAGAATATCTCAAACACATTTCGTTCACAGTCGTCGTATAACGTTATATATTTGTATAAATTGTGGAATAATGATCTACCCAAGATCAGAGCAACAAGTTATCCTACAATTTACACAAAAAATAACGTTAAACGATGAGACATATTCTCAGTATAGCTTATTCTTAATTTATACCTGCATTGTAGAACTGGCTCTTTAAATTTTAGTCGGATTTTACAAAAACGGTAGATTAACCCCTTTGAAGTTTTTTTTACCCAAAAAATAAATATTGGAAAACTATAGCTTTTTCGACATATTCTTATGTATTTTGATTAGAAAATTAGCCTGGAGCTGGTTATTTTCTTGTAAGTATTAAAATTAAACTTTTACGGTCGTTTAAACTTGTAAAAATCGCTTTTTGGATTTCTACTTTAGTAAGCGATTTTGAAACATTTCCCTTGACTTCCGCCACCTGAAAATGCTATATTCGAGTTCTACGCATGAAGGTTGTCAAAGTAACAGTTTTTTTAGAATTGTTTTCAAAAAGGTTTACCATTTAATCATGAAAAAATTTCACCTGAGCAACGCTGAAAAATTGTGTAAATTTATTATAATTATATTATAACATTATAACCAGAAATGGTCCTGTTAATTGACCTTCAAGATCATGTGATTTGACGCCTCCAGATTATTTTCTTTGTGGGTATGTTAAATCCATGGTAGATGCTAGCCAACCAACAACTTTGGAAGCATTAAAGGTTAATATTCTGAAAGTCATTAATAAAATAAAGCCAGAAAACATTTACTATCAGAAACTGCTGAGGTATATTGTTTTATATTTCAAACTCAACTGGAAGTAATTATTAGGTTTGTTTGTGCAGCAGTTGCCATTTTACTAATCTGTACAAGTGTCAACAGATTTTTTCGATTTAGTGTCAAATAATATAACAGGGCATTACAATGTTTGACTCAATTGACTATCCTATTAGGCATTCATAAAAATTTAAAAAAAAACCATAATGAAATTTGCAGTAAAATTTGCTATCTAGTATATAGGTAGTATATTAAAAAAAGTAGTAGGAATTTGGATTGAGGTTTCTTACGAAATTGGGTACTGACTGATGTTATGGTAGAAGTTTTTATCTTTTAAAGAATGATTTTTGATTTCCAGTGGGTTCAATTTTTGAAAATCAATGGGTCACCGCCGAAATATGTGGAAATTGATAACCTCCTTTTTAAGTATTATTCAAATATTTTATATCTACAAAATAAGTTTCACAACACAATACAATAATTACATAGTAGCACACCTTTTTCTTTAATTTCTACGTCCCTGAGATACTCAGATAAAAAAAGAAAATTAGAAAAACTTTTTCTTATTATTTTGATTTAGCATATTTCTATTGGAATTTACACTGTTTGCTACATCTACCACTAAAATACTAGTATTGCTAAATTGTTACCATATCATGCTTACTTTTTATAAATAACGTACAACTTCTTAATAAATAATAAGTCATTTTGAAATACGAACATTCGAATTAGTTAACTAAAATTATACCGGGTGCTGAATGAGTTAGGCGAACATAGGATATTAACATGCAAAAACTTATTTTTGCAAATTCCTGCTTCCCTAATTATTTTAGAGAAAAATTGAAAGACACAAATATAATGTAGAAATATAAACTACAAATGATAAAGGCATTAGATTTTATCTAGCTTTTACGTAAATAGTCAAAAAATTCTTTTGAAATTGTTAAAACTTTTATTAATCAGACTTGCCATGGAAGTTTCCGAGGTAATTATTTTTGATAAGTAATAAAAAACAATTGCACGTTGTTGACAGCTTTGCACTTTATTAAATTTTAATTTCATAAAATGGAATATTACCTTGGAAACTTATACATGGCCAGCTTGATAAATAAAAATTTTAACAATTTCAAAAGATTTTTTGATCATTTACGTAAAAGCTAGATAAAATCTAATGCTCTTATCATTCGTAGTTTATATTTCTACATTATATTTGTATCTTTCAATTTTTCTCTAAAATAATTAGGGAAGCAGGAATTTGCAAAAATAAGTTTTTACATGTTAATATCCTATGTTCGCCTAACTCATTCAGCACCCGGTATATCGATAAAATAACAGTCTTTTAGCATCTATACAAAAATTTTAAAATACTACAATTACATTAATAAAAAATACTGATTATTAAATATTTATATATTTACAATATAAATTAAAATAGTTGTCAACGATTCACATTGAAGTAGAAAAATGTATTCGATAATTAAACACATTGGAGGATTGCAATTAAATTCACAATTTTAAACAACAAATCGAGTCGATTGTAATATTCCAAAAAAGATTTTTGTTAAACACGAGAGAAAACCATTAAAAAAATTACGTCAAGCACTTTTTACTGTTATTCTATCATGCAATTCCTATTTTCAAAACATTTCCTATCTCGTAATTTGTTTATGGCTCTTCCATATTATGACCGTCTTTAAAAAATTAATAATTTGAAAAAAAAACGTTAAATGTAAACATTGCAAATAAAATAAGCAACATTCCCAGAACAAAGAATCATAATTATTTTATCTATAAGGAAAAAGTTGAAAGTAGAAAAGTAAGAAAAAATATGTAAACATTTTCAAATTATTAATCGTTCATTAATCTATTGATATATGAGACATTTACTTTTCCTACTGTAAAACTAAACAGTTTCTTTGCACTCGAATTTTGTTGAAACGATGCACAATTTATTATTAACGTCTCGACGTTTTCAGTTTGTACTCGAATAAGCAGATAAAAAGACAAGTTTTTTGCACAAATATATAAAACTCTTGGAGTCTAGGCAAACGTAGCGTCGAATCAAATGACTAAAATTAATAAAACTTTTAATATCACTCAAATAAATCAACAAAAATAAAATACTTTTTAAATAATCGTAGTTTGATATTTTTTATTTAGGATATTTAGCGAGACTAAAATTAGTCTCTTTGTCTAACGTTAAAAATGGATGGATGGATGCGTGCAGATGAGCAGAGACGGTCATCCGGACGCACCCAATCTCTTAAGGCCGTGTGTTGCCTAGAATCCCTTCGCGAAAGTACTTTTTTGTTCGAGCAGTGTGCGCCCATTAAACGGTTCTTCCATTTGTTGTTTGTGCAAACAGTACCCCTTGGTACATAACTCCGTTCAATTCCATACTTACTACTACCGAATTTTCTCCATCTTTTGAACTCCCTGAAAAATAAAAGTAAATAAATAAAACACTTATAATAATAAAAAAACCTCTTCTTATATATCCAATCCGCAATATTAACTAAATAAAGATAATAAATTATAAAGCGATCTTGCGTCCGCACAAAAAAAAGTAATAAATGAAATGACTCAATTTTAAATTTTTAACACGCTGTCTGCACCAACAAAATTATTTTTACTTCGTTTTTCGTTATTTTTAAACTTTCATGCTCGATTAAATAGTAAAATAAAATGTAAATTTGTCGTACCTATTTATTAATTGGCACATTTGTAGGTATAGCGCATTCGATTTATTACAAATTTAATCGTGATATAAAAAAATACGCAGGTAATAAAGGACGTAATATTATTATTACGTAACGTGAGGTCGACAAGCGTGAAGACGTGTTAAGAAAAAATGACATTTTTACCGTACGAGAAACAATTAATTAAATAATTAATTAATTAACGTTGCAGATATGAGGATAATTAAAAGTTACGAGACGTACCTCTACTTTCAATTTTAAAATGGGCACTGGGTATTGTACTTTTACGATTTTCTTCTTCTCTGCTGGTTTTTTTAGGTAAATTTGATATGTCGGTGTCCGCTTCTCGCTTAATCGACACCGAGGAAGGAATATTTGTGTCCGAAAGATTTAAAGCTTCTTTCTGTGGTTCGTGTTGTAACGGATTGGGTAACGCGTTATTATTACTACTACTATATAAGGAACTAAATAATTGTAATCGAGTTACGTCCATCGGGGATATGCTCGGAATATCCGACACCGAATCCAGGGTGTGATTCGATAAAGCTTGGGGACCGTAAGTGTTGCGAACTTCTTTGTTGAGTAATTTCATGTATTCCATAATGCGGGCCTCGTACTCGTGTGGAGCCAGGTTAGCTGGACATCCGTTCATTTGTTGATTCATCGGCTGAGGATGGCTGGGATGAAGAGCTCCGTTTTGCAGGCCCAATCCACCTGCCATTACGGAATTCATTCGTGCCGCTAGTTGGTGCTGATTAACTAATTGAATTGGAGATATTGCAGGAGTCGGATGCATTCCCGGCGATCTAGTCATATTATCGTATTGTCCGTAACTGCTGCGACGTCCTTCTCTCCGATTGCCGTCGATGGCTGCTTGTAATTCGTTGGGCGTCGACAAACGTTTCTTCTCGCATTCATATGGATAAAGGTATTTCATGTATCTGTAACATAAGAAAAAAAAACAAATCAAAATGTTTGCATATTAAACGAAACAAAAGTTTGGTTGCGGCGATGCCAATTTTGTCACAACACAAAATTGCTCGGTTGGTAGGTGGCATCAAAAAGTAAATTTAAACGTTCCTGACAGTTGACAGGTACAACTTTTCGAGATAAATGATCCGATCTATATTTAAAAAGAGAGAATAGCAGACAAACACGTGGTTTTAAATTAATATCGAGCCAAATATCAAAAATTAAATTTTTCATCAAAGTATAAATTTTGGGTTCAGTCAACTTTTACTATTTCCCATGTATTTTTGGTTTAATCATAATTATTGAAAAAAAGAAAAGAAATAGGTAACTCGAGTTCCTTTTGTTCAAATAACAATGAGAAAAATATTGTTCCATGACCAATCACTTTAAATTTTTATTATTAGCCGCCGTTCTTGAATATCATTTTATAGTGTAAGATTAAAATTTTTACTAACGTCTGTAATCATAAATCATTGGGTTAGCTGAATTTTATGATCTTTAAAAACTAATAATTTACGAAACACTTTACGAGTTCAAAATATTAAAACTGGTCGATCGATATCGGCGCGTGGGGAAAAATGAGAGAAAATTATATTATTTGAAAGTATACATCATATACATAAGGAATAAATAATATCTATTATTTAGTTATTGTAATAAACTAACTAACTCACTGTGTTCTTAAAGTAAATGCTGCCGATGTGATGGAGGAAGGAAGATGCAATCCTTTGATGATTTCCTGCCACAGTTTCTTGTTTATTACGTCCACCAAGCCGCCTCTTGCTATAACTAAATTATACAATTCGTATAAATCTAAGACCGATTTGGCCATTATTGGTAACCGATTGATGGGTGCACCTGAAAGGAAGGAATAAATAAATCAAGTCAAAAATAAATTTTTGGTGATAAAAAGTAATTAATTAGTTTCTTTGAAATAGAATCCCGCAATAAATAATTATAAAAACAAAATATCATTAGTTAACTTGTACATTTAAAAGATTTACAACATAAACTTAATAGCAACTTGAAAAATCATACAAGTTTTGTCATCAAATGATTCAAATTGAAGATTTTGGCGTGAATCCAACCTTCCTGTTGTTTTGATGTTTTAAGTTGCAAGATTTGTATTGAAAATAAAACAAGATTAGAAAAATATTGTATTTGTAAGCCTAGATTGAGCTCACTAAAATAATCAACCTTTTAACAGCTTCTTGACATTGATTTAATGCATATTTCAAACTTCATTTGCTTAACAAATTAAGAGTTTGTAAATCAAAAATTACGTTTCCAAGTTATTGATATTTTATTATATACGTAGATACCAACATCCTCGTACATATTATTAACTATATAAAATGGTCTTCAAAAGGATCTTTACATAGGTACGTAAAGAAGGTAGGTAGGTAAATAACAAAATTTGTGCAATGTTAGAATCTCGACACGATCGAGTTTCATTTTGATATTGTATAGGTACTATAGCAATTAAGATTAATGTGAAAAAGATGATTGATTTTCTGGATGAATTTAGATCCACTAACGATGCTAAAGTCTTTTAATAGCCGATCATATGACAACCTCGGCAGGCAGGCAAACAGAAGCAAGCACTCACTTTTTGTCCTTCTGGCTCGCATCTTTAAGAATGCGTTGATGATTTATTTAATTTTAGCATTTCTGTTCCCGCATATTACGAATCGTAGTTCTATTTCAGTGGCGGTAATTATTTTGATGATGCTTTTTCAAACAAATGTATCGTATCCGATTGTCAGTTCATCTATGTCAAAAGCGCCAGACAATATCTTAATTAAATGGAAGTCGACCAAAAATTATTACTCGATTTTTTGCCCGCTTATTATTAGATGGAAATAAAATTTTCGTAATTTAGTGAGGCCCTAATGGAAAACAATAAAAGTGCTTTACACAAATAAACGAAAAGTTGTAAATGTAAATTTAGAAGAGAAACAATAATTTTACTAGAGTGTTTATTGGCACTAAGTAGTCGAAGAGAAAAAATCGACACGAACATCAAAGTCAAGTCCAATGTTACAATGTCAAATGCCTTTGATCAAAACGAGATATTGGAACACAGCTACTACATACATACAACAAACTAATACATAGTACAACATACAAGATAACATAATGGAACGCGGTAGGTATGTACATTATGTAGTATGTATATAAAAAGGTTCTTTCATGTTGTGCATTCCGACAAGAAGAGTCGTAAAAGTAACACTTAGTAGTTGCAATAGAAACACATTGGAACAATATTTTACATATCGTGACATTTATGAATTAAGCCGTTAAGGTAAAGTTTGCAAAGTGGAACCAAACTGCAAACGGAAGCTGAAGAATGTAAAATTTTGCTCATGGCTCCAACGAAAAATAAATTTGAAAGCTCAATAATAATTGACAAGCGTATAAGTTGATAATTGAAAATAAGAAAACAAAAAATCACGTTAGCACGTGTGTCTCGTGGTGTACCTATTATCCAAAAGTAATCCCGGACATGAAATAACCGCAGTTATAAATAATAAGCTTCGGTTGTTACATTTTTATTCGAAGTATTTTTTTAATCATCATGTGATGGCAATCAGTCATGGTCCATCACTCATCTTTCTATTTTAATATTTTGTATCTATTGCGCAGGTGATCTAAATCCATTCGCCTTGATTTCTTTGAAGTTCCAACTATTTTTGGTTAGAGACAAAAGCGACCATTAGTTAAATCGAGTTCAAGCTAAATTATATTCATTATATTAAAGAGAACGAATATTTTAAGCAACAAATTACAAATCCCACAACTTTGTCTACGAGTGTATACCATCCAAACAGGAAGAATCCAAGTAACCTATATGAGGTTCCCTTTTGAAACTTAAAATCAATACATTTCTTAGGGTTACGTGCACTTGTATTAATTTTTTCTAAAATTACCTCACGATTTTGAATTTAATTTAATAAGTGCTACACATCATAACGAAATCTAATTAGACCACTAAATCGTATGCATATTATACCTTATAATGCTATGTATAAAGAAAATTACAAATCCGGTTTAATGGCGTTCTTAAGAACAAGGTGAAATAGAAAATAAATTCAATCTTCACCTATAACTTATAAGGAATGCAACTTTTTAATTGAGAGAAAATTGATGAGATTTTCAAAATACAAATACCTATCGGGACGGCCGATAAGAGAAGCATCTAATAGTAGATACATTTTTTATCTACGAGTACCTACTTCATGCTCTATTCTATGTTAACAACACAAAAAAAATTAAATTTAAAATTAAATCAAATGTGACACAATTTCATTGACTGTATAATTTGTTGCAATCCTCGGCATCATACGCATAATTATTAATAGAGAACGTGTAAAAAACAATAAAATTTATGTAAAGGTACGAGCAAAGAAATAAAGTCAATTTAGCTCATGGTCTGAACAATAAGGCAAAAATCAAATGTAACTTGCAGTACGTGCCTGGTAGGGTTTATGTGTATATGCAGTACGGACAATTACATCGATTACATTGTGTGTGATTTCACAGTTATCGCAGTTGGCACTAGAGCAACCTTTAACTAAGCATTCGTTCCCCGGTTGCAATTGCATTTTGAGTAATAAAACACAAATCAGATTTAAACATTTTATGTCCCCCGTTTAGTAAATTTGAATCCAAAATTAAACATCTCGACAAGTGAAAAAATAAGAACAAAAATCTTTTTGAAATAGACCGGACATATTAATAATAACAAGTATAGTATGTACCTGCGTAGCTGATGAGGGCTTTATCAAGAGAAAACTCTGCTTTTGATGATAATACCAATTCACGTTTTATGGGGATAAACAAGATTTTAGTGTATAGGGAATCCTCTTGCCTATAATAGCATCGTAATACAATATAATTATATTGCGAATTTCAAAAATTGTACATCTTCGAAAATGAAATTTTTTCAGGAGCACACAAACATCTGAATTTTTGTTGAACCATTTGACTTACTATATTAGAGAAGTTTTTTCATAAAAATCCGACCGCTGTGTACGTTATGATAAAGAACAGCAAAAATTCAAAATTTGCAATTCAATTGAGCAATTAGCGACTGATCTTTGTAAATAAGATGCCTTTTTTGTACCTCCGGTATGCCTTCGTGAGTGTGATTTATTTTCCAATAACTATGATTTTCTTTCGCTCTTTGCACTACACTCGGGGGACTATAATATCATTGACACAACAACAACAGCTCACTTGAAGTAAATGTAAATTTTAAATTACATGATTGTACCTATGTATCTATACGAAGTATTTGTAATAGTACCTGCTAGGTATCGATAAATTTTTTTGTTATACATATAAGAATGGTAACAAAAAGTTCAAAAGATTGTGCTTCCTATTAATTAAATTGGTAATGTGCTTTCATAATACAAATTTGTTTAAAAATAACGTCGATTCCTGTTTAGCCTCCAGCTTCCATTAAGACGTCCCGTCGATTGGATAATTGTCTTTAGATAAGCGATTAACAGCCTTGTCAACGCGTTGTTTATGTTTAGTAAGATCGGTATTTATTAGAAGCGGCATTTTACACGTTTTACAAGATCAAATTAATTTCGAAAATATATCGAAACAAATAATTGATTTATATACCAAGAGTGGGGAGGGAGAAACCTTTTTATAATATTACAGTATAGTACTAGGTACTACTACTAATCAAATAATATCCAAGTGGGTACATTTTGCAATATAGTTTTCCATGACGCGTTTAAATGGAAATAATGTTTAACAATGTACACTGATTTGTTTGTCTATATAATAAACAGGCCATATAAATAAGTCTGATCGGTAATTACGAGAGTTGTGCGGACTGGTCCAAGGTGCGCCTTACTTAATAAACCGTGACATATGATTAACAAGTATATTCTTCATATTATATTTTTTAAATTTTCTACGTTAAGCACACGTTATCTAAACGTATCTCTCCCGGTGTGCGATTAAAATCCAACTTGACGAGCCGTTATTAATGACGGCGTGAATTAAAAATCCTAATGCACCCACAGCTATCTGACTGAGATCGGGTTTGGTAGGTATAAATACAACATTAATATGCATGAATTTCTAAGAGATCATTTGTAATATCCAATTTTCTTTTACTTTTTTTTTCTTTTAAGAGTGTGCCGATTTCCTTTTTAATTTGTTAAGAGAGTGATTTATCGTTAGGCTTTTTGTTACAATCTGATTAATGACTCGAATTAAAATAATTCTAGTTATAGCAATTAACAATGCTTTAACGCCACTTACATAAAAAAAGATTAGATAATTAAACAAATCGTTATACATACATTAGTTTTTTTTTAATAAATTTATAATTAATCTTGTGCTTCTTATTCTCTTTAATTAAAATTGAAAAAAATTGCATCCAAATAAACATAAAGAAAAATTAATCGGAGTAGTGCTTCACAAGGAAATGAAGGCAAGTGCAAAAATGATAAAAATCATGGAAACATAAAATTACCATCTGATGATTAGTAATTTAATGCATATAATGTATCTATAATAATTATTAAGTTAATAATTCAATAAAACGCTGTATAGCAATACCTAATTAAATTATAAAATGGCGATAATTTAGTACAAAATTAGTAGATCAGTTGGAATAATAATTACATACATACATAAGTACATAACCCGCCATTTTAATAATCCAATTAAGCATGAAACGCCATTTTCACTTAATTAATACGAAATTTAGCATGTAAACTTTTTATCAAATCCAATTACGCGTTTTGTTTATTTTTTTGTATTTTTAAACTTTTATAATTTGAAGTTAATTTGGTACAACACTTCTGTTATACATAAATTAAAGTTCCTTTAGGTTTATGGTGTATAAAATGAAATGTGTTTATAAAAATTTAATTTCGTTTACAATCGAAACGTATAATTTAAATTTTACTGTTTCAATTTGTTTCTCACTGTTAATGCTTTTATGTTAATCTATCGAGTGTATTTGTACCCTCAGGACTCGGATATTTTCTACTCCTTTTACACGTTGGGAAAATGTTTAAAAAATTATAAGTATTTGGGTTTAATCTGCTTTTTGCACCATCCATCCGGTGGGAATAAGTAGTAGTTTTTAATTAAAAGTCGTTAAATTTTAAAAATAAACCGAGTCTTTGATATGGTTAGAAAAAGAATAAAATATAAGTAGATACCCGTTTAATGACTGCTAAAACTGGATTTAGATGGATTTTAAGAAAAATCTATTTTTATTAAAATTCTCCAAGTGTAGGTACTAAATTTGTTTTAACAATTTGGCAAATTTGAATGAAAAATAATAAATTATTTATGTTTTGGCTTGAAAGTGGAAATTATTAAAAGTTTAATTAAAATTACATTTAATAGCATCATTCGCATAGTTCGAGACGACATAACACGTTTATTAATAAAACGTCCTATCTTATTTGCATTTCAAATATTTACACACAATGCTCGCTCCGAGTCGTTGCAAATATTATAATTTTTTTTATAACGAATTCATTTATTAATTACAGAGTCGCTCTCTCCTTTCAATTTTTCTTCCTTCCAAGAAAACGACGCTTGTCAACAATTAATATTTAAGTACAATTAATAACCCCGGATTTATATTTCCCGCTACGTGAGATCCGGTAGTTCCGCCAATTGCCGCACTTTTTTGAGCGGGACATTTGACAAATGCTGTCAACGTTGCCCCATTGTTTTTAATTGATTTCGAATGGCGTCATAGGTGGCTATGGACGCAGGTGGGCTTTACTCAGGTGAGAAAATACGAATTAGCATTTAATGTTTAAGTTTATTTTGCATTTAAATACCGCTTTAATACGATGCTCGAGTTTATAGTTGCGCTGTGTGTTTATGACACATTTTACTGACTTTTTTAACGCGCTTAATTTAAATTTATTATAATAATGTACCGACTCTCTCTCTACACTACACGTTTGCCTGAAAATTAAGCGATTGTTGTCTAAAACTTTATTACCTACTATAATTATTAGATATTATTTTTGATTTTAATTAAGTATTATTATCGATCTCGACTCAACTGACGACTGTTAAATTTTTATATTATAATTTAACACTCCACATTATTATTATTATTATTATATTGATATACTAATGTAATTATTTGTATTTTTCTTTTTCTTCGATCCCACGCATTTTTTTCAATTTGCAAAACTGATATAGAAAATAATAATGAGTCACAACAATACAAAATACAAAAAATTAAAGTAGGAGTTTACGAGCAAATAAATCAAGCTAATAAAATTTCTTGTCGTCCAACATATTACAACAATCAATAAGATTATTCTGCTGGTAAAAATGATAACCAAATTACTTTACCTATATAACACCTAAAAGTTACAAAAAGTCGCTAAAATTTTTGCGACTGAAAGAAAATCTAATAGATTTTTCAAGCAACTGTCAATAAGTAAGGTGTTTGAGAAATAAAGTGGGATCGCAAAACAAATCTGCAGGAAACTCCATAAAGAATCCCTTAACTGCAAGAGACGCTCCCATAGCGTAAACTTAAAAATTATATCCACCGATACACAAGATCGACCATACACATTCAACCAAATGCAATTATGAAAATGTGACTTAATGCTCGTGAGATTTATGATTCAACTTAAATATATTAATTTACGAGCTTATCCTCGCTCACGGCTACAAATACGAATACATTTTTATTATTTCCTAGTCTTCCTTTTCCATTTTATGTACGCATTGGTATTCATAACACATTTTGTGTTTTACTAGGTATATCTTACATAAATTTATTAAGAATTAATGAAATAACTGGTGGTGCGGCTCACTCACTCATCAGTTGTCAACTTATTAGCATCTAAGAATATCTTCTTTGTGCATACGTAAAATAGCTTAGCCACAGTTGATAAGGGTAAGATTTGCAATTTCTTTGCGTTTCAAATTGCGCCAAGAAACGTGCAAGAGTCTCAGTCAGTTATGGACAAGAGTTATTTAATTTAGCGCAAAGCTTTCAACACTGTTTCTGTAAGTATTCACTTCACGTGTAGGAATTTTCTCGTTAACACTAAATTAGTGTTTTCAAATTTAAATTTATTTCTCGGTACAAAAATTCAATAATTAATATTAAGTAGGTAAGACTTATTTGAAATTTGGAAGAAAGTCGCTGATTAATTTTGTTAAAAACACATCTATGTAATACAACAGTTGGAATTATAATAAAAAGGTGGTGAACGACGAAAATGTATACAAGGGCTGCCAACGTCAACAGACGGGAAGTATTTCGCTATTTATAAATTACTCGTAATCAATCACAAATAATTCTGACATTAAACTGGCGCGATATCGTCTAACTTAACGTGAAAGTTATTAATTATCTAAATATTTAATTTATTTTGGAATACGATATCTTTTCAAATGTAACATTATCGAGTGACTATGCTAACCTCTTTATTCTTAAAATGAAGTCATTTTAAAAATATTTACACGTAATTAAAAAATAGAAAAGGTCGTATTTACCGAAAAGGTACAGACGACTTTGAATCTGTTTCTGTATTGTACTATTGGGTACCACATAATATCTCCGCGTCAATTTTATTAATATTTCAAAGTCTTCGAAGATACAAACTGCTTTGACTTACTTTGCGGTTAATAAACGATAGCTACAATTTCAAATATAAGTTTAAATTATACAAAAGCAAATATGTACCTACATCAGCCATTATTAAAATAATGTATTAAGTATTAGTTAAGTACATAAGTAATATATAGGTACCTAATATAATACTACTATTCAATTGCATAATAATTATTGAGAGTGTATAAAATACATTTTTAGAAGTAGTAGGTACGACTCACAAATTACATGCACCAAGCATTAGCAAAACTTATACAAAAATATCTAGACGGAAAATTGTCCTAATTATATCGTGACCTAAAGAAATCGTGCCGTTATTAAAATTATTAAAATACTAGTAATATAATATTATTTGAGTTGTTTGCATTTCTTGGAAAACAGGATCGCGCCCGAGACACAACTGTGCAGAAAAACAGTAGCGTACAACGAACCGCCAAATTGGTTTGGAAATTGATGGAATATGTAGACGATACGAAGACTAAAAGGTGTCGAATACACAAAAATTGTAAACGTTCCTTTCCGAGCTGGCCAATTATGTTGACACAATAGGAAATTGAGACAATATGCACTAGGTCGAAGAAGTACGCCACTGTTAAATGTATTTGCACATCGAATGCAACCTGCTGATCTGTTAAGTGTACACGCAATCTTTACTATGCACGATACACCTAGGTGGGTAGGTACGTACGTACACTTACATGAGATTTCCTTTCCTTCCTTGCGATAAAAATCGAAAATTTTTAGGCAACATCAAAAAGTAGCAAAAGTTAACCTGCATCATTTTTTACCTGTCCGATTAAATTGTTATAGCATTCATAACACCAAATAAGTGAGGCTATTGCTACTGTTTAATTTGCTCAAATAATCCAAATCATAGTGACTAGCCATAAACACCATGATCGGGCAAAATTGGGCCTAGTGAGAGCTTAATTTAATAATGTAGGGGCGCGGTTAACTAGGGCGGCCGAGACGGACATAATTTTAAACCGGATACGGAATAGACTCGAATATCTTTTTCTTTTTGAATGTAAATTAACTCGAATGTGGAAAACACGAAACCAAGTGTTCCTTATTGTTGTAGTAGTGCGACTTTTTATTAACAAAACCTAACTAACCTAACATCTGTAGTAAGTACAATAATTAAAATTCTCCTTTCAATATTTCATTTACTGATGTATTTATTGCAGGGTAAAACGAACAAAAGATTAGCATGTGCCTAAAATGTAGCCATTTTTATATATCTCATTTATTTTTCTACTACACAGTCCAATTTTCGAATAAATAAATGTGAGTTAGAAAGAGAGAGCGACATTCCAGCAATATGGTCAATTGACAACACTTGGGGGTTCTATTTATCTTTTGGATTTATTTGAGAAATCGACTATTCTCAGAAGTTGGGATTTCGGCCACTTTAACAGCCCCTTCCTCTGCGGGTGGTGTAATGACAACGCGTCGTAGTAGTACTTTTAAAATTTTTAACATCATAAAATTAAATCTTACCTTTCTTTTGCATGAACGAGAAGAGATCATCTAAAAATTCTTTCCTCTTTGGATCGTCGTTGATTTCGTATAACTGAAAACAAAGAATAATATAAATTTTATATTACACAAGAACAAAACATAAAAACTACAAGACCATCAGCACCTTTAATTTAAACTTCAAAAATGAAAAATTAATAAAACATCCCCACGCCTACTCGATTAGTTATAGTTTTTATTTAGTTTTGTAGTAATTAATATTAGTTGATCATCAACGTCGACGTTTACCTCTACATTTAATATAACGCGGTGTAAGTTTTTTTTACTTTATAATATATTACATTAATTTCTAGAAATTTGATCCCAAATTAATTTTAAATTGCTTATAAAAACTTTTAATGAATATTTATATTTTACACAGGTTTTGTGATCAAATATAAATAATATTAATTGTGTTTTTTTAAAGATCAGTGCCTCTTACTTTTTGTAAATGTTTTTATTTTAGTTAGTATTATTATTATTTTTTTATTTAAAATATCATAGTAGATGCTGAAGCATGCCGCGAGCTTACAACAGATGATATCCTGCAAAATTCGCCAATCTTTTGGGAAAAATTATTTAAATTTTTTTATGATTTTATAGCAGCATTTGTAATATAAGGTTGAAATTGTGGTCTAGTGACAACCTGAAGATTTCACTCCGAAAATTGAAAAATAATATTTCTTCCTTCTGTCACCTCATAGTGAACGAACCATTAATTTGGGTATTTTTTATCGTGCATACAAAACTATTGGAAAAAGTAATTAGCAAAAGTTGGATACATAAAATTAATTTTCCAAATTTTATGTTATCAGCTACGATAAAATTCTAAGCAAGCACTGCGTTTTTAAAATTATTTATAATAATAAGGTAAAAAATGTAGTGCACAAGTAACAGGAAATGAATTAATACTTGCGTATGATAATTAAAATGCGGTAATTATGTACAATTATATTCGAAATAAATTGACATTTGGAATATTAATTAATGTTTTCTTTAAAAAGGCAATTAGGTAAGCAAGCACTAAGACATTAGATGTAGACTAATTTAAATTGAAAATATTGAAGGCATAATATAATATACAAGATTGTAAGAAAAATGTTGCTATGTTATATTAATATAATATAAGGGGTTATACGGAAAGGCAGGGGCGGAGTTGGAACATTTATCAGACTGCTGTTAGCGCTCATCAACCCCGAAGATCCCAAACACATCGAAAGTTTGTAAATTGACAGTAATCAATCTAATGTCTAAACTAACCCCATATTGGATCTATATACGATACACATAATGAGAAAAAGGTAAACACGTTAAGCAAATAATAGAACAAACATGTTTGGGTTAACTGAACGAACGAGATGAGAGGAGACGACATTATTAAATAACTGTAATTAGTTGTGTGTATAGAAAACTCGGAACGAAAAATGTCATCGATGATGACATTGTATAGATAAAAATTAGTAAAATCCAAGTCGCATTTCGTAACCGTTGGTTGGTTTAAAAAAGATAACAATCGAAACACAAACACAGAAATCAAATCACTTGACTTTCAACAAAAGAGACGTAACCTTTTGGGTCGTATAAAATGTAAAAGGGCACCCTCAAGGTGCGAGTGTAGACCCCATCTATTATGGGCCCGTTTGTACACAATGAAAAACTTATTCAATACGATGTTTACATGCATTGTCACTTTACAATAGAATAATATGACGGCACAATGCCATGACATGCCGGTAGTTTTCTTATAATTGGCATCATTATCACGCCTCGACGCCTTTTCACAACAATTCTGCGGTTATTAAACGAAAAACTCGTTCATTCTGATCAATAATTTTGTATTTGAATGAAAAATTGAGGGAACAACAATAACTTTTTTCATAATTTCTTCTTTCTCATGAAGATTAGCACATTGAAATCACCATAATTCCTTATAAATAAAATTTCTGTTAAAATTTTCCCTACTTGCACACATGTAAATAATTTATCACGAACGTAATACATATAGATAAGGTCAACGCAAGAAAAGGTAATTCACCTTTTATAATATAAAGGGTGGGGTAAGAAAATAATTAATTACAAGCACAAGGTCATAGACTCTATAACGTAATGAGGTTTATGTTAAATATAATCAAGAAAAAAGTAATTAAAAACGATATTTTGTAATAAATTAATTTAGACTGTAATCTACCAACTAACTATTATTAGGCAGAAGAAGTTAAGCACATCAGCTACCGACATTATAAAATGTAGATCTTGTACCTTGTAGATAGATCCTTTCTTATCAAAATGGACATATCAAGCTGGAAAAGGCTCACTTGGAATAGAACTAACAAAATTAGAAAACAGTGGTAAGATTATTATCTTTATACCGGTAGATAGTATAGTAAATTATGGGTGTAGTATTTTAGCCCAGTTAGGTGGTGTGTGGTGTAATCTATAATACTATGGTGTAGCATTCAGTCGTAATAGCTTGTAATGTGGTGTTAAAACATCGGCCATTGTTGCGAGGTAGGGTTGCAGAGGTTAAACATGGTCATTAATAACCCTGCTTAACTAATCTGTCTGCTGTGGCCATCTATCTTTACAAGTTACTTTGCTAAGCCTGCAGCGACCACTGCGATACATTTTGGTGTGTACTCGATTTACTAATACAATAATAACATTTTTCCCAAAATTCTAAACTAGATCAACCTTAAAAGCTCAACGCTCAAGATCAACCATAAAGTGCCGTCCGACAGAGCGAACTAAAACATTGAACCTATGGGAAAATTTGCAAAAGTACCTACAAAATTGTTTATTCAAACAATTACAAGTATGAAATAATATAGCAGACTGCTAATATACATAATTATCGGTGTGCTATTATTGTACGATTTCCGCCCGTATAATAGTTCATAAAAGTATAAAACGATAATGAAGTTTTTATCAATTAAAACGAAATTTGAAAAAAATGTGACTCAACTACCATTATTGAAACCCACCAAGCACCTGAAAATAACGTAATTAAATACACAATTATAAGTTCTTCAATAATAAAAACCATCCAAGGATGGTTGATAACACGGGCAATTATGGTAATATAATTTATCAACCGCATGCATAAATTCATGAATTCGTCATAACCTACTGTATATAACGATAAATTATTATTTCAAAATTGATAAGAAAAATTAATATTGCCAGTAAGTTATAGAAAATTAAGGACATAACAAAGGCTATAAATGTTATCAACTTGGTGATAAAAATTTGCCAACCTATAAAATTGCAAATATTAAAAAAATTCAAATGTTTAATTTAAAATTTAAATTTATAAAAATAACATATTATTATACTACATATCGCGAACAGGCTACTAGATAATATGATAATTATTGTATAAATTCGTACAAAAATTAATAAGCACACTTATGCATATTCCCAGAAAAATGTTTATTTATATTTTTTACGTAGGTAATAAATAATTAGCCGGCACTGACGACCTATGACCGCCTTTAGCCATCCAGTGGGTAATTGTTGTGCTAGTTTATCAAAGATGCATTACGAACAGACACCACACGGTATGGTATGATAATATCATCTAATACAATAAAAATCAAGTAGGTATGTTTGATATAAATAAATCAATGCAACATCCAAATAATGCAATTATATTAGTTGCTATTTTGTAATCAAAATGGACTATAAAACTGTCAAAGTTTTAGAACGAAAAGTAATGAAGAATGAAATAAGAGGATGATAAAATCATATTATATACACCTATCGAAACGATAATACAATAATTCGTTTATGTAAAACCATCCGATAAATCATATCCTCGATCGTCGAAGAAAGTTATCACACCTAGTATATAAAATATTAAAGTATCCCCCAAGCTGTAAAATATGACACCCCATAGAGACCCTTGTTAATTAGGCAAACCGATGTATTTTAATACATACTTAATTTTGTCGAAATGTAATCAAACATCTTAGCTCACGGCCAATTCAATCCCTTATCAATTACTAGCGTTGTAGAAAAGGCAGTTCGTTTCATACGCGTGCCGCAAGATTTTGGTGTATCATCGGGCCACCGATTATAGGTTACTGTTTTTAATTTAGAACGTGTCAACAATAGGTATGATAGATGATTTAGTGTGGGCCGAACATCGTTCGTTATAAAAAGAGGAATTAATTGTTTCTTAGGTGTGTGAGTGAGTGTGTGTGTTATAATTTTATAACCTCATATAGTTACGTTTCGATTCGATTAATATTATTCGTTACCTATCGAAAAGGGGCAAAAAATAAAAATTGTTAATACCAACCTAATAATATATTTGCTAAATATTTACTAAAGAAGAACCGTTCTTCTAAAAAGTATTATCCAAATGCAGTACTACTAAGGGTAATAAAAACATAATTGAACTGCAATATACGTTTAACGGTGCAAGTAAATCATATAAATACAAAGTCTTCTAATGCCCACTTTTTTTTTCAAATTATAATACACGATTTACAATAATTTATACCCATAATCAACAACATTGCTGTCACAACTGAATACAATTATTAGAAACGTCTTACATCACTGAAATTTATTAATCAATATAATTCGTCATAAAAATTTTAGCACTTTAAATTTCATTTACATTATAGCAACTTTGAGTATAAATCAAAACGTCCACAAGGTTATTTTCATTGTATAATTAATTTAAAGTCATCAATAGTTCATATTTGATATCCAGATACCTCCATTATCCAAGTATGAGCAATTAAATTTAATCATTCGAAAGAAAATTTCATTATTTAGTTACGCGGTTATAAAACTAAACAATGAAGACCCTCATGTTTCATTAAAGAAAAAAAATTAAATATTACATTATAATATCGACAATTAAGGAAGTAATGTCACGATCGTACCGCAAGCTAAAAATATAAAGAATGAAATATAGCGACAACTAAAAGTATAGCTGATAAATTACACATTTTTAATTGAGTTTAGAATTGCAAAATTGATATATAGCTAATATTGTACAACTTTAATCGATAAAACATTTTATAACTTAAATTAACCTTCATTGTTCATCTTCATCAATGACAAATTGTTGTTTCATGGTGAATCGCTAATTATAATTATTTCATTTCCTTTTAGGTTAACCGAATCACACAACATTTTTATTTTCATGCGTTGGAAATTTGTGAACAAGAAAACTTTAATTTTTTACAACTTTCAAAACGTTGAATCTGAACCATGAAACAAATAATAATTAGAGAGCAATCACCGAAACAAAAAAACTAGCCGATGTCTTCGAATATTCAACAAGAAATTCAAACATGAAATTTATAATAACTAGACGTAGTACAACAATCGCATTTTTAGTAAAAAAATTAATTAACGACGATAATCCTCCTTGAAAAATTTTAATTACTTCGATAAAATGAATAGATTTGCTTAACAGCCTATGAAATAAAATATATTATAAATAATATGATAATTAAACTTTGTTGATCATTGTACTTAATTTAATTGTCGTTATTAAAAGTAATCAGCATTCCGCAAACATAATTACGAGTTCTTCTGCCGATGCATTAAACATTAACACAGATAGATCTAATTGTAAATACGAATACAAGGCATCGACGAAGAGTAAACGTTTCATCATCATCGAACCTTCTTGTACATTAATTTGGATGGGTTACTATAATAGGTACTATAACTATGAATCTAATATGCTAACCGTTCGGTCATCCTCTCATCCTTCAAAATTTCACTCACATAGTATTAAAAAAAATTTATTTTAATTTTCTTCTTCTTCTTTAACTTTCCTTTAGATCTGTTGATCTGTTTATTTCCAACATCTGTATCATTTCCTTGGCAGTGTTAGATCTGTGAGCATATAAATTGTTTAACGTCCGATAGGCAGTTTGCTAGACTAGCCTCCAGACGAGCCTGTAACCCTGGTTTTTATGTTAATGATGGCAATTCATTAACCCAGGAGGACCACCGGCTTAACGTGCCTTCCGAAGCACGGAGACTAGTCATAAGAAAGTTACCCTTCTCCGGATTTGAACCCGGTACCTCGCATTTGCAGTTGATTGCGTTACCTACCAGGCAAATGAGCGTCTCTTTCTTTAAAATTTTCATTGTGAGTTCAGAAATTTTAGATCATACTATCATATAAGGTTTCCAATCATAAGAAAATAATTTCTAAGATAATACTGCCAAATTAGAAACACTGCAGAATAAGGCAAGTCTGTCCTATGTAACTCATAGTTCATACAAAATGATATAAAATAATTAAAAAAAAAATGGGTTTAATATTGAAAAAAAAAACTGTTCCAATTTTTGGAAAGTCGCGAATAATCATATAAGTACCTTATTTAAAAAATAGTAGGTACTCGATAGGATTATTAATACATTAAACATCTTTTTCCTTACGTTTACTTTTTGTCGATTGACCAGACTTGAATAATATAGAACCAACTTTTAAGAAAAACCTAATTAAGAAATTCCATAAAATAATGTCCTTTTATCGATAACATCAATATAAAATTACTGAGAGTAAAAAACAAAGAATCACTTACTAAGTGGGAATTAAGTCTTAGGTTTCACTCTATTTTTTCGTATTTCCCGTGAACTAATAAATGTAGTACTTACATCATACATAGGTATTAAAATCTGGATTCAAATTCGCCAATGGCAAACATGGCACTAATCAAACAAAATCATAATCATCGAATCCCATTTAGAATCAAACCCATTTGAGAGAGTTGAACCCCACGCCGTTATTTACAGCCCCGAGTACGCCGTGACTTTTCACTTGGAATGCTGAAAAACAATAAGAAATACGAAAAGATAAAGACGATTTAGCCCCCCCCCCCCCCAAAAAAAAAAGTTTGTTAGTTTTTATATTTTTTTGTTTGTCGTTTTATAATAAAATGTCATTTTTTTAACATTCTGTGAGTAATCACTATAAAAGTAAAATTCTCTCGTTAAAGTACTATTTAGATATTATTTATTGTAAGTGCGGCCCGATCCTTTCAGTAAGGAACAAATTGATATATTGCGTTTTGAATAATTATATTAGATACTAAATGGCGCACATCTTAACAAAAAAAAATTATAGGTATACCTATCCAAAATTCATTTAAAAGCAATTTAGAAATCGAACGGGCCAAAACAACTTTATTATAGAGTCGCTATATTAAAATTACAAAATAATAAACATGCTCACATAAAAATCGTTGCCATGAGCTTTATAAGTAAATTCTTTAAGATTAATTCAAAGCGTTGAAAATGTTAGAATAAAAGCGACCAAGAAATTTTATTACGATATCCAACATTAAATAAAATTCACATTAAAAAAATGAATATTAATATGAAATATGTTTCTAGAAATCGTAAAAGTTTTAAATAGCAATTTAGTTTTATATCACAGCATTGTGTTAATAAACTGAGAGCGGGTCTAAGTTAACAACAAAGGTGCCGAGCGACCCTCTCTTTTCAGTCGCGGCAATTAAATTTTTCTATTAAAATAAATATAGCCATTTCATTTCCATACCTAATATAGCAGTAAACCAAATCGAAATTTCAAATAGATCATTTATCGAATATACATTCGAATACATATCGAAGAATAGTTTTATAGGTTTCGTTTCTTGCAAGAAACGAAAGTACGTACCTATAGTATAGAAAATCCAGGTGTTTTGTTTGACCACCTAAATATGATGATAGACGCCAAACCAAAAACGGATCGTACGTTTGACCGATACAAGCGTTACGATATTATTTACATGTCGTAAACGCGCATAATGCATTTTATTTTTTTAATAATGCTCGCTGAAATATTTAAATTCCTAATTCGTGTTAAAAAGTTAATTAAAATTCATCAAAATATACAGTTAAAAGTATCTTCCGATCATAAAAATCTTAATTAAAAATAATACGACTAACTTAACTGCCTGTAGAGTATGTTGGTACATATTATTATATTATTATGTAAGTACATAATATTATGGCTGTTTCAATAGATAACGGATTTTTTGAAGAAAACAAAAAAGCTGCTATTATATTATTGAAATTAGTTAAATAGGTAATTAGATAAAAAACAATAATTAAGGAATTTTTAGGTAAGTGCTAAATTCGTCATATAATAAGCGGCTCGTAAAATATACAGCGCCACACACGACGATTTAATGAAAAGTCCAAACATACAAACGTAAACATCAAATAAAATTAATATTAGAAACTAAGAAAATGGAAACAAAAGAACCGCTTTACATACTTGAAACTTTTAAATCATTCACATTGCAAACAAGGCTACTTAAATAATAATGGATGTAGAGAAAGAGCTTTTTTGTCTCTCAGAGATGTTTCTATTAACAGACGAGTGCTAACAAGATTCTGGATACTTAATCAAATAAATTATCTCGTTGGGTGTTAAGTAACTTTACTTGCTCATAATTAAATAATTTTAAATGCCACCTCTAAAGGATGTCGACTTTTGCATTAACATAAAATAATGCTAAAAAAATTATTTACATTATTTCTTTTATATTAACTAGTAAATCAATATAGGTATATTATATTGTTGTTATCCGTCGTTCACCTCATGATTCTAATATAGGTACCACGTTGTTTTAAAATTACTCACCAATATTTCGGTTACTTAAAAGAAAATTATTATAATAATTAACAATGGTAGCACTTGCAACTAAAATTATCCAAAATCAAAAGTCATTATCCACTTTATTAGAAGAAGATGTGCAAAAGCAATTAGGTATAGGTACCTACCTAATACATAACAGATCGTATAAACATTTTTTCCACCGATAAAATTAAGTTAAATGTAAGTACTATTTAAAATTTCAAATTAGAGGTAAGTAATTTGCGGTGAAATCAAATTTGGAACAATTATGGAATATTCTTAGAAAAGTAGATTCAATATGTTAGTTACCATTGGAATGTTAACCTTGTAATAACAAATCGATTTAAACCCCACCCGTAGATAAATATTTCAGAAAACTTTAAATAAATACACCAAGACTTCTTAATTATGAAATGTTTGCTTAATAATTTTAATCCCGACTCTTACCAAAACTGCACGCAGGCTAAATTCAAAATAACCAAAAAATTGTTTTAAATATAAAAAAATCAAGCGTTTGAAGGGTTTAAAGATAACATCCATAAAAATCCGGATAATCTGTAAAAGATTTACAAAATCCTGTCGCATGCCACAAAATGTCAACATCCCCATTACGTGTTTATTCAGCTTTTTACAAAAAAAAATCGCACGCCACGGTTACCTTTGATTCTATAGTAAACGAGTTAAAATAAGTCCTTAATTTTTAAGTCAAGAAAGTTCCAGACTAAACTATTCGATTTTTGATCGCGTGAGTCATGCATCGAATAATTGACAACGTCCACAGTTTTTGAGTCCATCAACCTATAAATAATAAAATACATTCAATAAAATATCGTGTATCGAGTGAGTTATCAAGTTATTGATTGAATAATTATTTATAATTTATAATACTAAACTGTTCCTTCTGCAGTCTTTGCTTGACAATCATTCCCAACATACCACATAGTAATTAAAATTAGACTAATATTGTTAGGAACGACAGAATTGAAATTTAATATAACAAAGCAATACCGATGGCATCATGAAGCAGATCTAGTAGATGTTTCTTTTGTGATTATGATTAATATAACAATTAGGTAATTAATCAAGTATTTTGCTTTTATTGAAATATTATAGATAGAAAACAAATTTCTGTAGAAAAATTTTCAGATGAAACGCTTTTGGTGATACATTCATAATGTAGGTACTACGTACCTATGTGTGTAAAATAGTTACTGAAGTACCTACAATCCGTGCCATAAATATGATCTAAGCATAAAAGAAGTAAATCGAATAATAACAATCGGTTATTTAAATTGATAGGTAGATAATAGTAGCAATTGTGACCAAAACATTTAAATTTATTGTTTTTCATTATTATTAAAATTTATTGTGTCCAACATCAACAATGCACAAACTAGAAAAGTTTACAATAATTATTAACGTCGAGACTTGTTAAAAACAAGTAAGGATTTTGCTCATCAAATCAACTTACCCCCGAAACTGCTCTACTAATACTGTGTAGGTATTTTACAATGTTACATTCACACATTGTGATTGTAAATGATTTGACGCAAAGTATATAGGTTACCTAATAGTATACCTTGGATTTGATGAGTAATGGTATAAACAAAATAGATAGGTACCTACAGTGTCGATTTGGCGATGTATGACAGCATAAGAATTTAAATAAGTATGTTTTTTTAATATTTTTTCTTATTTAGTGTGCGGTAGATTAACAATAAAAAATATCAAAATAAGAATTATCAATCATCAGATAAATTAAAGTATATTTTCCTGTACTACTTCAATTTGATTGGCCCTTACAATATACAACAATATACTGTATATAAAGCAAACGGCACTGGATAACTATAGTATAACACATAGGTTTAGGTATTCTTAAAAAAAACTAGAATGCAGTTAAATATTTTACGAAAACGTTGTTGCGGTAGTAAGTAGGTACACCAAATTTTCAAGTTTTTTCCAATTGCTACAAAACTTAATAATATTGGAAATCGTTGTTCTGAAGTTAATCGAATAGAGAAGTTCAACGAGAAAATGCTTATTTTCCCCTATTTACTATTTTACAATCTTGTCTGTCAGATGAGAAACCGAAACTGCGAGAGAAATTTCTCTCTTTTACAAAAATACATATTTGACATATGTAAAACAATGGGAGCGTTTGTTTAGCGTAATCAGGCAAGGGTAAGTTGTTTAAATACCTATTAAAACGTTCATTAAAGAATCAAATCAAAGCAGACCGGTGTATAATTATAAAGTATTTACAGGCTTTGAAGCGGAGGAGTGGTGATCTGTAATTTATCACATAGACAGCTCATTTGCTATTCATATTATTATATTTGTACATCGGTCGTTGTGTCTGATAGGTAACTATAGAATGCTCTATAATCTTGATATTCTCTATCGACAAGGATATACCACGAGTGTTGTGGTAATTGATAGTCTTTTTGGCATTTCAAATCGGTAAAAAAAATAATTAAACAAGACACTTCCGTAATTTATTATAGAGTAAGTAGATACGTAGTGCATATTTGGGTTATTTTCAAGAAAACGAAGAGGTTTATTAATCGAATGTCGAAATGAATTTGAATTATGGGAAGATAATAAAGTGAGGGGTGATCAGCTAATCGCAACATGTACAAACAGGGGCAAATAATTGATACGGTTTGCGATACCAATAATTCCACCCAACAACACATGTATTAATCTCACACAGGGGAACTAAATGACTCAATCATGGACCATAATGAAGTGGTTCGGGCGATTTAACGTAAAGCGCTCGAAATAACGTCGGTTAAAGGACTCCCAATACTTCTTATACCCGATAGATTTACTTCGTCGACGTTAACTTGATTCACCCATTTATCCCGGAATAGATTTTCACTTCTTAAATCGAATTCCACAAAAGCTTTCCATCATCACTTCATTTGGTACAATATAGTTTACGAATTTTATAATCCCAAAGTGTGACGCTTCTCACGACCGTAAAACCGGGAAAATTTACAAAATTGCTTTTTCTCAACTATGAGCGCACTTTCATTTCAATTAAAAATAAATTGCTTTTCGAAAAGTTGCAATTGTTACAAACCAAATCGTCCAATAAAATAGCCCCAAAATAATGTCAAAATAAAAATCGCCAAACGAAATTTATTTAGCAGACATAAAAAGAGTTTTGAATGACGGACCGGTCAACCGCATTCGACTGCATCGAATTTACAAAACGGCCGCCGTTTTTACGATTCTACCACCGTCTCGTGTTCGACTGTGTCTAAACAATAAACTAAATAATCTTTAAAAAAATTAATAACTTAGATCGTCTCGAAAACGGCAACACATCATAATGCTAAATAAAATATACCTATATTATAATAGGTAAGTACATTGATCGCAATATGAAAAAGCAGAAGATTATTATTAAATACCAAAAGTGAAAGTAGGTTAAATGAACGCCATCGTATAACACTAATTAATTATTATTATTTCATTTTTTTAAGTTACATCGGTGTGATTAATTTTACCACGTCAAAATAAATCGGCTGCTTTACGATTGGAGCGGGCATCTCCAGACGTTCCCGACACCCAAAGGATATTTACAAAAATTTGGAAACTAAAATCATTTATAGGTAACATTTACAATCGTGGGGTATTAAGAGGCTAAAATTAACCTCTAACCCCTGTCAATGCGTATGGGATTATGAGATCCAGACAGCTGTGCTACACATTTGCCAGCCGACTTGATTAACTGCAACAGTGTTTCAAATTAGTTACTTGATTATTTTGTTAATGTATTAATTTGCCCAAGTAATTTACTTCGATAGGTACGAATTATTATAGTTGTAATAAAATTGTAGGTATCAAAATAATTGAAGTTTAAATTCAGGACACTTATTAGATGAAAATTGTATTGTTTCGTTATTCTTGTTCTCCTGAACAATTTTCGTTACTGATTTCAAATTTCGAGTTAATTAAATTCTTTTTTTTGCAAATTCTTCTATAGACTCGGTTTTTTTTATATCCACACAACTGGCAAACATATGATTCGAAACGAAGGCCGGATGCTGTGTGGTAACGAAAGATGTGAAGAAATTCATATTGACTTATATAAATAGTGGAATTTTGATTTTTAATTAATTTTAACTGTCATTAAGTGAAGTACAATTCCGGTCCGAAAATAACGAGAAATTTGGTATTTTCAAAAAAAAAAGATTTCTTTTGTTTTCTTAAGTTGGCGGTTTTGGTTTTTTAGATGTTTTAGTATGTTTATATGTGGTCGGTTAGATCAAAGTGGAAAAGTTGTTAATCCAATATCAAAGGAACTATCATCAATGAATTAACGTTTTACTACAGGATACAGTTGGGTCTTGTCCGTGATTTGCTTTGATATCGTTCAAATAATATTTTGATACGTTCGTTAAACGTAATTTAAAATGTCGCACTTAAAATCTTTGAACACGCGATCATTAATTACTCAACCCCTCGAAAATTTAAGTGATGCGAATATGATTTTCTAAATTTCTAAAAATAAAGCGGGCACCACAAATGGCAACATTAGTTTCGAGTTTACGACAGAAAAATCTATCAAATGAACATATTTTTGGAAATATACTACCTAAGTAGATAGATACTTATAAGGGGAATTTCAAATACGCAAAATCGATTTAGAGAGACATGCGTCTTATTAATGTAGCGATTTGAACGTGGCCAAGACGGATTTAGAAATATTTTGGGGTGAAAGTTACTTGTATTGAAAAGACATGTGGACCCCATAATGATCCTTTTAGAAATGAATAAATTTCTTAAAGGGGTCGTCTTGAAATTTTAACGACGATTAGAAATGATAACGAAATGTCTTTTTACAATTTTAGAAGAAAAAAATGTGCAAAGAGCCGGAACGCGCTCCTTATTGGTAACTCAAACTAATAGCCTAATTTATTTTAATGTGGGTATTGTTAAGGGAAGTAAAAAATATTCAGAGTCGGCCATTGATTGTTAAAACAAATAAAACATTTCCTGCTAATTTTTAATAACTATAAATCATGAGCGAGAGCTATAAAATTTCAAATTATATTACGCCAAATTATAATCGCACTCAGAATGCAGAGAGCTAAACGCAGAAAAGTTTTTAACATTTAGAAACAAATTAAAACCCAAGCGATCGTTATCCTTGTTCATCCCTTAAGTGAGGAATAACGAAAACCGAGATGCAAACTGCGGACGTTTATGATTGTATAAATTTAAAAAATGCACTGTAATTCCTCTGCTGATGAAATTATGCACCATAAAACCGGCGAATAGTAGGTATAACTTATATTTAGTTGGACCTTCCAAGTCTTGGACTTAAGTAACAAAAAGACGCATGCGCTACTTAGAAAGAACATGGCGCGTTTGGACAACTGCAAAGATCGTAAAAATGTTCAATAATTTTAACATCAAAATAGTCGGTCGTACAACAAAATTGCACCCTACCTTTTCAAATTTCTACATCTGGACTTTGTATTAAGTTTATTACTACAGTTTTGGAAAACATGTTATTATGAGATCTTCATAATATACAACCAAAGCACCTATAAATTTATACCCATTTCAAATACAATTTCGAATGTAAATTTGATTATAATATTTGGCATAAAACAATCATAAAACACATCGTTTAGAAAATATTTAAGTGGAACACGTTTATGATTTACTATTACGGAACATTAAAATATAATTTAATGATAATAAAACCACTCGACTCGATTTATACTAAACACCCAACCGGAATACAATGTCTGCATTCTGAATCACAAATAGCAAATTGGAACAACAATGCGAGTCATCGTCAATCTTTTTGGCGTCCCATACCATCCATCTCCCATCTTCCATAAATTAATAAATTTCAAGAATTTTAATCGTTGGACACTTTCAACTTAAACACCCTTAATAACGGCAGCATAAGCGCGCCTAATTACAACAACTATAGGTAATTAGAATTAAAGATAATGAAACTCAAATTTAAACCTGCCTTACTTAATTATACAAAATAGAGAAAAGGATTAGGTATTTAAACAAATTTAATAATCAAAAAAACGAGCCTCAAGTTGGGTGTCAAACAACATTAATATCAGACATAAACTAACTCCTGGGGTTCGCGTGTGCCAGACAAGAAAACATTTTGAAATGGTCCAACGTAGGTGTTATTATATTTTAATACGATGCACCTCTAATTCGTGCTTTAATTTATTATTGTATTTGATTCATGCGCATAATTTATACTTTTCTTAATGAATAATGGATCGACAAATTTATGATTATAGCATCTAAATAAAAAAAATTGTGTGTGTAAAAAGGTGCTGAACATACCTGACGCACCTGTTTGAACTGTTCTTCAAATGACCAAGTTTGAGGAGAAGGTGCACTTCCTTCCGAAGAATGTGAACTTCCCGACGAAGGAGCTGCATGTTGTTGTGGAAGTGGAGGCATGAACGAACCTGGATGTTGAAATGGAAATCCGGACAAAGCTAATGGAAGAACGTCGTCTCTCATGCCTGTTTGTAGCCGATTCGATAAAGGAAAATGCAACTGTCTTTCGTCAAATTGATCCTAAAGTCAAAACAAATGTCAGCTCATTTGCTTCAAATTTCGCCAGCAGACTATTTATTAATTATTACCTTTATGTCTCGCACCTGCATCTTTAATTTATTAATTACGTCGTTGTGATTATCTATAACCGATGGCAATTGCATTTCTTCGCTACTGTCTTCTCCTTCGCCATCGCTAATATCGTCTCCGTTATTCGACTACAACCAAAACAAAAAAAAATTAAATTTGACTCGAAAACAAAATATGTAATCTAAACAAAATAAATGTAAACACTAAAATAATTTTATTTTTAGTCATAGTCACGTGTTCTATGTTAGGGTAGGTCGGAAATGACGTCACGACGATAACCCACGCACGTCAAATATTTTAATCTACACGCACTCTTTTTGATTAGGTAGTGGTGCTGTTAACGCCTTATTCATAAAAAAATTTCTAGGTAAAAATTACATTTTAAAATCTTCAAAAGCAGAATTTTAAAACTAAATCTTGAATAATTATTAGCTACCGATTATAAAAATCACGTTAAATCAATATCTGCCTGATCACTTCCTGAAAGTCAAGTCAAGATTTTTTTAAAAGTTTGTCCCTGATGTGCACCACATGGCAGACTACAACCTAGCCCAACCTAAATAAAATTTAAGAAATTGGAACTCTGAACACCCCGAACGAAAAAGGAAGCTATTTATGTAAATGATAATAACGTGAATGATTTTGAAACTGCATTATTCAATTTTCAAATTAAAGTTAACTGACTTCATTAATTCTTCTATCCAAGACCTGTTTAACATTGTATATTATTATTATAAAATATTAAAAGCAAATTAATTGTTCTTATCATTTCTATTATCAAAGGTCGTAAGGTAATTAAAAGCCTCAAATACTCCAAAAAAATTTTTAAGTAGGTACATTTTTTTTATGTTTGTACCTACTAAATAAAATCAATTAGTATTGTAGGTAGTACAATCTATTTCAGTTTTTAAATTTTCAATTTTAACCCTTTACGTCCTGGCGGAATATTTAATTTTTAATATCTTTTCAAGTAGTAAGCCTATAGTGGTACAGTTTTGGCGCAACAGGTATAAACGATCTCTATCCTAGATTATAATATCAAATGAAAAAATTTTTTACTGTAAATTTTTATTGATGTCCCTTTGTGAAAGGCCTAGAAATAAATAAGATGCTAAAATTAAATAAATGAAAAAGTGGATTATTTTTTGAAAAAAAAAATGAAAATATTTATAATTCAAATATTTCAAACTGTTACGCATTTTTAGTTCTACCATGTTATAAATTCCACACATAAATTCATTTAAATGTCTAATAGTTTGGAATTGAGTAAAGTTTTGGCAATATTTATAATTTTACAATGCATTTTAATATCATCCAATCATTCTTGAAAGATCCTTTTTTAAGATTTATTTCTAATTTATTATGTGATTTTGCAAAATAGTAAACTTGAAAAAAATTGCCCTTTTACAATAAATTTGATATGAATCTAAATTTTAAAAACCGTCGAATTGTTCCTATTATTACTGTCATTACGGCAATTTTGAATACTCCACCTCTCTGAGAAATTCTGAAAATATAAACTTATGCCGACTGGAGATATAAATATCCTCTTAAGTACGGGACACAAAGGGTTACCATGTACATGAAGCCTTTTTTATGGTGAAAGTGTGCAGTTTCCACTGAAAAAGTGCATTAAATCTTAAAAATAAAAAAATGGAATTATTTATTACACTTATGAATCTACAGCTTGGTGGAAGTGAGTACTTTAATTATTTTTTAATTGTAATTAATATTTTTAACACATAATTTAAATAATAAATAAATATAAAATATATAGGTATAGTACGAAAATTATTAGTAAGTGAAAATTATCAAGGTAAACAAAGGCAATAAAATTAAAGTTACTTCATAAGCTTTCAGCAACACAAATTATGTAAATTAAAATCTTAAATTAAAAACAACTGAAGAAGGCAAACGCTGAAAGCTATAAAATAATTTGAATTTTATCGTCTTTGTTTAAATTGCTAAATTTTAATAAATTTAACATGAAAACATAAAATTACATAACACAGCAACAGCTCTATATTGACATTTGTGTAATATTAAGAATGTCATGTAATAGTAGCTATTACTAAAAATTTTGTACAATATTATTGTAAATTTTTTACTTACTCAGTAAAAAAAGTGGTTTACCAGTTTCCAGTAAACTATTTTTGTAAAGCTATATTTCATAGTGGGACAAATTATTCACACAAACTTAAAATATGTAAATTTACACAACATCTTGCATTAAAACACAATGTAGATTGCAACACAAGGTGGACTGAAAGTATAGGTATACCTACACTCTACAAACGATACATTGGAAGGGCCACCCGTAACTATTGTACTATTTTAAGAATCAGAAACCTTTTATTTAATTATATTAAAACTAAGAAAAAGTAATTGTTGTGTCGTTACGCCACTGTCAACTAGATATTATGCTTTTGCGCACCTTCTGCTATCCGATGGCAAAAATTGCTGTTTACAGCTATATACATATCAATTAAAAAATACAGCCTTGGCCAATAAAGATTTATTTTGTAATTTTAAGGGTTAACTATGCCCCTTTAGCCTTTCCTAGCTACGCCCTTGATCACATGAGGTCAAAAAAACCTTTTATTTTATTTTATCTAGAAATAAAAATAATCATTAATTATGTAGGTTAAAAATCGCTTTTGGCCTTATTAATATATTGTTACTATAGTATTGCAATATAATATTAAAAGACGCATATTGAATCATTCAAGCAGATTCGAGTGTTGGTGGTAGAGCGTAATTTTTTGTGGAAGGCAGTGATGTCACGATGCGCACAAACGAAAATTTGTGCGGTCCATTCCAAGCACGTTCTCCCACCAATTTCTACTGCACATTTATGGCCAAACCTCTGCCATTCCGCAAAAAATTACACTCTACTTATGTTTTTGTACGCAAATTATTAGACCGCAAAACTTTTCGAGTCCTCCCGCACGATTGGGCCTTAGCTGCGGCGCTACATATTTTATATATGTAAGTATTCCTACTGAAATATTTGCATGACACGTAAGTGATAAGAAAATTTGATGCTACTGAAAATATTTGAAATTAAATTAATACAAATTTGGTACACTTAACTAGTTTTGTTCATACACTATTTAGCAAAACTAGTTACTTGCATAATTAATTTGTAAGATGTGCGACGTGTGTGCGTGTGTATATTTATAAATTCTTCGTACCTACGTTATATACATTCTATAGTGCAGCGCGATAAAATAAATTAATTTAATTGCCACGAGTGCAAATTGAATATATCGGACTAACTGCCGCTTCCTCAATTTACCAAATACTAATAAGATACTTTAAAATAAAATGATTAAATTCTGAAATGTAACAAAAATACGTCAACAATAAAGTCCTTAAATAAATTTTATGAATAGATCCATTTTTTATTTAGATTGACTTTTAAAATTTGAGACAGGTCGAACGACGCCAGTGGTGTTAGATAATAGCGACCATACAAATTTGAGGAGTGTTTACATTTAAAATCGAACAAGACCACCCCTAATATTGGGGTCTCGGTTTCGGTGCTAGTTAAACAATAACCTACTAACTAATTTTATTTAGCTGCGATTACCGCCAACTTAATGACAAAATTAATCCCCAAAATAAAATGCCTTTTCATGTAGGCAAGAGCATTAAGGTATTACAGTTCATTTTATTACAAAAATGAAATTTTTAAATATAAATTCCAAGAAAAAACAGCGTCTGTAACAAATCTACTTAATAATAAATGACATTTGTACCTTTTGCAGGTACTTTTCGTATTGTTCATTATTTCCAGATAATAATTTTGAACATCTCTTACCTACTTATATATCACGTGATCATTTTACCTGACCAAAATTATACCGTTAATCATTTTAACTCTTTCCTTTCTGATGTCACATTATAGATTGTTTAAAAAAAGCAATTTTCGAAAAAAAAACGGTACTTGAAATGGGATTAAGACAAGTGAATAGGTATAGGTAATTCCTAAGTCGACGTTGGAAATCTAAAATTTGGTGTGTAGCACTCAACTGCAATTAAAATAAAATAGATCAAGATCAAACTATAACTATAAATTTAAAGTCAAGTGATCTCTCGTAGATGAAAAGGCTATTGAAATCAAAGACTCGTAAGAGAGGTAGGTATCGAACGTTGGCGCCTCTTTGAATGCAAAATGCACCCCAGGAAGTGTAAAAGCTTGGGCAAAAAATCGATTTAGCCCTAATAAGGGCAGAATGTAGACTAAAATTAGATAAGGTGTTGATATTTTAAAATATTAAAACGGTACTAATACTAAATATATAACCTACTCTTGATGGTTTAATATTTTAAGATGATCAAATAAAATTTTATATTATGTAAATTGAAAATATTTCGGCTTTCAAACCGCCCGCCAAAAACACAAAATTAGCCTAAAGAGGTATCTAAAGGTAGGCCACTTGTCCTAAGTTAATATAACGACAGGTATTTTTCGATACGATATAACAAACCACGACACTCTCCATCCTTTTTTCTCTCCATTGGATACCGATATTGGACATCGAAGTTTTCTTTTTTTAAGTGTGAATTGGTAAATCATCAAAAATTACAGTTTACCTAGTTATGTTTTTGTAGGATATACTATTTGCTTTTTAAATGCTTGTCTGATATTTAGATTTAAAAACTTGTTTGAATTGAAATTTGTTTAAACTAAAACGAAACGATTCTTTTGTAATAATAAGAAATTCGATGTATAGGTAGGTAGGTATCGAATCGGTTTGGATTTCGGGTAAAAAGTTCAGCGATGGTAATGCAGAATGGCGTAATTTCGTTTTATTTTAGTAAAAATTTTGCAACGTATATTTAAGGCATTAAAAATCCTTAAAAATTATCCAATTTCTTTTTGTGCAAAATTGCACCCGGAGCGCATTAATATTTTAAAATAATACTTAGGTAAATTTAAAAAAGTAGATATTAATTATTATTGAAGGATGTGGAATAAAGGATAAATATGTACTATTAGGAAGTAGTAAGTATATAAATGAACAATGAGGAACCCTCCCGGTAATAAGTATTATTTGAAAAGACAGAAAAATACTTTTTTGGCGTATCGATGTGATCAGATAGAACTAATAAGTTTGATTACAGGGTAGAACGATGCAGACGTTTACACTTAAAAATTAAAAAAGCAAAAGTTGCACGCGATTTATAAAACAGTAGCCCGTTTGATGCACACCTATAAGAGCACTCTCTTACCAAATGTTACCAAAAACAACCATAATAGTCCTGTCTGTTAGGTAAAATTATTATGCCAATATCAAATTTTTATACTCGACATGCAGCAGTTTTTGCATTCAAGTAATAATCATTATTACCTCCAAGGGTTTTTATAAACCACGAAATTCTATAATTTTCTCAACACTAATTTCAATAATAAAACAAAATAAGTAATAAAAAATACAAGTAAGGTTTCTCAATGCACGCTAACCCAGATTTAATTATAAAATAATGCAATTTTATAAAATTGGATTACGAAGAAATCAGATCCTTAATGTATAAGATTTCTTGAAACTATCGATCAAATTGAACCCCGATAAGTGTCTTTCTTTTATTCGATAAGACGTAGGTACGTTAAATTCCAAACACAAATGTTTAGTAAACATTTTTTAATCTAAAATTGTTTGCTGCCACCGTTGGCGTTGCTTATGGTTGGCAACTTCAGATAACAATTTAGATAATATGTACGTAAAAAATTAAAAAATAAACACAAACTTGATGAAAGCAGACGTTCTCAAACGAAACAACAAAGAAAAACAATTTTGATTGTCATAATTATTTTTTAATCGCTCAATTTGGAAATTTTCCCTTACGCGTGTGTTTGTTTATTTATCAAACTAATTGGTGATTAAAAATGCAAAATCTAATTAAGATTTTAATTGTCAAATTTAAATGTACACTCAGCGGGATTCTAAACATATGTCCTACAATGATAGACAAGAACATTCGGCGTCATATTAATAAAACTGAAAATAACTTTTAGTATGGGTACCCCCTTCAGACTAAAACTTTTTATATTCTTCATTAATCAAAGAAAAAAATACGCACGTCAGAAAAGTTCGTCCTTTCTATGATTTTTTTAATAAGACAATCGTAAAATGACTCGCCCAAAATAGCCCCCAGTTTTCTCTCCAACGCCAGCAAAAGTTAGGATAGACAAAGACGAGACAATTACGTATCACAAAAATTATCTTGGAAAATTATAATTCCGAGAAATTAATTCAACAAAGTCTAGTTTTAATTTTAGATCTTCTTTTGATGTCTCCTGTGCAGTTGTCCGAGCATCTGATGTCAATTTAAAAATATTCATCAGTTCGCAGCCAACAAAATAAATAATTATCGAAATATGTGAGGAAATTTAATTAAAAGAATTATTTTTGTACAATTTTTGATTTAGATTCACCTGCTTATATTAAATTTAAAGAATGGTTATGCCAAATAAATTTCCCTTCAACAAAAATTTGTCTCGTGCCAACTCCACAAATTCATTTTTCTTTTTTAAAGTCCACTCGTCAATTGAACCTGCACATTTTTAAAACGTTAATTTTTACATTCTTTCCTTTTTCCCATGATGAATCACCCGAATCTAAGCTAACAAACCAAAATAGTCTATCGTGGCATCTTGGGGCATCAAAGTGAGATAATTTAACTAATTGGACCAGGAAGATTCAAAGTAAAAATTTTCCAAATATCTCCAAAGTACATTCACTTCTTTCTATTCTCATGTTTTGTAGAGTTAATCGATTCGAATATACTATAGTACCTATAATATGAAATTTCGAGATTTTCGACAACCCTGCAATTAACGTCTTCATCAGAAACAGGAAATTTTGAATCTAATTAAGGAAAAGATTTAGTTCGAAACATTTTGATGTTCGCTTGGCAGTGAATACAAATTGCTCGTTTTGAGTAGTGAATTTAATAATTTTTTTCAAGTAGTACCTACCTATGCAATTGTTATCTGCGGAGGTGAAGGTACTACTATGTTCGATTCCTGATATAACTTTGGAGCAAAAACGAATAATTGAATTGACTGTATATCACCATTGCATTGAAAAAATAATGTACGGTAAAAAAAAAAGCTTTCGTCCAACGATGGAATGAAAAAGTCGAATAGGATGGGGACGATTAGTTTTGAACTGAAATTACTACACACAACTGCTGCCAGTGCAAAAAAGTTTAAGGTTAATAACATCACAAGTATTTATAATTTTTGAAATGTTCATAAAAGAAAACCGCGCCACAGAAGATTTTTCGGAAATTTGAAAAAAAGATTAAAAAAATTCCAACCAAAATTATTAAACCTGCATTTTTCCATATTCGCAAATTTTTATAAAATTTTGAAAACATGGAAAAACATTTCATTCTTTCATTATTATATAATATATTTACTTCAAGTAATTTATATTATTTTTAAGCCGATTATAAAAAGTTAGTTGCATGTAACTTTGTTGCAAAATAATGAAACAACAATACACGGCTTTTAGATCGACATAACATCAATGTAGTCGACATTAATTTCGAACTGTGACTTTATTAATGCATTTTAAACGTGTGGATCAAATTACAAGTACATTTACATGCATTTATGCTGTTATTTGAGCTACATGCATGAAAATAAACAAATCCACGGCGTTTATTAACAATGAGAAAATTCGTTTCATTCAAACAGAAATCGATTATAAATTTATAGTGAGTATTTTTTTATAATTAATTAAACATGTGTTTTATTTAATTAGTATATAAGATCGACACTTGAAATTATATTCTATTAAAATTTTTTAATTATGGGTTATAAAAGTTCAAGGTTAATTAGGCGAAATCTAATTGCCAGTGTAAGACATTCACGCTTTTAATCCTTTTCAAACTCGAAATTTTGGATAGTATCAGAAACACGAAAGTAAATTAATATTTAAACGCCGATGAGTTTTTTCCTAATAAAATAATAATAGGTAGTGAAGTGGTTTTTTTGGATTAAATAAACGAAATCAAAATTATTAACTTTCTAATTATGGCAATTTTTTTAAACGACGACGATCTTACACAATAACCCGAGGGGTGTAGACAGTTATCGATGGGTAATAGACCCCCCGCGAATAACACTTTCAAGATTTTACTATGATCATTTCCCACGACCACGATGAGCTTCTGAGCTCGTGACTTAAATCACACTTGACAAATTAGAACATCAAAGTAAAAACCAACAGGGCAACAAAATATGCGGTTATCATAAATTCCATCGACTTGGAACAAAATTAACTATATTTTAATATGAATTAAGTAACGTGTTATCAATACAAATTAACTAGCAATACCAGCACATTATTTAAATTATTTTCTGGAAAATTTAGTAGATATCTATTAATAATTAGTACCTAATGGTTAATGGAGTTCAGATCGATAATAATAATTTAATAGCAAGCAATCGTAATTGGTTTTTGGTAAAACAAAGTGCAATTTAAGTAATGTTATCGAATATCCTAAACGTTGTACAATAAATAAATTTTGAGCCCCTAAAATATGTCCCAAATCTCGTAACAAAAAATTGAAAAATTATTGTAAATTGGTCACACAGTGGGGATTTTTTGGATATTCTTCTTACAATTTAAGATATCTAAACATTTTATGACCTTTCCTCAATAAAAGGCAAAATTTTATTGCGTTTTCTCTTTTAAAATTTTATTGTTTGCTCGATATTTACTACGGGTGCCAGAGTAATTTTTAAAATTGTACCAAACTATTCAATAAAATGTAAATTATTTTGTACAAAAATAAAATTGTTTCGATATGCCCCAAAAATAAAATAAACTTTATAGTGCCTATATATCTATACTAACACAATTTAGATAATATCGAAATCGAGGTAGGTAACTCAAATTTGAATAGGTACCGAAAACAAGTTTAATAAGTAATAAAAGAAAATAAAAAAAATTAGATTAAATTTTCAATATCGATAATTTATATTGCAAGACATAAACAACAAACCCCACATAAATCACATTATTAAACAATATTGAATAACGTTGTTGTGTCATTTCAAAGAATAGAATCAATTATTCTCCGATCGGGATAAATGATTACGAGATCTGGGCATATTGAATGCTGATCCGTATCAAGAGAATCAGACAGAAAACACAAGTTTGCGATTATTCAATATGATTAACTCAAAGGAATCAAAAGAGAAAAAATCAACCATTCATAAAACGTGCTCGTTTTACCAAAATAAAAATTGCACCCCCACAGCCGATTAAATTTATACACAAGCCAATTTATAATACCGATTCAATTATTACAAGAGGTGAGTTGTTGGCTCCAGACAAAACAAATATTCAAAACGTTGTTATAAATAGTTTGGTGACAATATTAAAATGGAAACGTATTTTAATATGAATGTAATGTTGTTAAGACCCCCCGGGGGTGATCGTGATAAATCAATTTCCTACATCGCTGCACTAATAGTGTCCTCGAAGCCCCGTCGAGCCTCGCCTCTATTATTTATGACAAATTTTATAAATCTTAACCCACGCCCGTGTCCGATTCTCACTTTAATAACATAGATAATCCATTTTTTTCAACCGTTTAATTAATTAATCAAACTTTTTTTATCTTGATATTTTATTTTAAATATAATATAAATAATACAATTTTCAACGACTGCGGCTGGTCTAGTAGTTTTTTTCGTTTGAAAAATTCTAGATCAAATCGCCCACACTAGAAATATCAAGGTCAATTTTACAAAAAGCAATTATTTTGACTAGTCCGCTCCTGAACATAATCTCAAAATCTTATTAGATCATGCAAGTTTAGCATTATTCGCATTTGACAGTGGTGGCGTGTCGTAAAGGGCACAAATGCATGTACCCTCCCATCCTAAATCGAAAACAAATATTATTCAATAATAATTATTAAAATACGGCATTATTATATTAAAATATTAATTAAATAAGTACAATATATTACAAAGGTGATTTGCCCTTTACCTTAAGGGTTGAACTGTCAATGTTTATGAATAACAGTCCACCAAAACAGTGAAGCGGTTTTTACTTTTTTATTTATTTTTAAATGTCTTGAAATATCGAATTTATTTCGCATTTTTGCAACTTCAGTTTTTTTGTTAAATAATTGATAAAACTTTAAAAATATTATTGTACTGAATTCAGGGCAGCAAGACCTTCCAAATGAGGTGTTATTTGCCATATCATCCCTATTAACATTGCAGGGGTTGTCAATTGTCATCACAGCGCGAAGGGATGAAACAACACGCGAGTGACATAGGTCGCAAAAGTTGTCCTCCTCGATGATAAAATTGACGTGATTTTGCATTTCTTAAAAAAATTATCTTTTATTTTTATAATAACCTTAATTGACCTCCGAGTCATAGCAAGAGCGATATTTGCAAAAAAAAACGTTTTTGTCAACTTTGACCTTGAATAACTTTTGACGCGGTAGTGATCTCGTTCTCGACTTTTGATATTTTCTTTATAACACCAAAATAAATCGATTTAAAAAAAATGAAGGATCTACTTTTTTAGAACAGAAGCCATATTTTTGTCTAAAGTGACTGGACTAATTATATTAATACTTAAATAGTAAATTGAAAATGTAAATGATAATACATTTTAGATCCATTTCATAGTTAGGTACAACGAAAATAGTGTAAGGTATGATTATCATAAAAATTTATAGCAAAAATATTGACGAATAAAATAGTTGTTTGGTTTGTTTCACTCGAAGGGCTGGAGGGGGCTCATTTATACACTTTTTAAGAACATTATTTACACACAGCCCTGTCGAAAGAAATAAATAAAGGGTAAACGTTTAAAGTGGCCGAGAAATTATTTTTTTGTTCTACGCATACCTATCTTAAAAATGAATAAATTTAAACAGTATGAAGAGGTGAGCTAAGTGAACAGGCAAAAAACCGGGCTTTAGGCCAGAAGCCCTAAAGTCGGGCTTGACTTGGGTTCGATCCCCAATCCGGCCACAAAATTTATGACGGGCCATTATGACTCTCTCCTCTCAGAAGGCAATGGCAAATCACCGAGAGTAATCTGCCAAGAAAGCCATTTAATATTAAACTGATCAAGAAAAAGAAGAAACAGTATTAAAAAACCTAAGCTTGAAATTACAATGTGAGTGTTTAAAAAAATTTCGCGAAAAATTTGTAGCGTGAACCTTTGAAAAAAATTTATAATTTTAGAGTTTCGCGTCGAATTAAAAATGTCTTCGGAAATCTTTCTTAACACAACATGTACTTATGTACCTTTTTTATGACCTAATGGATCCCTAAAGAAAAGGATTGCTCTGTTATGATTGTAATTTCAACCCCTAAGCTGCTACGGCAAATTCGCTGGCACAGTAGCGACACCTGGTGGATTTAGATTTTTAAGTAAAATTATAAAAGTGAAATAGTAACTTTTTGCAATAAAGTGTACAATTTTCAAAAATGTAATTGTGACAACCTTGAGATTTTCTACTGTACGCATCCGACGCAGTTTAATTTTTGAAGATGCTTTATGCACTTTCTCATTTGAAAATATCTCAAACACAGTAGCGTAGCGTAACAAGTCGGTTTGGCGCCGGGATCTAAAAATAAATTATATACAAAAACCTTCAAGAAACAAATAAGGACTTTAAATAAATTTATCAAGAACAATATCCACTGCTTATACTACTGAATAATTTGCGTTTTATGTAATTTATTTCCAGGATGTTCCAAAAATGTAAATACGTAATTGCAATCACCTATTTATTATACAATATTTCAAAGTTTGATGAACTTGTATGTTGAAGCTGTATGAAAATCTGAAAAGCTACTAAATGATGTGTAATTTGAGAAAAATTTTTGGGACATTAATTCCTTTAATGATAAGGAAGATTTAATACTAGTTACCTATGTAGTATGTATGAAGATAAAAATTTCGAGATCGGTTTCATGAGTAAGTTTGAAGTAATGTGGCACTCTCTATGACCGCTGTGTCATTCTGAGGCATTTTTCCAAAATATAAAATCTAAAATTTTAAATTTGGCAACGACACTCTCGAATCGTAATAAATAGAGACCCGATTTTATACAATATGACTACGCACATGATTAATTTAAACTGACAAAGGGACATTATAGTGAGTACATCAGCAATCGAGATCCCAATTTTTTTGGTGATCCTAAGAGCTAAAAACATTATCACTTTCTTATCGTTTAGTCCATTGGGCCTTAGTTTTTGAGTTATAAATTTTTGAAAACAGACATGTTGGTTTAACTACAGCTTAAACTGTTATTGGAATGGCAATCAGTAAGTCCGGAGTTCGATCCTCACATGAGTCAACTTTTTTTTTCTGAAAATGTTGTAATTTATTATCAGAATTAATATATTTCGTAATTTTTATTTATGTTTTAACCTACGAATAACCATTTCAATTACCTCTAAAATACCACGATTTCTTTTAATAACAACCAATAAGTTATAGCAGTTACGTCTATTTTGAAAAATTCATAATAAATTAAAAACTAAAGCGCAATGGACTAAATGCCGAAAAAGTGATAGTTTTTTTGACTTCTAAAATCACCAAAAAAATTATGATCTTTATTGGCGATATACTCACTGTAATGTCCCCTTGTGAGTGTAAATAAAACTTTACGATTCCTAACGATTTGATAGCGATAACTAGAGACCGGATTATATGCAACTTAAAATGGTAGAAATATGCATGCAAATATGCACCATAATTGCTTGAAATATGCAACAAAATGTCCAAAAAGTGCCAAAATATGCAAAATCAAATTTCAATAAATATACTACAAAATAACGTTATTTTTTTATTTAAAATTTATTTATTTACTGTTCCAAGTGTTCCAAACAGGTAAATATGGAGTTATTATATTAATGCAAATAATTTCATAAAATGAATCGATTTTCAAGAGAAATACTTTTAAAATAAATTATTGCATAAAACTATTATTAATTTATTGACTTGGTTTGATGGACGGTAACAGTATTATATTACTGGCGATAAAAATGTTATTTCAGCAAACCCCTGGTAATTAAAGCGAGTTTTTATGTCAGAATGTATTAGTGAAACACTCCTCAAGTTTGCGGGTGTAATCCCAAGTAGAACTTCGTCTGCTTTCTTTTTTCCCAAATGAGAACAATAAATTTTCTGTAATTTAAAGCTCAAGTTTATGATTTTTCTTTTAATTAAGTCTCGACTTTATAATTAATATCGATTTCTTTTTGTAAGTAGAGGTATGTCCAAAATTTATAAAGTAACACGATTCCAATTTTGGGCCCGTTACCGTGAAAAAGTTTTAGATTTGGATTATGTATAATGCTTTTTCTAAAATAAAACTTAACGATAGGTTGGGGCCAAAGGCCAAAATGTTTCTCTATTTCTATTGGAGCAAACGTCACAGAATTGATAAATTGAAAACATATTCAAATTTGCTCACCTCGCAGGCTTTGACCTTATATCAATAACTACTATACACTTTTTACGGTTTTATCAATATCGGAAAAAGAATGGTGTTCTTTGATCTTATCTGAATTGCGCAAATAATATCCAATTGGAAGTTAGAGGGGTCGGACGTATACAATAATGGAGCGATTGCGCTTCGCGGCTCTACTTTTGATAAAACATTATTACAATCCTGTGCTGTGCGAGATTCAGGCGTGGATTCGACGCACGCATCTTGTACCGCCTTTCTCATCACCATTGGATCCCGGATTTTATAATCCCCCGGATTATTGTTATATCACAATAGAAAATAATTCAACATTTACTCTCTAAAACAATTTTCCATTTTTTTTATCCAGCACCAAGCTTTACGATGAGATTTAGGGAAGACGGTTTCTAATAATATAACCGATCGATTCCTTTCGGTCACAGTCTCAAGTTTAACGAGTTTTATTTCTAATTAAATTTGGCTGGTTTTAATTCTGCCAGGATCGTAAAACAAAAGCATCCAGGCGTGGCATTTGATTGGCTAAATGCGGGTTTCGAACACACGCCTTTAAAGTTATTGTTTCGTTTTATCGCTGTTCAAGATTATGGTTCACCGATATTCCGATGCCTACTTATTTTTTTATTATTTCGACTTTGAGAATTTCGTTCAGAACAATATAATTTAAAATTCTTCTTTCAATGACCAAAGATGGTAACAATTTATTTTGCAATTAAGTTAATCAAAAGTGATTAATTTAAGTTACCAAAGGGTAGATAAGCCCTCATAATTTATAAACATGGATAACAGTAAAGTTTTGTCAGTTTTGAACAAAGCCTTTATAAATATGTTCAATGTCGATGACTATTATAAGGGTGGAGGGTGGGTAATAGATCCCTTCAATGTCAAGTCCCCTGTCAACCGATAATATTCAATTGGATACCTATTTAACTTTGAGAACACTTTGTATGGTATTAGTTCCGCCGGTTGTAAATTTTTCCACTTGCTAATTAAAAATTTTCTTGGAAAGACATAAAGAAAATATTTCCAAACTTATCCGTTTTCTTTTGATGTCATTTTAATGATATCATTTCCAAACATGGTAAGATTAATATTAATAACTAAATTATTTCATTTAATTTGACCATCAGCTTAAGTTCATTAAAATTAATTGATTTAATTTAACGTCTTCCAAGTTCCAAAATATTTGATGAAATTGATATGACTGGGGTTGATTAGTGTGATTATAATGGACAGTAACTCTTTCTTATGTCCTTGATTCAATATTTAGAACATAATAAATAATAAATAAGACTAAATACTTAAATTACTTAATGAAATTAAAGTACAAACAAACAAAAAGTTAATTAGTATAATTATAGGTGGTAGGTATGTATATCTAACTAAACATGGGGAGTTCAAATTTTTTTATCTTGCACTGGGTACCTACACCAAAAAACCTTGATAAGTTCTGTTTCTTAACGGAAAGAAAAATCATTAAAATTGTAATTATAATTTTGTAAATGAAAAAAAGGAATATTTTCTCATTTATTTTATTACCAGGCATTAAAAGTTTTATTTTCAAAAATAATTTTTATAAATGTAAGTTTTTGTTAATTAAAATGTCATTACTGCTTACCGCACTTTCTCTTATATTTTTATTTCACAATTTTATATTTTATTATTTGTTGAAACTCTTGACAGAAATTGATAGATTACAAATGGTTGTTCCAAAAATTCCTGTAAGTAGTGAAATATTTTCGAAATTTGTCATTTTAAACTCATACCGTTAGCTCTAGGTAGGTATACAAATTAATAAGGGCTTTACAAAATTTTAGTAAAAATAAAATGTCCTAACATGCAGATTTGGAAGTCAGGTAAAAAGCATGACACCGATAAAAAGATGATAAATAATGTGGTAATCTATATTACCTATTCGAATTTACAAAACTTTAGATTGAATCTTATCATTTTATTAAAATTGAATAACCAAACAATAATCAACAAATAATAATAATAAACTAATTCGGTGAGGGGTGGAAGGTAACTAAGTAAGTACCTAGTATCTATTACCACTATATATTGTGTTATTGTTAATTTATGTGAATACATATTAGTACCTATATGAGCCACGTTAGGTATTACCGTAAACTATATTATGCCAAAAAAGTACCTACCTATCCATCATACTCAAAAATAAAATAAAATTATGGACCAAAATATTCATCGTAATAGCTGAATTGCAAGCATGATATGTTTAGGCTATAATGTAGGTATATGGTGTAGTAAGTTTAATCTTATTGGAAACTGTGATGATAATAGATAGTAATAACACAAAGATTTAGAAGTTAATTTGCAAATTATGTACCTATATTAAAATAAAAAAAAACTTACGATTGGACTATCTGCAATATCGCTATCTCTTTCATGTGAAGCGTCCACCTCCGCCATGGCGTAGACGTGCAAAGGAATCCTGTTCTTAATTCGAATTTTGATTAAGTCTTATAGCAGAATGCTTATAGCACTCTGCCTTTACACAAGAAAAAGCAATAATAAAATGTCAATGTAAAATATCAACCGAGCTTCTTCTTGCAACTAAACAAACACTGGTTTTCACGATCACCCGCACTTAACAAATAATATCATCAAGTGTTGAAATAAATCATTAATGGCACGATATTGACTATAAATTTATTTGATATCAAAACTTAATCTGCTCAAAAATTTGCAGCACGTTATCAACCTCAACGCGTTTGTCACTTAACTGATTTCGTTCTCAAGATTCGTTTATTCCCCACTCTTAAAACCGTTTCCAATCGTAAGCTTAAATTCCCTGTACAGCGGTTGGAGGCGTGGTTTAATACCTCAATAAACTCAGATAATTTTGAGTCGATAAAAAATCAAAATATCCAATCATCATTCTTATATTAAATTTCAAATGAAATAATTAAGCATTAATGATGAACCATTAAAGGATAAAATTGGAATTAATCTTAATTGATCATACCACCACAATTATTATAAATTACGAAGCTTTGTACCTATAAACCGCTATAATCTTTTATTACAATCAAATTAAAAATCATTGTAACCTTAGCAGCGTCGCACAGAGTGAATCGTTGGGCCAATAAAAAAAGAACAAAATATCTAACCCAAAATACTTAAAATAAAAAAAAACGAACATTTTACACCTACTTACATAGTATATCTAAAAAATCTAAATAGTAGTTTTCGTCACAAGGACGTAAAACGAGATTTTACACCCGAGGAGCGGGGTTTCGAAGGCGAGGCGAAGCGAAGCGGAGCCGAGACGCACGAACCGTTCCGAGGAGTGTAAAATCAGTTTACGTCCGAGTGGCATAAACTGCTTTTCGTTTTACCGGAACTACCTCATTTTTATTCGCAACATCGTGGTGAGAGGCTATGTATTGAAAATTTAAATCTGGCTCTTCTGATTGGTTTGGTAATTAATCAAGGTTGGTAATCTTACATTTTTAAAACCATATACATACCCCTATGTGAATGCAGCTTAAGTCATTTATATTTGTAACGTTGTGGTGAAAGGTTGTGTTAGTAAGATGGAAAGTAAAAGTATCGAAGAAGCCGCCAGAGAAGCAAAGGAAGAGTTGCTGCCTACGAAGTCGAAGACGATATATAAAAAGGAATACGATAAGTTCATACAATTTTTAAATGAACACAATGTGGAGCTACAAAACCTCAATGAGGACACGTTGTTGGCTTACTTTTTACAGTTGGCCACAATGTGTAGTTCCTCCACATTGTGGTCTAGATTATCAATGATAAAGTCAAGTGAGGTCTTCGGATCGGGTTACGTTGTAGACTCTGTCTACAGCAAGGGCAAGATTTCCGATCAAATTTTGGGATCTGCGTCCACATCTTCCCTCCAGAAGATTGTTAATGCGCCGCAGGCGCATTCTTCAAACAGCACAGGGGAGAACACAGACGAATTTAGAGGTCCGTTGTTTTCCAATTGCGTCGTAAAAATTAGACATTTTCACTCAAATAAATAATTTTTGGCGTAAATATATTGTGTTTTATTTTATAACCCCCCCCTTTTTAACGTCCTAGGACGTTAAAATTACGGCCCCCCTTTTTAACGGCCTAGGACGTAAAAAGGCATTTTAAGCACCTGAAATCAGGACTTAAACACCTACTTTAAGGGTCGGTATAACGAAAAAGACATTAAATCAAAATAATTAATTTTTTTTTTAATTTAAATCAAACTTTGATCGTTTGAAAAGTTTTTGATTTCCCTTTCTTGCTGTTGTAAATAAACATCCCAAATTTTATTTAAGTGGCAACAATGGCTTTAATTTAATTTTTAATATTCAATTTAGAAATTCATATTTCTATAAATAATGTGAATCCTCATCCAGCATCCAAAACATGCCAAACATAACTGAATATTTAAGAAAATTAAAATATGCATAGGGCAAACTGGCTAAGCAAAGAAATTTGAAAATTTCACTAGAAATTCTCACAATCGGCCTGTGAATATCAGCTTTTTTCCGATCAAACTACTAATTCTTTTAGTTTATTAGAGGCGCCGGGTTTTGAAATTTTATGTTGTTAAATAATATTACATTTTATCACGAAAAAATCTAACCATGTCGACGACATCTTAAATTCTACAATTTAATAATAATAAAGAATTTTTAATAACTCTCTATTTATACACAAAATTTGATTGAGTTGGTATAAATATGAAATAGGTAAGGCAATCGAAATTATTAAATCGGATGTTGCATTTAATTATAATAATTTATAGTTGTGCAAGATTTATTCTATTTGTGTCTAATCTGAATTTAACAAAACCTCAACTAAATGTTAAAATATTTTTTTTATTTTTTTAAGTGTTTTTTAATAAAATTTATTGTATAAGTATATGACTTACGGTTAAAATTCTAATATTTTAACGTTTAGTTAAGTTTCTGTCAAATTTATATTTTCTACAATATCACATCTTATTTCTTAAAAAATTCTTTTTTCAAGATTTATATTCTATTATAATCTATTATAAGATTATAACATGTAAGTAAAGAAGATATAGAGGTAGTAAAGATTTACGTATCGGAACATGTGCTTGGTTAAGAATTTTATGAATTTTCTTGATAATTTTCATTTGACACTGATTCTGAATTCGGCCCTGTTAATTGATGTTCGTAATGTTTGCATGTTGCAAATATTATCCGGAGTTTTATTAGAGCGGAGTCTGGATTGGGCTTAGGAGAAATGGGTTTTTGCCTGGAGCTGAATCCGGTGCATAAAAAAGAATTTCATGAATTTTAATTCAGTATCGTGGCTATCTTATAATAGATGAATTGAAATTCTTTTTTATGTAATAATATACTATATAATAAACTATATAATATATAATAAACTATATAATATATAATAAACTATATAATAGTTGATAACATTCATAACAATTTAAGTGATAACTAAAAGGCGGATTTATATGTGATAACAGACGGGTCTTAAGGTATTATAGACTAACATAAATGACCAATAGAAAACGATTATTAGCGCTAATAATGCCCGTTTGCACCACCTATCCAATAAGTGTCACTTATTGCGTTGCACCACTGAATTAAGTGTCACTTAACATCGTAAGGATGTTTATTATTGGGGAATTTAAGTTTCCCTTATGATAAAGGGCGGCTTAGCTAAGGGTCAAATTTATTCCGAGGTCGTGCAAACGGGCATAAGAGTTTTATATTGATAATAAACTTTGATTAACCAATTGCTTAAGAGGTGTTAACCCTTAGACGGGTCTGTTATCGCATATAAATCCGCCCTTTAGTGATAATTGATAAAAAATCATTTTCAGTTTTGATATTAATTTTTTGGTTGTTTTTCACTGTGATTTCTAAATACAGCAGTAGCTCCATTATGTAAAGTAACAGAAACCATCAGAGGTGTTCATATCAAAATAGAGAATCTTAAAAGTAATTATAGATACTATATTTAAATAAAATATTGTACGAATTTTTTTTTGAATTTCTTTTGCAGATAAACTTTTCTAAACTGCTTTTTCTCTGCACTTTAGCAAAGCCAATAAATAATTGGCATCAAAATATTCCCCTCGCTCCAAAAAATAACCTTATTGAATGCTTCTGCGATTTCTTTTGTGCTTATCTCATTATTTTCTCTTCTAAATTATCATCATCTTCATAACTACCTACTACGTTTCTGATGTTTATTGACTTTGTTATCATTTCGCTTCTGAATATACCAGAAATTACCTACTACAAACTGTGGATTTAGTAATGCCATACTTTTTTTGATAAATATGTATAAAACACTATCTCCGTTTTCTAAACATTTTATTATATTATTCATTAAGCTTTTTACATTCTATATAGAATATTGCTTTCCCTTTCTGGGAATTACAAATCCGATTAGCGGAGTATATTACATATTTTCGATAAATCAATATCGATTTCACCACAGCGTGTGGATGCCCACTGAAAGGCCAAGCTAAGAAATTCTGTATAGGTACATAGTTCGCGATTTGAACCCAGAATTTCCGCTCCGTACTGAACCAGCGGTCACATCACTTCATGGCTGTGACTTAAGGGTTATATTCAGAAGTAAAAAAAATAGATCATTCCTGTTCCCAAGGGAGTCGCGAATTTTTTTAACTCTTAGGGATCGCGTCATAAAAAGTGAATAACGATGTTTTAGATTTTTTATTTGTTTTTTATAACGCTCAAAGTTTGTCGAAGAAGGCTAACTCCCAACCCCTCTATTATGTAATTTTTATTATCGAAACGTTAAGAACCGTAAAGTTTGGTTTCCATATTATGTAGGTACCATTAGATTACTACTTATTAGTTATTACTACTTATACAATTCTGAGTGTAAACCAAACTTTACCGTTCTTAACGATTTGATAACGATAACGAAAAGCTACAGAATATAACCCTTAAAATACCAATAACCAAAAGCTTTGGCAAAATATACAGTATTGAATTTCCCTCATTGGAAATTGAATTTCTCTCTCCCCATCATTCACATGGATATATATCCACATGGATATATGTGACCCCTCCTCCAGTAAATAAGGTAATGAATTCCTCATTAATTCAAAAAAATTTATGCATCTAAATTCTAAAATATCGATAACCTTTTTGAACAAGCCATGGTGGTTGATATTATTAGAAAAATATTAGGTAGTTTAAAAAGCTGTTGTAACGATAAGAATTAAAAAAGTTAAAATACTTAATATCGATGTTATCCTTCAATTTAACTTTCCTGAGATTTTATATAATATGGAATACGAGACTAATGATTTAGGTCTACTTATATAGGTACTACTTCTTTTGCTTTGTGAGATTTATTATACCATTAGTACATTTGAGACTGTGCTCCTTGCTTCCTTGTAATGTAAACAATGTAAACCGGGCTAGACCAATGCGTTTTAAAGTCGAATGCACTAAGAGTTGTATACAAAGAGGATAATCCTTGACCGTGAATTAAACTCCAATTTAAACCAATCAGCAAACTTAAAATAAAATTTTAACTGTCCTGATTAGTTAAATTAGAGTTTAATCCATGGTCAAGGATTATCCACTTTTATACAACTGGCCCTAACGGCGCTAACCTCCGATTTCATAAAACTTTTAACGAACCGTTAAAACTAACGGAAGATTTCTATTGGTACTATATGTGAGTACTATAGCAGACGTTTTCTATTGGTCAGGTAGATTTAACGCTTTGTTAAAAGTTTTATTAAGCCGGACATAAGAGGTATACAAAAATTTAGGTACTGCTTACGGTTTAACGTGGAATTCAATTCATGGCAGGAATAATTACTTGCTATCTTCTATCCATAACAGCACTACTTGAAGACGGACTGATTCTTTTCGTGAAGGATGCAGTTTTAGGTCGTACCCAGGACCCATGGTATAATAAAATAAAGACTATGCTAAATACGAGTTCCACTTTTATTGAAACTTAAAGGGCATTTTAAAGATTTTGTACGAGTATAAGCATTGCGTAAAATATTACGTTTTTATGAATACCACTGTAGATAATAATACTTACATCATGCCCAGGACTTAAAAGCTAGTTCACACTACATGATTTCTCATATGACTTGGTCATAATCATAAGAAAAGTCATGGCTAAAATCATACCATTACAACATACGTAAAAAAATTTCTCATATGAGAAGTCATGTGACAAGTCATATGAGAAATCATGTAGTGTGAACTACTAGTAGCTTTAAGTGAGGTTTGAGAAGATCCTTAATGATCTTTACCTTGATAATTGGCAAAAAAAGGTGACAACGCTAGTGTCGAAGATTAACCAACGTTTTCTGTTAGTTAGTAAAAAGTTAATCATTGATTAAAGTTAACTCACTGAACATCAATACAAACATTTATTTTCAGTTTAATTAAAAAAAATCATTTAAATTAAAATAATCACATTGGGAATCTCGTTAATCCAACCATGTGTGACACATGTGCACATGTCTGTCAGTAATTGTGAATAAAAAAATTCGGTACACACATCCGGAAAATTTCAACATAATATCAACAATTATAGGTATGTTTAAACCTAAGTAAATCGTAATTTTACTATTGATGAAAGAATCTATTGAATCTTGAAGACATTTTTTTTTCTAATATTATATAGCATAATTTAAACCATAACATTTTACTTGGGCAAATAAAAGAGTTGGAGTTTGGCGCACAGTCCTTGGAGCCACCGGGTACAAAATCAACATTACAGTTTAAAATCATCATTTTGATGAAACGCAAGTTGAAGCATTTAATTTTGACGATTCTCTTTGTATAGGTATATGTACAAATTAATCATCATCATCATCAATACGTTTTTATTCTTGTTGTAAAGTTTATAGCTCGAAGCTTACAGCTAATTTTTTTTGTCGAGAATACACAATTAAATTTAAGTCGATTCTTTTAATTAGATTTTTTTATATAGGAATGAAACTATCAGTCTCACTGAAACGCTTCGAGTTAATGAATGTTATGTGTATTTATTTATAAAATATGGTACAAAGTACACCTATATGTATGTACATATGTATATGCATAGTGGCGCATATAGATTATAAGGTAAAGTGGAAGATATCAAGAACCATTAGCACCGTCTTCTTCATCTATTAATCATGGGATACTGACCCAAGACCGCCTCTTTTATAAATGATGTGTAATTTACAAAAGATTACACGCTTTATAACGAACATATATACCTACTAGTACATATTAAATCACTCGCTAATCGATTTTCATTTGACTATACGAAACAAAAAAATTATACTCACACCATCTCACATTATCATGATTTAAGGATCAATTAATCTAAACTTATTACAGTTCTTTTACATAGAAAAGCGTAAAAATTACTGGAATATAAATCTTAAAAAATAAATTTCAAGAATATTATTATAATATAGGTACTTACTTATAGGTGTGACTTTAGTAGGTATGTATTGTAAAATATAATTTTAACCAAAGTATAGTGACTATTTACTGTTAAATTTTATGCAAAATACTCGAATTTTAAGGGTTGATTTCATAAAATTTTTAACGAGCCGATAAAAATAAAAATGAATTTCTATTAACTTGTTAGAGTTAACGGACGTTTTCTATTGGTTAACTACAGGACCCTTTCGTTAGAAAGAATTAGCGCTTAGTTGTTAGCGGCTTAGTTAAGTTTCTGTTAAATTTATATAATTATTATTCATTAGGAAATCTACCACCCCTTTCACTTACGCAGTTAAACGAAATTTTTGTGAAGAGTTCTATGAAGAAACACATAATTACAATACAAAAATGTTGATATTATTGCATCTCCGGCAAATATTATACATAAACGTTTGAGCATCAATAGTCTATATCTGTACTAGAGAACCATAAGCGCCCATACCTTTTTTTTATAGAGTAGGAAACGCAAAATTAAGAAAAACTAAATGAACCTTGATCTTTTCAAAATTAATTTTACAATAGGTATAGGTATAGGTACCTACTAAAATAAAGTAGAGAAAATAAAGTAAAGTTGTGTGCTATGATCACTTTCTGAGTCCTGATTGATGCATCCCGTTACGCTATATACTTACACCCGATATTTAGAGTGATTGATAATATCAATATTATAAATTGATACGCAATTATCTAATCAGTTTTTAACTTTTATTTTATTTAATTAATTAGGTAATTTAATTCGTACAATGTAAATATGACAAAAATTATCATTGCGGACAATGTTTGCATGAAACAAATACGTATCGGTTTAAATTGATGAATATTTATTATACAAAGTTTAACAAAATTTTCTATTATAAAATATAATATTAAATTTTTCAAACAGTGCTAAAATCAACAAAAGTATACTTCCTGAATCGATTAGGACAAATTATTGATGTGGTGGGTATAGGTAATTATGTACTCACGAAATATTTGCAAACAAAAGTGACTAAACGTAAAAGCGAACATAATTTATTGTTGATTTAATCTGAATAGTTATTTTAGTTTTTATAATATTATAAGAAAACAACCGGAAATACGTAATCGAAATTTTATTATCTCAATCTTAAAATATTGTTTGTTATATTTTTCGTTAATTTAAAAATATTACTGTTATGTAATACACATATTTTGCTCTACAGGAACAAGATCTTTAATAATAATTAGGTACTATACAAATTGTTGTAGAAATTGCCGATGTAGATGATTCGTCTTCAGAATTATCAAAGAATTTGATTGTACTTACTTAGTACTACAGATTCGGTAAATAGGTATTACTCGTAGAGAAACGAGAAAAGTCGTTTGTATGGTTAATAATAAAGCATTGCATGGTTTTAACATATCTTTCTAAATAATAGGATAGGTCATGCGCAATTTTTTTTACATCTTGATTTGTAACTGTTTCTATACAAATTACAAGAATATTATTATGTTTGTATGTACTAACAATAAAAAGTAATAATTCGAAATTTCATGGATCAATTAGGTTCATATAATATGTACAATATAATTTCATTGTCAATCATATATATTCCATAATATATTCATTTCAGTTTTCAATAATTCGCAGAAAAGTTTTACAAAATAATATAATTCAATGAAATTTTGCAGTTCCGCAAGTTAACAACCCAAAATTTATTTATATATTTTAATTTTATATGTATGTAGGTATACAATATAAAATATATATCGACTGTTAAGGAAGTTTCAAAAATAAAGAATTTAGCTAGGTAAGTACATAATGTACCTACCATACTAAAGAATTTTTTATGTTTATTGATATTGTACAATAATGGTTACCTTTATCTATAAAATGTAACATATTTTAATGTTATGTACAATAAATAATTACATAAAATAAACGATAAGCAATTCGTATTTATTTAAAACGATAAAACACGAACATAAAATGAAGTACTAATTAATTTTGTTGATTGTTGAGTAATTCTAGGAAAATTTTGAAATGGGAATCGTTAAGAATCTCTAATGAAAATACACCTTAAATTAAATCAATAACTTTGCCCATCCGCTCATTTTGATAACTTTGTCAATATTGACAGAGGTTTGGGTTTTATGGTGCAGGACATTACTCTTTTTTTTACTTATTATTATTTAATATAAAAATAAATGACCAAAATAAAAAAAATAATTTCATCTTACTTATATACAATTTCTGAAAAATATAACTTTAGATTAAAGCAACGCTTCAATGAAATATGCGATGTAGAAGAATGTTGTAGTACCTACTAATGGGGTTGTTCGAATTATATTTTTGAGGGTACATTATCTCAACGACTATTGCTATATCTTAAGAATTTGGTCATATTTCTTTAACTGCACACACTTTCTACTCTATTTTATCTATAAAAGCAATAGATAAATTCAACTAAAACAAAATAAATAAAAATTTTATTACTGTAAGTCATTCTCAACAGCGATTACAATATTTTAAATATCATTTATAATTATAACAATAAAGTAAAACGTATGTAGGAATAGATAATATCATTATCTCAAAACTCATGAAAATTTTCTTGCTGTTTTGGAAATTACATACCTATAGTTTATCCTTATCCCTCCTTTTAGCTACACTTATTGTAACCACTATATTTTTATAAATAAACTTGATATTATCATATTTTTCTTATTATTAGTTTAGCGATATTCCAACTATTTAAGCCATCCAAAAAATATGGCCTGCGTTGCAGCCATGACATCCTAATTTGACGTGAACCGCTTTTCACCAAGTTGTTTTTCCTTGTTTGGAAATATAAAGAAATCTCATGGGGTCAATTCTAAGGTATAAGGTGGATGTAGCAACAATTCGTAGGGTAATTTGACCAGCTTACACACGAAACTTTTTCTTTTTTCTTCACCAAGGCGGAACCAATTTTTCATCAATTGATTATCCTTCTCCTTTCTAAATAATCGGTAAAGATGATTCCTCCTTAATCACAAAAAAGCTTCCACCCTTTTCCGGCATGTAAAACCTTTTAGCCTTCTTTTAAGCAGGTTCCCTTCAAAGAATGTTCAATTAAAATGTTAATTTTGATTTTTCAAGTTTTGAAGTGAAAAAAATGTATAAACAACAGAAAAAAAAATAGAAAGTGCTTCCAAACTAAAAAAATATACGCCAGATGGCACAAGTCTTTATAATAAAAAGAATTTCTTTCTATTTTAATTAGTCCATAGTCCACACTCCACATGCACCTGACCGTGGAGCAGTTGTGAACAAATGAGTATATTCACACACAAATTTATAATGAAATGACAGTTTTGTTTTTGCTAAATATTTTAAGTAAATATAAGAGTTAACAAGATATTATTTCATTTTAAAGTTAATTAGCCATTATATGACAGGCTTTCAAATATTTGTGTCTACATATACCCCACTCTCCTTACGATAAATTGTGGTGATTTTTTGATATTAGAATAATTTTGCTTGTTAATCAAGCAGGTGAGGCATAATAGTTAAAATTGGAATAAGTAAAAAATAACAGTAAATAATTTTGAGAAATATCGTTTTTACTTAAACATTTGAAAATTACAATCAAGGAATGCCCATTTCGAGATTCTAGACGCAAAATAATAGGTACTAAAGCAACTGTTGATCGAATTTGCAGAAAAAAAATTCAAAAACTTTGAAATATTGACGCCAATCAGATTTTCGCAGTTTATCGGCTTAGGTATGCAAAGTTCAAGCTAATAAATTTACACTTTAATGCAAACTTCAGTCTAACCAAGTTAAAGATGTTGCTCAATCCACAACACTTAATACACGTTGAAGTGCAAACTGCAAATAAATCAACCATGAACGATTAGAAATTTTTGAATAGGTTTCCCATAACCAGAACCGGATTTATTATTGTACAAGTTTTAATATTTTCAAATCTTTATATTTGAAAAACTAAATTGAAAAACTGCTCTGGAAGGATCAATGATACACAAAATAAAATTACCTATGTGTTAGAAATAGCGGTAATAACATCAAAACATTTATATAAGGTCATCTTCATTATTTATTGTAATATTTACTTGTTCATTAAAATATACCATTTACAACTCAAGGTTTAATACTAACACTTGAAAATGTATGCTATTTGATTATTTTATTGCATTTTTAATTGCGCATTTAAGTAAAACATTTTCCGTACAAATTGGGTAACTGTACATACATAGGTAATATTATATAGGCAAAAATGATGCCCGCTACTTTGTACCTACCGAGACACGATTAAAGAAGAATAATAATTAATTTTTGAATTAATAATTAAAAATCGTGTATAGTGGTAAAACAAAGTTAATATTGATAATATAAAGTCGAAAAGTGATTCTCAGGAAAGTTAAAATAAATATTGATTTAACATTTATAGGATGGGCGTTCGTGCTCCGTAAATACCAAGACACCAACCTGTTAATTACTCAGATATTCAACTTTTGTTAATGAAAAATATAAATCTTTGTAACTTTTCGTGTAACAATTTAAATGTCCCTCTTGGTTTTCCAAACGCAACGGAAAATTTTATTTTTATTAAAATTTCATTAGGAAATAGGGGGCTACCGTCAGAAGCGGCCGCTTAGCATTGCATTATAAAAAAGACGACATAAATTAAAAAAAAAAAAGTAGGTATCAAACAATTTTTTTGTAAAATTCTCACAAATAATAATACCTACCTACTTATTAATTTGTACCCGTAATTTTTCTTTTACTGAAAATAAACATAATTACTTTGTTTAAAGAAATATTATTTATGGAACTATACCAGCAATAATTATTGTTACCTATTAATAGTTTTGTATTTTAGTGTTTGTTTAATATTCATTAGTTAAAATTAATGGATGTCCCTCCAGTATTCTAAACTAAATTACTTATTTAAGTTTTATATTTTTAAAAAAGGACATAATTTACAAAATATTATTAATATGAAGGCCATAATACTAATAAAGAAAGCAAGAAATAAATTTGTCGGAAACAGCCCAATATTTGTACGAGACAAACTTAAAAATTATCACCAAACTTTTCCAAATTATTAAATAAATAATACCTAAATACTTTTTCAAATTAAACCCTTGAGATATTTTTTTATCTGCATGTAAGTAAGCAAGGTAAAAGTTTGTCCGAATGTTGAGTAGCTACATCATGATAATTACATTCTATAGAGTCAGAACAAGATTAACGATCTTCTCCAACGCTGATATTAAGTAGCAAACATCCCTTGCGAGTACAAAGCGTCGGTAGTTTCTATCCTTTATGAAGCAATTGTCGTACCATTAAATAAGAAAGATAAAGTGCAAGAAGACGCCATAAATGATTAACGAATGTTGCCTAGTTGTGTCAGAATCTGGGGAAACGCCATCGATACTAAAGTGCTAAGCTCTTTTTGCATGCGGAATTCTGCAATTTGTGCGCGGTTTGTACTGCTGATTGATAGTTTAGCTTGTCACCGCCAAAACGATATAGCGAAATTTCCATTAATTTCTGTCCAAAGTTTGTTTTATTGACGTTGGAATTACTCTACCGATGCTACTGTCTGTTATGCAAAGGAATTCCAATACAAGAAAATTAAAAACTACAACCTCAATTAATTATTTATCTTTTGTTCCACTTTCAACTCCCACCAAATACATTATCTCTGCGTTTAAAAATTTATCTACTAGTAGGTAGGTACTTACAAAAATTTGCAATCACATATTTTTTGCAGGTATTACTATGAGAAAAAATTTTCATCTATTTACTAAATTTTTATGTTATAACTATTTGGCTCAATTCAGACTGTTATATTCTAAACAAAAGAGGGTGCTAGCTTGAACCCCACTTTAATTTCAACAGGTTCCCTTGAATAAACCCTACTTTATAATTTTGTAAACCATTAATCAAACAAAACAAACCTAATAAAATTAAGTCGTTAGTTAAATAATTGTAATTTTTTCTTGTTTAGTGTATAGTAAGATTACAATATTTTAATTGGGTGGTATGAGCGAAGTTGGATCGATGAGCAAAAAACATATATTTTTAATAAAAAATACCAACTTAGAACTACAATCAATTATAAATAAAAATTTAAGAATAATTTAATTTAATAGTTGACCTATCAATTATATATTAGGAAATATATTGTTGAGGTTTTAGGTCTAAATTAGGTCAGACGTTTTGGACCTAAATGGCCCAAAACGTCGGACAATTTTAAATTATCTTAATGAGACGTAAAACCTCAACAATATATTTCCTAATAAATAAAAATTTGTTTCAGACACCTATTTTTCCAATCAGCAACCACGGTTGCATAAGATCAAAAATTCGGGAGCCGATTCAGTAGGGAGACAGGGGTAGGTTAGAAGTTTCCGGAGTAATTTAATAAGTTAACTTTTTTTTTGTTAACTTTTAAATAAGGAGTTTTGTTGGTTTTATACAAAAGAGAGAAAATAATATTTACTTTTTTTAGCTATCATCAAATAAATTTTTTCTCCTCTCATTTTTGAAAACAGAAATAAATTCCTAATCCGCCTCTGCCTGTTATAAAGATATAATATTAATTATGGTCATCATTAGCGTAGTTTTTCCAAAACATCTAGTTTGAAAAAAATCCAATTTACTCCTAAGAATATTGCAAAAACCAAAAACAAAAATTCGGGGATTCCCAAAACTATAATTTTACTTCGTGTTCTAATAATATTAGTAAATCAATTTAAATTTTCGTATTTGCATAAATATAAAGATTTTGTGCAATTCTGAAAATAAATAACATAAATCATGAATCACCCAGTTCAGCACTAGATTCACTCTTAAATATTTATTAATTACCTTCCTTTTTCATTTTGCCTATAAAGACGTCTCCGGCGAAGATTGTACTGCATCTCAAACATCTTGGATAATAATTTATTAAGAGCACAGAACGATTGAGAAGGTATTCTAAAATATTTACAGCTTTGTATTACTTGACCAATTTTCTGTGATGTGATTTTTGAAATTGTAATAGTCAAAATGGGTAGAACACGAAAAATTATAAATAACCGCATTATATTGTCATATAGTATATAGAGCAATATTGATTCTAAAATTATATTATAATTTTTTTACAATTTTGCTTCCCTTAAGTTCCATAAGGTAGTACTTAGCAAAGAAGTTCTTCTATTGCGTTACTTTCTCAAAAATAATGTATTTCTTGTAGTAGGGGAGCAGAATTACCTAGCACAGTGCATCTAAATCTACCTATAGTAAGGAAGACAGTAAACCATCGTCACGCTCAGATTTTTAAAATTCGAAACAGTTTTAAGGACATTTCCTAACAAGCTGTACGAGTGATCAAAACGTACTCTATTTCCAGAAATATTAATTTTGCATTTAGCAATATTTAACTCTGTAAAATTCACACTACACCGCGATTCGAAAGAATGAAGATCTTCAAAAATTATTTCATAATCTTGCGCAGAATTTTGCAATTTTGAATATCTTGAGATTGACTGTGTACAACAAAAATTTACTAAATTTGAAAACCAATTTAACATCGTTAACGAAAAAGAGATGTCAATCTTGACCTTTTTAAGTCGATTTGATAACTATGATGAGAGCCAATTAAGTATGTTAATTCCAATTTACGCAACTTGAAAATAAGCCGCTCAATGTGTACCCAATAAAAGCCTTGGTAAAGTCTCTGAATATACAGTCAACACAGAAACCACATTCATATAGTTCGTCAATAATAATGCCTTTAAGAGCTCAGTGAAGCTTGTCAATAACAACTGATTCAAAAACCTTTGGAATTGAGATCCCATTTCGTATTCGCTATATTTTCAGAATGAGCACATTCTCAAATAAGCTTGCAAATAATTTGTAGCATCGTACAGTTTTGCAGGAATGACCAAAATTGTTCTGGAAAAACAATAGGAAAAGAATTTTATAATATGTACACACACTATGTATTACACAAAATATTATATTATTGGATATAAAAATCTATTATCACATTAAAATCACATCATATTTTTCATCTAAAATTAAATAATCTAATAACTTTAAAACATAATAGCGATAATTATTATTTGTATTGTAATAAAAGGTTATAAGATAAACCACTAACACAATTAAAATTTAAAAACGTTAATAATAAACTGCATGTAAATCAATTCCTAAAACCCGTTTTAAAGGCCGTATCTTTCAAATAAGCCAATTGAGATCCAGCAAGCAAATCCTCGACCAAATCATAAAAACCAAGTTCGCTGGCCATACGATATTTTGTGCAAACACCGGTGCACTTGTTAACAATTTCTTTCATATTTTTAATAGTAGTATCACTGATGGCCTTTAAGTTTAAAAATTTTTTAGATATGTCCACCACAATATTGTCTGTTAGCGTAAACGACGTTAAAAAGTTATCTAAATAACTTGATTGGTTGTGAACGACGATTTGTTCAAATAATACAGATGACCAATCGACTTTGTAATTGTAGGCTTCCACCAAAATTAACGATTGGTAAAAACTGAAATTTATTTTCATTATTTAGGTGTTGGATATATTTCTATCTATATCTACTTGCTATATACTACCCAAACATTTAAAAATATAATTTTAAACCAAAATTTTTAAATATAAGTTACTTTGGAAAATTTTAAAGTGTTCAAATTTTGTGGTAACATTCAGCAAAAATTACTGCAAAATATTCACAAATGTTATTCAATAAAATTAGGCTGATATATTTTATTGAAATTTTTTATTTTAAAAATATTACCAGAATTTTTAAATAAACTAAGTAAGAATAAAAAATTAATCAAATTCCACATACCTCAATTCGTTGCAAACAAGAGATAATATTTGAGCTTCATTGACCCTCATAATACAGATAGCTGTACCATTTGGAGCTAAACCTTTCAGTAACGATATCTGCAACGCCAACAATTCAGCCTGTTTTGCAGAATTCATTGCCTTTGTTAATTTTTTACCCTGAAGATGATATTCGGTGGCGTGGGTATAATTAACCATAGCCTAAATTTAATTAAAAGTAAGTAAAACCATTTTTACAGTTAAACTGGCTTACCCTATTTAAGCAGAGTTTCGTACCATCAGTATTGGTAAAAAGTATGAAGCGTTCCATATCTACATTCAAACCATTATTTTGCATCTCTAACTTAGAAATTGCAATCAAGTTTCTAATCACGCTTTTGGCTTCTTCTTCCCACAATTCAGCAATTTCCGAAAATAATGTAAAATGTAACGCCACCATGCGATACAGTTCACGATTTTCGGGGCAATATTTTTTTATGTACTTCAACAGGGCAAGTTTCAAGTGATTATCTCTTCTGTTGCCTTTACACAACAAAAATTCAAATTGATCGTTTTCTTTCAAAATATGAAATACATAATTCATCTCTGTGTATCTTGCAACTCCAGTTAACAACCTTACCATGATCTTCCAACCACCTGCCGCATGTAAAAGTTCCGTAATAACTTGACACTTTCTAAGAATTCTCGATATTCCTTCCATATTACAATCAGATGTAAAACAGTCATGAGAACGAATTAACAGTTCCACCATTATACGAATATTGTTAATATCGAGATCCAATTTTGAATTAATTTTAGCTTTGTGTATGTCGTTCACATGTGAGAAAAGTTTTAACCCTAATGTGGAACAATTTTCAAGTAAAACTTGTAAAATTACATAAAAATCGGCATCCAAGTTGAAATTCCATATCGCAACAGGTTCTACATTTAAATTTATGTGATCACTTATAGAAGTTATTAATTCTTGACATAAAAAATCAGCAGTCTAAAAGAAAAATTTATATAACAAAGAAAGATTACAAAAACGTTAGCTACCTCTTCCTCGGACCAATTAAACAGTAATCTAAAATCATTAACAACTTCCAGCTTATTTATACAATTATCATTCAAAACTTCTTTTACCATGTCCATTGAATTTTTGCAATTAAAAACTTCCTCGTAGGTTTTTTCAGTATTCGCCGATATGCGATAAGTTATCAAAATATTTTTGGAAATATGGGAGCCACATTTGATGTGATTTGATAAAACGTCTAAAAATGTTAAAACGTCTTGTATTTCTACATCTTCTTGATCCATCATTGATAATGTTGCTGTATTACCTGCATTTGAAAATTACAAAATAAATAACAAATTTATAATTAACAGAATATTCTTGCCAGATACAGAAAACGTGCAAGATAACAAAATTGTTGGACAAGTCAAATAATTTTGATATCTTTCACCATTTTCAAGTTATTATGGCTAAAAATCGTTCTCATTTTAAAATCTCACCAGAATGTACGCTAGAGAATCCTTTAGATGATAAAAGTGCTCTATGTCGTCTGTAACTTGTATTTCGAAAATTTCCCTTTTGCACCAAAAGCAGCCTTTGTTCTACGTTTAATTGGTCAGGCTTCAGCAAACCTTCGGCTAAATTGCAACACAAAATGATCATATCCAAATCTTTATGTTGATGTTTAAAAATAGTAGAAATTTTTGAAGCTTGCCAAAGATTTCCATCGTTCAACAAATTTTCTATAGTATTATTCAAATTCAAAATTTGGACCTCGTTCAAATCATGTTCAGAAAAATTTTGAAAAAATTTTAATTTTTGTGTAATTTCGGAGTACAACATTTTTTGAACATTTCCATCGACAAATTTGTCTTCTAAACTTTCAATATCGATATATGCTAACCACATTCTCATTTCTAAATCATAAATAGCGTTAAGATCATAACGATTTGCCCAATCACAGGCAAGTTTTAAAACTTGATACAGTTGGTTTTTGTCGTTGACTGTTGTAGAACATATTTCAAAAAAATCAATTGCATTTTGAGCCCCGACATTTTTTAACTTCAAAATTTCATCACAGCACGACCAAAAATTTTCCTCCTTCCGATTTTCGAATAAATCTTGGCATTGTTTGATGGCGATAAAATCCGTAGAAATATTTAAAATATCTCCAATTTTGTAACAACAATTATAATGCTTTTCCAACAACATTTCATTGACGTAATTTAAAAGTTCCTTTTCAATAATTTCTTTATCAAAAATTACAGATAAATCCAACTTAATATCACAATTATTTTCCAGTAAATGACTTAAAATGTCGAACAACTTTTGAAAATTTGGAAACTCTGTGGTAAAATAATTTTCGATTTTTATGTCAATGAGAAATTTAAAAAACTGTAACTGGTTGTGACGGGATGAAAAATTGTTTTGTATTGTAACTGCCAGCAGTTTGATGGTGGTGGATTCGAGCCAATATTGATTTATTAAGAAATTCATTTCGTAATCGCCGTCGACAATTAAGTTACACTTTCCTTGTTGCTTTCGTTCCTTCTCAAACAACTTCAATTTTTCTATTACATTTTCGTCATCGAAATTTAAGCTTATACATTCACATAAAAAATCAACGAAATAAATCAAGGGGTTGTCCTAAAATAAAAATTTCACTACAACAATAAAACAACAGATTCAACACTTACAGGTAAAAATATTTGAAAGCTTTCATGTAAGATTTTGTGGTACCCAAATTTTAAGATTTCGGCTAAACAATTTGTAACACCATCTGGATTTATCAAAACGTTATCGACATTGAAACCAACAGTTTCGATTCCACAAGATATCGATAACCAAATCAACCAATTGGTAATAATGGAATCAGGCTGAAAATATCTAAATTTGTTACTTAACCAAGGAACAAACTAATGTGCATATTTACCTCGTAACTTGCTGACAAAATGGCAAACAACGGATTTTTATAAACGTGGCAAGCATGTAAGAGAGCTTTGGGAGGATCCACGCAATTATGGCACTTGATTAAAATTTGAAGTAAATCTGTGACAAAATCAAAGTTTTCGTTTTCCGAAAAATCGCAACTTCCTGTAGAACTTCCGGTACTTCCATAACTACCAAACGAACTAGAATAAATGGAACTGGACGTTGTATCCACGTTTTGAAAAACTCCTACACGAGATAAATAATATTTTCTTGAATCACGGTCGTTCATCATTAAATTTCTCTGATCGTCTACCCTGATGTTTTGACTAATACCATGCATCAGGTGTTCCATGAGAACCCCGCTACGAAAATTTTGCAGCAACTTTTGTACATCGGCAAGAGGATAATTAAATACTTGCACAAACAACAAAAATAATGGCCACAGATCGTTTCGAGCGCAATGTTGCAAAAATAACTGGGGTAATTTTAAACAATGAATTTTAGAAAATTCAACAACCAACTCTTGTTTCTTAATTTCCTCTATTAAATTTGTACCCAAAAAATCTAAATGGGTTAACGCGCACGATTTGTACAAAACTTTTTCTAAAGCGTCGAAAAATAATTCCGGATTTTCTCTCACATTTAGTAACAAATTTTGTATTTCTTTTGAGTTGTAATCTTCAGAAGACTGCAAAATTTCGGCAGCTTTAATATAAATGCGAATTCTTTTCGAATTTAAACCGATCATTTCCATAAATGCTGTGCAACTTGCCATAATGTCTTTGTTGGAATAATTTTTAGCAACAAATTTCAACATTTTTTTATTTACGTCTTCTTCATAATCATTTCTTTTGCTTTTGTTATTTAAAATGAAAATTTTGGTAGCAAAACTTGGTCTTCCGTGCTTTAAATAAAACGTGTAATTTAAAGTCTTTTTGTAACCAAACTTATCCGCCAAACACTTCAAATTAAAGTTGGGCATTGTATCGCCTTCTAATTTAAAATTGAAAGAAAAGTTGTGATCGTTCAATAAATCCTGATATGTCGCGATTTTGAAAATTGGTGGGTTAACTACAGTCTTCAGAAACGGTAAGAAATTTAAAGATTCAATTATAGTTTGTGGATTCACGACAAAATCTTTAAATCTAATTTCGGAGTGATCCACTCGCAAGAGCTCCAACAAATCGATATCCTTTCTCGATAACAGCATCAAAGCTAGTAAAATCAACGGATTGGAAACTAAAAAGTTATTCAAATCGTCGGACAAAAACAGAGACACTCTTAAAATGTTTTCGTGCACATTTTCTTTTTCAGATAAATTATTACAATCGTTAAGATAAGACAAAAGGTTCAACTGTTTGGAGTGATACTTTTGTAAAACACATTCGTGCTGTGTAATGCCAATGTTGCACCAATTCAAAACTGTATATAAATCTTTGCAAGTGCAATGATCGATTAACATTTCGTTAAATTGAAAAAGACTTATATTGGAGTAACTTTGACTTAAAATTTTGTTTAAATTTAAAATATTTCCGTTCACAAGAAGTCTTTCTAAAATTTTTATAACACTGCATTTTTCTTCTTGACAGAACACCCCAAATTTGCTAAATTCGTTTAAGATTATATTTTTGGAATCTTCCAGGCAATCAAAATCGCCTATCAAATTAATTAATTCATCGGTAATTTCAAGATTAGAAAAAATATCAGTAAGCAGGTCAAAAACTTGATGATCCAAATGGATGAAATTTAAATCGATTTTTTTCGAATAAAACAAGCTAATCCATAACTTAATAAATTCAGTGTTATTTTGCTCCAAGAGATACGACCAAGCTGATTTTGGAGTTATAAAAGCTTTCAAAACGGGGTCTGCAATAAAAATAATATTTAAGTAAGTACGCAAATAATTGAAGACCTGCGTGGAAAAAGGCGTTATGTTGCAAAATTAAAATGCCAATAGACATTTTTTTGTTTGCTTTTAGCTATTAACAGCTCTGTTCTTTCCGCCAGTTTAAAGGTTTTGAAACCATCAGACCCATGCACAGATTAAAATTCATAACGTGTTATTAATTTAGTCATAATTTGAATAATTTCAAAAGAAGAGTTTTTTTAAAATAAATGGAAAACGTGATTTTTTTATAATTAAACTGTAAATGCACCACCTATTGAAAAGGTTCTCGTTTTAATGATAGATAAGGCCCTTAATAATGTAACAAAAATAAATGTTATCTTATCTTTAGTCCCTATCTTAATGTAAAGTTCAGTTGAGATCCATAAGAGGGGGGGGGCAGAAATGAGGTCTCACATCACCTGAAAATCTTTTTAGGGCCGCTCCTCTATGTAGAAGCTCTAAAAGGACTCTTAATATTATATGTATTAAATAAATATTAATAGCAGTAAATTTTTGATTTACTTTCTACTTTGTGAATTTATTTTTTATGACGCCTTCATCCATTTAGGTCTTTAATTGCTCATCACATCAGCTCATTTTTAATTAATGCTATAAATTAAAAAAAAATTGACTTTTCATCATACCAAATCTGAAAATTTTTATACTCTTTACAGATTTACAAAAAGGTTAAGCTTATAGCAAGTGATAGAATTGACACTCTAATCAGTAAAAAATGTATTTTATCACTCACCGTAAATTTTAAAAAACAAATTTGTTCCAATTTCGCACTTCCAATCAAAACTTTTCTTTTCGAGTATTTCAATATTGAGCGACTCCAAACTTTCCTTCAGGTTTTGCAGATATAGTCGATTTTTTTTAAAAGTATTTAACAAATTCCAGGTCTCTTTATGATTTATTCCCAATTTTTCTGAATTGTCCAAGTGGTCTCCCAAATAATCTCTAAGGTCATCGTCGAATGTGTTGATAAAAACTCGAGAGAACTCCTCGATGGGATCCAATTTTATGTTTGTGATGATATGAGAGGCTCGAAATATTTGCTTTCTTAACAAAAGCTGCATCATCCATGCCGTTACCTAGATAGCACAATGCCCATTAAATTTAACAGAAAAAAGAGTAACATTACAACCTCACCTCTTCTTTAAAAGTTTCTTTAATTATTGTATCACTTAGTTGTTGGCGAGTTGCTAAAAACGTATAGGCTAATTCTATGTGGGATCCTTTAGCTGCAGATTCTCGAATTACTTCTTTGTCTCCTTTATAACACCATGCATTCCAAACGCCTAGCAATTCTTTATTTAGGTGCGACGGAGGTGTCGGTTTCATCTGAAACATAAAAAAAATCTACACAAAAAACTACAATATTTAAAGGAAAAATTACCTTAAAACCAGATTCGTTCACAACATCACATGTAAATCTTTGTTTACTTTTTCTACAATAATGAAATCATATGATTTTGACATTTGGCCATATGTGGTCAACATAACCTAAAAATATCACCATACACAGTGTTACAAAGTTTGCATAAAAACTTAGAAAATAGTATTAAAATATCAAAATAATTTTTGAAAATTAAATACATTGCCATAAATGTCGATTTCTCTTCTACAAACTTCGTTTAAAAAGTATTTTTTATCAAATTTCCTTAGCTCAAAATTAGAGCGCGCCATCTGTAGGGCGTTATTGTTATTTGCCACCCCCCGTGAACAATCGAAATGTCTAAAATAAAACACAAAATGTAGTTTCTTTTTATCTAAAACGGCAAATTCGCTTTAATTCGTCCTGCTTTTGATTAAAATAATTAAGTGTGGGTTCCCAAGTTATCAGGATGGCGGGCGAAGTGACGCCCAGTTGTAGTGGTCACAAAAGAAAGGGCAAATTGTCGAGGCAAGAATCAAATAGTAGAAAGGATTCGGATGCAGAAATTGATAAGCCCATCACGGGTAACGAGATAAACACTAGGGGTGGACTTCGGGTGTATAAAATTGTGGTGCTGGGGGATGGCGGAGTTGGAAAGTCGGGTAGGTGTATGTCTTTGGTGGTCGCTTTTTAAGTTCAACTTTTATTTTTGTTTAGCCGTTACCTTACAGTTTGTGAGTCATAGTTTTTTGGATTATCACGATCCTACTATAGGTGAGGAATTTACGATGCCATCATAACCAGATGTAACATTGTTTGTACATTTTTAGAGGATTCGTATCAACAGCAGGCTGTCATTGATGGCGAGCCAGCTCTTCTCGATATTTTAGATACGGCCGGACAGGTAACTGAAATGTCGTTTGTATAAATGTAAATCATGTAGAAAACTGTGTGTGTGTTAAGGTCGAATTTACCGCTATGAGGGATCAATACATGAGATGTGGTGAAGGTTTTTTGATATGCTACAGTGTGATAGACAGGCACAGCTTCCAAGAAGCTCTGGAGTATCGTAAATTGATTCAGAAAGTTAGGGCATCCGAAGATACCCCTTTAGTATTGATAGGGAACAAATTTGATTTACAAATGCAACGAAAAGTTACGACCGAGGAAGGAAAAACGTTGGCACGACAATTTGGGTGTCCATTTTACGAAACCTCGGCAGCCTTGAGGACTTACGTGGACGACGCTTTTCACACCTTGGTAAGAGAAATTAGGTCCAAGGAGCGCCAAAAGTTGGGTCTGCCAGTTAGTCTCGATCGTAAGCCAAACAGGCATAGCAAATGGTGGAGACTGAGGAGTATTTTTGCATTAGTTTTTCGACGTAAAAGACACGCGCCTTACAATTCTTAGATTTTGTTTAATTTTTTAAACACTCCATGTGACAACATTCGCTGTGTTGACTTTTTCATTTTTTATGCACTCAGAGTGTATTTTTTTGATGTTGTGTTGACAATTCGTTTGTGTTCATTTTTGTAGATTAGATGAATAATAATAAATAATTTTGTACAGGGTGATTCAGTACTTACAACATTTCAAATGTTTTTTGAGCTCAAAATAACAAAAAAAAATTCCAATTTATTTTTTCTTTTTTCACAATTGAATTTACAGTGAAGGAATTATGTAGTTAGAGAAACTGAATCGACTTGTATATTGAAATTATAAACCAATATAGTATTACTGAGCAAAAGCAATAGTTTAAGAATCGAAATAAAAAGTATAATTGTCTGTAATTTAAAATACCTTTCTTGAAAGATGTCCAATGTATAATAAACTTAAAAATACATGCAATGTATATTAACCAAAAAATAATCGACCAAGTATCGTGCATTTAATTTTTATAAAAATTGTTTTTCTTGTTTATTATTTTTACTACTATAGAAATTTAATGCTTCGAGAGGCTATTACTTATATTAATTTATTTTATTTATAGAACTCTTTGTTTGTTAAAATTTATTGTACTTGCAGTTTGGAAATTGTGGAATAAGGTCCAAAACGTGGTGGACCCTGTATATTATAAAAATGTTTTGTTGTATCAAAAAAATTGTTGATCTCTAAGGCAAACTTTAGATTAGGTAATTTTTTTGTAATTCTTTTGGACTAAATTATTGTCTAGCCCAATCTGAAGTAACAATGTTTTGTGTTTACAGGGTGAAATTGAAACTTTTAGATAAATACCTAACTTTTGTTACGTCCCATATTTTTATATTTTTTAATGAAATGTTGGCTTTTTAATATTTTATACCAAGTTAATTTTATTTTAATAAATGTGTTGCAAAATTTAAATAGAAAATCGTGAAGATTTAGAAAAAAGAATTGTTGTACGTTACCCAATAAGTAAACAAATTGTATAAACAATGTAAAACCAATCACATAATGACGGGTATAAGTGTAATAGCTTAGCTAGTAAATGTTTTTTTGTTATTTCTTATATGGGGCAGCTTCAATAACGTACCCTAAGCTTTTGACCAATATTTTTTTAAATTTAAGCAATAATAGAGAAATATAATAAAATTTTATTAAGTTTGAAAAATTTTAAAAATACAATCAGCCAAATTGCTTTGTAAAAAATATTATATGAAAAATTAAAATACTTACTTAAAACTACTTTTTTTTTAATCTTATAATCGTCATTAAAATTGTCTCATTATCATGATAGATTCTACAATACTTTTACTATGTTTTTCAAAGCTCAATAAATAATTTAATTGAATTTTTAATTTATAGTAACTCGAAATAATTTTTTCCCTACGGAAATTAGTTGACAATGAAAGAGATTCAACAAGTTCAATGCGGAATCAATTCTATAAATCAATACCCACCCCAAATATTTTCTTGAAAAAATGTACTATATAGGGCTTAATTTTATAAAAAGATGAAATACAGATTTCGTGTATACGAACGATTTTCCATTTCTACAAAATTTTTAAAGCACACATGTATTTTCACGCACCTTGTACAATACAGTACATTTGCTCTACTAGTTAATAGTACTTTCGTGTTTCGTCAATGGTGAATTTGTTATTTGTGTAGGGGTGTAAATTATGTAAAGTTCAAGTTTTTACTTTTTAAATAAAAGCAATGGAATTACAAGAATTTTGTAAAATACTTCCAAAGGCGGTAACGTTAAAAAAGAAATCGGTAAATGCTGACAAATCAATTATGAATTTTTAGGAACTCCATGCACACTTAGCAGGATCTGTAAGTAAGAAAACAATTAATCTTCTACAACTTCCAAAATGTGCAGATAAAATAATAGACGACTACGAAAGTGTGGAATATTCCACTCATAAGTTAAACGTACAGTACGAACAAGTTTTCAAGTTGTTTGATATCATTCACCAAGTTATGAATACGAAATCTGCCATTTACTTAGCAACAATCGAAACTATTCAAGAATTCTACGAAGATAACGTTTTTTATTTAGAATTACGTACAACACCGAGACAATGTTCCGACATGACCAAGAGAGAATACATGGAAACTGTGGTCAGTGCAATTAAACAATCGAGTGCTAACATAAATATAACAACTAAACTTATAGTGTGCATCGATCGTACTAACTCTTTAGCAGAATCTAAAGAAAATTTAAATCTTATATTAGAAATGAAAGCTCTTTATCCTGACGTAATTGTTGGAGTCGATTTATGTGGAAATCCTGACAAAGGAGAATTTCATCAAGAAATATTTGAGGCTGCTCGTAAAAGTGGGCTAAAAGTTACTTTACACTGTGCGGAATTTGCAAATCATGAAGACAATGATAAAATGATTTGTTTCAAACCAGATAGAATTGGACACGGATCTTATTTGCACCCTAATTATGGGGGCAGTTTGAATTCCTTCAACAAATTTACTGCTCTACCTATGCCACTCGGTTGTTTGTATTTATAACTCTTCCAATCTGATTATAACAAATCATATTTTAGAAATTTGTCTCACCTCAAATGTAATTTGTGCAGTTTATCCTGACGGTTATGAGGATCACCACATTAAAGAGTGGATTGATTTGAAACTGCCTTTTTGTTTATGTGTAGGTAAATTATTTAAATTTTATCAAATTATTGCAAATTACTTATTCACAGACAGACGATAAGGGCGTGTTTAATACAAATTTGTCCAAGGAATATTTTGTTGCCGCAAAAACTTTTAATTTGAGCAAGAGCCGTCTTTTTGATTTGTCCAAGTCTACAATCGATTATTCGTTTGCATCTGAAGATGAAAAGGAAGAATTAAAAGAATATTTAGCACAGTGGATGATGAAGCACAAAAAATTATTCAATGCAAAGTAATGTACTAATTGTCAATATTTTTTAAATAAAATACATTTTACAATAATTTACTTTGGCACTTACATTGTTGGTTTCGACAGAAGTGGCTACTACAAGTGCATGCAATGCAGTTATTATTTATTAAGAAGGTTCCTACGGGTACTTGTAAGTTGCAATGACAATAATACACTTTCACCAATCATAAACAGGTTGGATATCAATGTAACATAATCATTAATACTTCATCTTCTTTTAAAATCAAATCTCGGCAGTTTTCTCAACTACACTGCTGCATGCAACAATGAAATGCCTTTATAATTGGAACACAAATCGGTTATCCTCCTTGTATATGTCAATGCAGCTTGCAAATTTTTCAGAATGACCTTTCTGTCTATCATCTTTTTCGTCCATGCATTTTAGAATGTTTTAGTTTAATGTCATATTAAACTTTTTGAATTACTAATACTGTTTTTTATTTAAGTATTTTTACTATTTACCAAAATCTGCCATAACTTCTTTATTTTAATTTATTTTTCTCAACTTCTTCCTTGATCTTCTAATTCCACTACGGTGCGTCTGCTTTTTGTCTTTATAATTTTCAAATTTCATACTCCTACATGAATTCTTCCTAGTTCTTCTTCCAAACCGTGTCTTCAAGGTACTGCACTACAGAAGAAAAGGAAATAAATTTGAATAAAAAAGAATCTAATATTTTATGTTTTGTGGTTTTATAATGTTGAGGCAGCTTCTAGTGTTTCCCCGCCTGTGTCCGTTGAAAGTGTGCGAGGGACATAGGAGACCTAGAGCTCAATACGAATTTCGAACCGCAACAATATATAATTTTTACTTCATCAATTGCATACTAGAGAAGTACATTAAGATCATTTGTAATGTTACCTGGAGCGAGTAGACCTTTAGTAAATCCTTCTATAAATGGTAAGTCATGGGATTCGAACCCGTGGATATTGGCACACGATGATAGCATTCAAAGTGGAATTTATCGCCATTCAAAAATATCTACTGCATAAATAACTTTCACAGTTTAGAGCTCCAAAGATTGTTTACAAAAATTTATTACATTTAAAAAAATAATCACAATTAACAAACAAATATCATTTGCCAACTAAAAGATTATAACGATAGTTAGCATAGGCAAAAAAAAACAAATAATTACAATAATTTTAAAGCCACTTAAATGAAATAAAAGTTTATTATGTAAGGAATTTCTTATGTGTTTGTATTTTGTACTTTTTTTTATATATAAAAACATTCAAGTTTGGAGTAGAATAGACAAGAATATCTTTGGAAATATGATTAAACAGCCTTTTTATTATAAATTTTGTTGTTTAATATGTAGTAAAAAGACGAACGTTAATTACAGTAGCGGTAGGAAAAAATGAAACAAAACTTCCAACAAGTTAAAACAGCGCACTTAATTAAACTAATTTGAAATTCTAATAATGTAAGTGTCAAGTTTCAACAAGAAAAAGACAGCACTGTTTCCTTTTTTCAGCAGGAACTACAACACCTACTATGATATCTATATTTTATATTTTTAACAAATCAAGGCAACGTTTTCTTTGTCAAGCAGTCTTTTATATGATAAAATTTCTACCATTAAAATCTAGTGAAAAAAATTATTAAAACAAACAAATGTTGGCTACTGCAGGACGGCACAGTTTTAATATTTAATCACCTGTAGATAGATAGTAGTTGAAAGAAAGTAAAAAAAGTATTTTATAAAATATAATCATCCCAGACCCACCATTAAAACATAATTTCTTTATCTTTTGTTTGATTTGTTACGTAAGCCGTAAAGCGTTTTAAAAATTTAGGGTATTCTCTTTTGTAAACAGCTCTCAAGACAGACGCGGGTGCCCAACCTCCAGGATTTACTAAAATAAAAAAAACCGTTTCACAAATATTGTCAATTACCATTTGAGCACGTCACGTGAGTGCGACACTTACCCACGGAACAGTACGTTATTTTACACGAAATGTCGTCCCTGGTGATAGGACCGCCATCCGAGGGCGGATTAACACGAGTTTGACATAGGAGGCAAACAGTTAAATAAATTCTGACGCATTTTCCAACGTTGGCCTGCATTAAAAGTATAAATTAGGTCAAGAAACATTTTAACTAAACCTACAGAAGAAAACCTACGGGGTAATCCCTATGTTCGGTAGAATGATTGACTACGGACCAAATATCCGGTCCATCTCGATCTTGATCGTTAGGAAAGTGACGTAAGTGAGACCAAAAAATGACGTCACGTTGACTTGCAGGCCAAATGCGCTTATGTGTTTGTAAAAACAAGCAAGTATCCTCTGATATTGTTTCTAAAACCGTCATTTGTTCGAGGGTAGCTAGAAACAGTAAACTTGAGAAAACTTATAATAAAAAAAATTATACCGTCTTACTTTCCCAATCATATCGAAATTGAGGATTAAAGAAATAATGACACACTTCGTGCCCGGTGATTCCTTTAACCACGTGAACGGCTTTCAAAGGATCCACAACCATCCCATCTACTTCTTCTTCCCGTCTAAACATTTTCATTTCACCATCTTCGGCAAACAATTGCCAACCAATTCCCGATTCTACGACCCCCAATCGAGCCCATTCGACTTGCTGATTCACAATCGTATCAATCTTAATTAAAAAAATAAATAGTATTATCATCAAAGATGTCTAAAAATTGTTTCGTAAATACCTCAGGCCATAATCGATGTTGTATTGCTAACGAAGTTGTAGAAGTTGTGACCGAAACAGCCGTTCCACATTTGATTCGTTCACGTAGCTCTTGTTCTTCTTCGATTTTATCAAGACCAGATTCCACGGCATCGTAAAATTCGTCGTCCGCTATTATACTGTGAGGACCTTCCTAAACACAACACGAAAAATTATTTAATTTATTAAATTGATCCCAAATAAAATGACTTACTAAAATTTTAAGTTTTTTACGCATTTTGCTTAAGTAATAACGGGAGTGACAAACAATGGTAAATTACTAACCTACATACATGCATTATATAAATAAAAAATGATTTGGAAATAATGATTATTATTCATTGTTTGTCGGCAGGCGATATACATAAAATGATAAGAATTGCTAATAAATAATTTTATTACTTTCCAATTTTGAGACCACATTGTAAATTAGAAATTTTTCAAAAAATATGTTTACTGAAAAAATTATACAATATACTTTTATGTGTTATAATAATACATCACCCTCTGATAATGATATCACAAATGTTACCAGTCAGGGTTAAGGTTCAATTTTGTATAACTTATTGTTAGTTTATTTTAATACCTTCCTTAACGAATATCCTGTACACATTTTATTGTATAAAAAATAAATTGCAAATTATCATGACATTTTTTTTTTTGATTTATTAATCAGATGTTTTTAAAATTTATGGTTACATCAGTTTTAAATCTGAATGACAACGAAGCTACAAAACAAGGTTACTTAAAAATTCTGAATTTCAAAAGTGGGCCTTTTTAAAAGTCGAGATATGCCATCCCAAGTTTTTCGTTTTTAATTTTTAGTGAAATTATGATCATTTTTGATCAATAATGATAATATATTATTAGAATGAATTACTTTATATGTAAAACTTACATTGAAATTGAAATCAATTAATAAATGGTAGATTGTTCTACAAGTAAAGAATGGTGACAGTTTTCTATTTAGTTGAAATATTTTTCCACATCAGAACTGCCCAACTAGTTCATAGTGATGTGGTTAGATCTTTTAGCAATTTTATGATGATTTTTTTTCCTAATACACTGCCTTTCAAAATTATAAAATCAATCAGAAAAACTTATTTTATTCTAAACTAAAAATTTTTTTTTTTAAATACAATTAGATACTATTAGAAAAAACCTATTCGAGGACAACGCAAATCTTAGATTAAATACTTTAATTAATTCATATAGAAAAAAATACAATAAAAAGTTCAAAATCAAAGCGTTTTTAAATCATGAAGTTATGATATCTATTATATATTGATATCTGTAGGTTTATACATCAAGGTTTTAATATTTAGTGTATCCCTCATTGGTACAAATAACTTAAAAACTTCTATTAGGCATTAATTCGACTAAATTTTGAATCTCTATATTACATAAATTTCGCCATGCTGTTAAAATAACCATTTTTAGTTTGTTTATGGTCGAATACTGCCTGCTTGCTATTTATACCAAATTTCCAAACAAGCAGTCCCCAAAGATTCTCAATAGGGTTCAAGTCAATTGAGAATATCAATATTTTTATCTGCAGACCATTTCTTTGAACTCCTGCTGACATGCATACTTGCATTATCTTGCTAGAAGATCAAGTTTTGCTCGGGGTGACCTGTTAAAAACGGAATCAGATGTTAGGATAACACTTCTTTTCATTATTCCTCGGTGTTGATCTGAGTGGATGAAACTGCCAAATTAAGTGTTCCCAATGCAAGTGAAAAAATATCTCTCCTCCTTTCTCACATTTCTCTAATATCCATTAAAATCTGGACCATCTAAATTAAACTTTCTTTCGTCAGAATAAATAGTCAAAAAAAAATATAACATCTTGTAAAATTAATGATTTTATCAATAAATTTTCTTAGTTTATCCCCAGGTATCATTGTAGCTCTTGATAAAATTTGAGGCTATTTTCGAAATTAGTCAGACATTTCGAGTGAAAATAACCTTTGGACGTCCATTAGACTTTTTTGTGCCATAATCACCAGCACTATAATACAAAATTTTAGATGACACTTGAAGATCTCCTAATTTCGGACGAATTCCTTCATGCTTAATCTGTTACACCTGAGTCTGAGAACATCTATACAACCTTTTTCAGTTAATGGTTTACCACATGCCATCAGGTTTTAAAATAAAGTTTAATTAAAAAGTGTTTAAAAAAAAGTTAATAGAACAGTACTTTCTTTGAATTTTTTGTTTGACTTGATACTTTTTAAGCAGTTTACAACAAACTGCGATAGTGGATGCATTTATTTATAACAATAGACATCCTACTTTGCCACAACAACAATAAATTGAATTTAAAGATTATGTTTTACAAAATATTAATTTTTCTTTCATTGACTGCGTCATTTTGAAACGGAGTGTATAAAGATCCCAAATACAAAAATCTTGAACAGTTCTGCTGAATAGGAAAGTATTTTAAATTACGTTTTACATTAATTAAGGGCCGTTATATCAATCTCTAGTTAGTGTCCCAGTTAAACTAATCTGACAAGTAAATATGAAATTTAACCAATTATCGGTTAAAATTACTTACTTGTCAGATTTACTTACTTGGGACACTAACTAGAGATTGATAAAACAGCCCTAAAGTAATGTATCCTCTTAACCAGCTCTTCGCAGCTTAAATTTTAAATTCTTGATGTAAAACATCAATTTGACATTCCAAAGTTTTGCTTTTAAATTCAAAAATCTACATGTTTTAAAATGAACCATAATTTCGTTCTAAGAAGCACCTAACAAATTACACAACCAAGATGTTGTGAGATGGTCAAAACATAGTTGTATACAGAGTGAGGCATTCATTAACCTCTCTAACATGATCACAACTTTAAAAATCACTTTTTTATACAATTGACATTAAAAATGACACTTTTAGTTCGAGTTACCCGGGTTAGAAATTCAATTTTATAATGTAGCGTGTTAAAACTATTTTTAACACTAGCAAAAAAAAACTTTTAACACTAGTGGTTCTAGTTTATAATTTACATGTACATAGGCCAATGTAGCCCTATTAGCTGCTTCTTCAATGGCTCGAGAAACAGCTTCAGAAATAGCATCAGTATCAGCAGCAGAATCATCTTCAACAACAAATTCGATATCATCATCCATTTTTATTATTGCAGTTTTAATACAAACGCTAATAAAACGTTTTTTGAAGTTGCTAATAAACAATTTTCAATTGTCATTAATGTGACTATATCATAACATAGCTGATTTTTGTCAAACAGTTCAAAATAAAAATTATAAATTCGTTTTCAAATAATTAAATATAAGCAGTTGTATAAAAAATTGTGTACGACATATTATATGTGTTAAAAGTGATTTTATTTTGTTCGTGGGGTTGCTCAACTCGCTGTCGCTCGTTTTGCAAAATTCCCCACCAATAAAATAAAATCTCACTTTTGACACTTACTATATCGTAAATAACTATTTTAATTGTTTATGAAAGCAAAAACCCAAATTAGAAATTATTTGTTGTAAGTACCTATGTAATTTTGTTTTATTAGCATGCCGTTGTTATACTTTTGATAAAATACTTATAATAGATGATGCATAATATGAACGATAAGAAAAACTAGCACTTTTGAAATAATTTATGTTCTAACCTCTAGATCAGGTCCCGGATGTACAGTGCGAACTTTTTGTAATTGGTCAAAGTAAGTTTTAGCCAAACTTTCACATCGTCTTCTTCTTTCTGTTTCTTTTTCCAGTCGTTTTCTCCAAGTATCTTCTCTTTGAACTACCAGTTCGATACAGTGAGCCAAAGTGTCCAGGACACCTGCCGTTGTGGCCCGGAATGTGAGAGCTTCACCTCTGAAGTCCAAGGCCGGTGTGCTAACTAAAACCACAATTTAAAGAAAAACAAATACAAAGATACAAGAAGGAAGCAAAATTTACCGTGCTTAGTGCCCTCGATATTGGTATCACTAACACCTCCATTGCATAAAGAATTTTCTGCACATTCATCAAAGTAGCGCTGTAAAGTATCCATTTGATTGCATAAAATATCTTTAAATGTTTCCATTTCAGCCAACTTTTCACGTAAATTACGACTGGATCGTTTGAAACTACCTCCCGATGCACTGCTGTAAGTATTTGATTGCAAACTAACAGTCGATCCATGTCGCTTTAAACTGTTTTCAGAACCTGTACCGTATCCGGACTCGATCTAACAAAAATAGTATGGTAAATTTGTTGCTTGGCAACATCTAAATATAAAATAAAACAAAAACCATATACCTAGTAGTAATAATATTACCTTATAAATTTCCAATGCTTCCATCCATTGCTGTCGGCTATCCACACTATCGGCTCTCAAGTACCAGACACAATCGTTGACGGCTACATCAAAGCGACAATCATCAAATTCGTGCGACTAGAACGTGAAATATGAAATAAATCGTGTGGAAAAACAAGAGTTAGTTGGCTGACCTTTATAGTAGCCTTAGCTAAAGAGAGGGCTCCCCGACAACCGTATCCACTTTCTTGTTCACTTTTGTAATAAGCCAACGTCCCATTTTTCAAAACAATGTATCTATCCTGCCAACCGTGAATATAATTGGTCCATTTGTGCAAAACGCCCTGTAGTATAGGGCGTTCAAGATTCTCACTTTCAGATTCATCACTACTATGTTCGTCCACCATTTTTTTTATTTTATATACAAATACCTACATAAGTTATGACGATTTCCACTACCTAAGTGTTCACGATACGATTATTATTAAAAACATTATAATCAAAAATACCCTATTAAATAATTTATAAAACCTTGTTTATCAATTATTTACAATCAAAATTACATGTTTATTACTCAACATTTTATTCGATGAATACTACTCCTTCGCCATCTATCAGGAAAATGTACAAACAAACTTGAAACGTTCGAATCGTGTCACATGAGTTGCCTATTGTGACTACACACCTTGCCCATTTATCTTAAAAATAAAATAAAAATTACTGATAATTTGATTCGTCACACTTTAAATAATATTATCATAATAATAAACGTCAAAATAAATGCAGAGTGAAAAGTGAAATTTGTAGCGATTATCATTTATCATTTAATCCTATGTGAGGCCGAAGGCCGAGTAACCACATCAATCACGCACAAAATGGCTAAAGACCATCAAATGGCGTTTTTGGCAGTTAGTTTATATTACCACGACTGTGTTTAATTAATTATATTACTATATAATTTTTTCTTCCACGATTTACTCCGCCACTAGTGGATAAAAAACCACATCCGTTGAACGATAATAAAAATAACTCTATCCCCTTCCGCTTTTCATTTTTATCTGCGATATATCAAACATATTTCTAGTTCTATCCTGTCCCTACTCATCAAGACATAAATTTGACATAAATTAAATTTATGTAAAGTAATTATTATCCTAATTTCTTTTATAATAAAATTTATTTAAGATCCAAGAAGCAATATAATAAATGTTATACTCTTTTGTAGGTATTACAAAAATACAATAAAATCAACAAAAGCACCGCTACCTTGGGTTAGCCACAAATCCGACGCAGAAAATCACTAGTTACGTTGTTGTTTGTTTTTAATGAAAAAGTGTAATGTAAAGCAACTTTCAATTTGTTATCTACACATAACAGCATTAAACTGAAATGCATTGCACCCCCGGAAGGAAAAGATAGTAACTAAAAATATCAAGTTTTAACTTATTAGTTATTATAATATCAAATAAAGCATTCCTTCTGGGGGTGCGTTACTTAAAGTAGGTAAAATTTAAAAAATTGTTAAATATTCAAAAGTAGAAACAAGAATAATATTGTAGGAGAAACCGGGGTTAGGTGTGGAACTTGATAGATTAATTTTCTTTCAATTTTTAAATATTTTTGTAGAGTTCAAATGTCTTTTCCGCTATAGATTATTAATAGAGTAGGTGTTGGGTTACAATTTATTTATTCAAATTTAATTTTACAACTATTTACATTGTATCTGTATTAACCCTAAAACGTAAGTTAATGGAAGTAATAATTCACCTTGACGTTCCAGGGTTAAGTTACAAACACATTCAAAAATGCCGTCAGTAGTAGGACAATAATATCTTTTTTTGATCGAGGAACAAAGCTAATATGTTGTGTATATAAAAGAGTGTGGATAATGTTGGTCATCTTTCAGTGCGTTCCCCTTAAGCCCATGTGCGACCGGGGGTCCTGTGGTTCTTTGACTAAACTAAAGAGCAAGAGCAGTTATTTGACTGGACTGACGATCGACCGTGGTCGTCATGGGGTTTAAGTAGAACACACCATTTTTGATTGGTGGCACTATGTTTTTTACATGAAGCCCGCGAATTTTGAAATATTTACAGAAATCTTTGAGATAGACGTCAAAATGACATTATTTGTACTTTACAAAATTACACGGGTAGAATATATTTATTCATAAAAATGCCTGGTTGTTGTGTAATATTCGGCTTTAAAAATAATGACAAATAATGAGTTTTTTGAAGAAAATATTTCCGAAAAACAAAGAATGTTTTTGGGTATAAGAAAATCAAGTGAGTATCATTTAGATATATGGATATGCACGTACTGCTGCTAACCATGGAAACTGTAAAAAAAATATAGCAGCAAACTACACATTGGCCTCACTGCCCCAAAAAGTAAAATTTGCCTGAAATTAAATAATTGCAAATTTGGAGGTAAAAGTTATCTATTACCAAAAAAATGCAAGGAAAAGTATGTATAATAAATTAATAATTAAAATAAAATTATTGTGAACTTGGAATAAAAAAGGCTGATATCACATTTTGAGAACATGAAAAAAACGGCCATTATAATTAATTAATAATAATCTTATTAATAGTATTATTTGAGAATCACCAAAGATGTTACACCAGATAAAAATTTTATAATGCTCGTTTTTCTCATGTTTTTAAAATGTGACCCGCCCTTTCCATTCCAAGGTACAGAATTACTCTGTACCAAAAGTGTCATGATTCGTTTTATCGAATATGTAATAAATTAATTTTTCGCTCTAGTGTGAAAAATCCATTTTTATTTTCCTAACTCAAATGTTATTGAAAAATAGGACTTTTTCTAAACAGTAGTAGAAAAAAAAACGGAGAAAAAAAAATTGATTAATTTGATGGATAGTACAATAATTCCCTATAGAAATATCCGCCACAAAATTGTTTGCATGAAAACTAGACCACAAAGCAACTCCTATATTTGCTTAAAATTACACATTAATTATATAAATTAGTATATTTTTTAGTAAGTAATTATCTGAACTTCATTCACCTGCCATTTCAGATATCCTATAGGATTGTACCAGGTTATATGCCGATGAGAAAATGAATGGTTTTAATTAAAGTTTTAAGATTATTTAATATCAACGAGTTAATAAATTTAAAATTTTTTTTTAAGTTATTCACATAATATCGATGTTTAAGAAAAAGAGTAGTTTTAAAAATTTTCGAAAAATTTGGCTCCGTAACTCCATCAGCGAGCACGCCAAGCCACATAGAGTAAAGGGAGGTAAAAGTCCGCATGGGGCAAAAGTCCCAAATTCAAATATCTCACTATATTTCAAAAATTTTTATCATTGTGCGCAAGGTGCAGTTAGTAGTCATCAATTACAGTGTCTATACCAAATTTTATCACGCAAAGTTGGATTACTGGAGAACCATAAGGTAATTACGATTTTGCGTATGCTTGATGTATCATTAGCTCTTGCAGAAATTGCGTTGAAATGTTGAAAATGAGTAGTAACCATAACTAGTATGTATTTTATTGAAAATACATGTTTCTTGCTATAAACTTATAGAATATAATCGATGTTAGGTTTGATGGTCTGAAAAGATCATGACTCGGAAATGTTTTTGGTTACTTGGGGCAAGAGTCCTATGTTGCTGAACCCATGTCAAGCAAAAGTTTGAAGAATTAAAAAAGGCAAGAATTAACCGATGGCGAAGTGCTTTGTTTAGGCTGCAAAGAATAATATGAGAATTTATCAATGAGAGAGTGGATTCAATGCGATAGCTGCAAACAATGGTGTCATGAAGAGTGCACGAAATTGGCCAATTTATTTGTGACCATTGTTGAAATTTTTCTACATTTTATCTTTTTTATATCTTATACTTTTGTTGTTTTTGCTTATTACTTTTCATTTGAAAGAAATTGTTGATTTTAATTTGACTTAAAATAGCGCAGAGTTCAATGGCGGACTTTTGCCCCACCTATGGGGTAAAAGTCCCATTTTCCGCAACTTGTGTATTATGGTTTTTTTATACACACCGTTTTCAAATCATGGCATTAATGTTATTTATAACAAAGCCTAAGTACTGTACAAACTTCTCATCCAAATATTGAGCTGATTGAGTAAAACATATAAGCGTAAAAAAATACAACGTACTAAGTGCGGACTTTTACCTCCCTCTACTCTACTTGTGGTTTCCTAATCGATATTTATCTAAGCAAATTGGACACTATTTGAAAACTAAACCAAAGCTAACATATTTTTTTTTTTTTCAAGTGACTTTAACCAAATCATATAGGTAGGGGAGACCGAGGAGAGTTGAAACAGTTTTTACAGTATCTAGTATATCTTAGCCAAAAATGGTTCTACCTCTATGAATTATAGAATTCCATATAGCTAGTTCTATACACTATATGAACCAAATATAAAAATAACTAAAAATAATTAAGGTCTATGAAAAAATCGACAAAAACTAAAATAACTCCCAGTGTTTCAACTCTCCTAGTACCGAGGTGAGTTGAAACAGACGGCGAGGTGAGTTTTAACAAGTGGGTATTTGTGTTTAAATTTAATTTAAACGTTACTTTTTGTGAATAAAATAAACTTTAATAATAAAAGTGAATACAACAAATATTATACTGCTTTGTTTTTGTTTGAAATTTAGTCCTAAAGGAAATTGTGACAAATATATTAGAGCTCTTCTCCAGTGTAAGCTTTATATGACCATTTTTTGCATTCCATACACTGAACCCACTTTTTTTTCAAATTTGCTGTTGAAATAGAGCTCGAGGCAACACAAGCAAAAATAATTATTGCCGGTTTTAATTTTTTTTTTTATTCATTATGTATTAATAGGGAACTAGGAGAGTTGAAACAAGCTGGTTCAACTCTCCTCGGTCTCCTTTATTTAGAATAATGTCTGTTAATTCCAAAACACGTATCGAACCCAAAAAAACCATATTATGCCATCAAACCTTAATATTTAATGTATATTAAAAATTATGTTGCAATAGTATTTACCTGATATTTATTGAATAATAGGCTATCGAAATATTGGTCAAAAATTTACATTTGTCAATTTTTTTCACGTGCACGTCGTATTTACTAAACCATCCGCAGTACAATTTCGATGTAAACTGCATTAAATAACACGTCAAAAAAGCAATAAATTTTCGCGTTGCCAGTTCTCTAACGGGAATAGGTTCCACAAAATCGACGCTGTTTCAACTCACCTCTGTTTCAACTCTCCTCGGTCTCCCCTACAGGGTGTTTTAGTGATTTTGCGTAAAAGTTTAGGTGAGTTCTTTAATAAAATTAAGCAAAATCACAATAATTGTGATTTGGGTCAAATTTGAAGTAGAAAAAGTTGTTTACGGTGCTTTTTGTAGTTTTTCTTTCTTGAAAATAACTTTATCCCTTGTAAAATTAAAATTTGGGCTTTTTCTTTTCGTGAAAAATGATAAAAAATGGATTTCCTTCTTTTTTCATAATTGATGTAATTCAGCAAATGATTGTATGTTGATGCGTTTTATAGTATAGGTTTACTTTGAAAATTGTTGTTGGAGGAAATTTATATGTAGGAAATAGGTGATTGTATTAAAATATATAAACGTTGGATTATAAGGCTATCAAATGATTGGCTGTTGGTCAGCAAACATTGAAGTGCACTAACCATGATTAGTTTTTACTTGCGCCCCAATGATACATTGCACCATCTACGCTCGATCACATAAAGGCGCTCATTTCTATGTGCATTTTGATGCGAATTTTACATATTAAATCTCTTAGGTAGATGACTATATGCAAATAATACAAAGTTAGTAAATATTGTCATGGGATTGCATAATACTGTGGTATTAAATGCTCTTTTGTCGTTTCTTAATGGATTGGATGTTCAAATACGAATTATTTATTCTGCATTACTAGTACCTATATAGATTATACGTCTGACAAATTTTTTTCGAATCAAACATTGCAACGAGTCGAACAATTTTCTCAAAAATTGCAAAAATAATACGTTAACAATTCTATCTTTTCAGTCGAAATTTGTTCTTTAATAATTATTTAAAAAAAGCTCTACACGAATCTGAAATAAAGGCAAGAGAAAATTTTGCTTTAGCATAAACAAGAATAATAGAGTAACAAAATAAATTGAATAAACGCAAACCTCGTAACTAAATCATCCCAATTTTCACTTAATAATAAGTCAATTGAAATCAAAATGAACAGTGGGTTAACAAAGGGATGCTATCGCAGGAGTAAGGGAAATATTTCGACGAAGTGGCGAATTCTCGGCTTGTTGCTTTGATGCACACTGAAGTTCCCCTAATTTACATTCTGGAGCTGTTTCTGGCACCAGTCAATAATTGCCATTGACGGGTCCCACCAGGAGGTCGTTTCCGTTGTGACTACCGATGGATGTCGATACATTTTAACCCTATTTTATCTCTACATATAACTAAAAATAAAATTGGATGCGGTGTGGAAGTAAATAGAAAATTTAATTAGCTTTTATTTATTACAAACATTAGGGATAGTAGATACTTACACCGAATCTCTATTTTCTAGATTTTATATCTATTATATTTGAGCGTTTTGTATTTATTATAAAAAGTGGCAATACCTTCAATAAATTCGTCAAGAAGCACCGATCCAAAATTTTCCAACAATTGAAAACGACAATATAGATATTAGAATTTCTTTGTTTATTTTTCAATTTATTTTTCTGCAAATGACATAATTCATGTTCGGATAAGCAATCATACAATAACGAAATTAAGTCTGATAATAATTTTGACGTCAATATTTTTGTGCATTTGTCTTTATCACAATGTTATCCTTAAAACGTTGTAAGTATTTTGTTAAATAATCAGTAGCAAACGCGGCAGGTGGGAAAACATGCACTTGACGTCTTTTCTGGAACCAGCCATTGTTTGGTATGATTTAGCTATTATTGGACACGTGTGGATGATTCCTTCTGACAGTTCGTAGATGCTGTCATGTACAGAACAAATTATTGTTTACTCGTGAAAAAATAACAATTAAAAAAAGGAACAACTACCTATTATTAAATGGAAAATTGAAACAATGGAAATTTTAACTTTTCCTCCGAAATTTCAAGAAAACAAGAATGAATTATTGATTATGGCATTTTACGACAAGCTATACGCTTTTGTTATGTTGGGCTTAAACTTTTTTGTCAATTTCATGTCAATATTTCTATTTGTAAGCAAAATAGATCAGTTGTCGCTTGACAAGATTGATGATATTGATAAGAGAAAACTAAATTTTACGATAATTACTTGCGTGCGCACTATAAGCAAAAATTATAAATAATTATATATCTCGATTATTGCAGGTAGATATGAATAAGTATTCAAAAATTAAATATTATGTCGTTTAGATTCAATTAAAAGACGGTTAAAATAGAAATGTTAAAAACTAAAATAAATTAAGGGAACGACACAGTTGAATTGAATGTGATGGTAATGGGTGACAATCTCTTTAGAGGTGATTCGATTTGGGCATGATTTTATTTGACCCGCTAATTCGATCAAGTCGAACCGAGAATGTGGCGCTGAGCACTTCACTTTCCGCTCCTCAACTGCTATTTCCTTTTCAACGTGCCAATTGCTTTATCTTCACTTTATAGAATATTTTCTTAATATAATAAATGAGTCTTTGCAAAAGATGTGTTTACAAATTTTCAAATAAGAATTAAATAATTTTCTTTTTAACGGATTACATGTGACGACAATTACCGCATTTAATAGAAAAATCTACCAAGAGAACTTAGTATAAATAGATACACTTACACAAAAGCAATCAGAACTAGGGTTGATTGAAAGTTATTGGTGTGTTGGGGTAGTTGAAAAGGGACGTTAAGCCTTGATTGCAGTCAGGCCCTCAATCATGCGATTTGATTGTATCATAATCCGCGTTGGAAAATTATTAAATTTGACTCTACGTCAAACCCGTATCTAATACGAGTAATCGAATACGCACCTGATGTATTCAATTAAATCAATTTTTTCACCCGTAACCCAGACTAGAAAAAGACATTATGAAAAAATTACAGTAGGTAGATTAAAACCGACCGTCTTAATTTAAACGAGCTTTTGAACTTCAAATTCCCGGTTCGAATCTAAATACGTAAAGTTGCGACTATTGATTAAAATCCTTGCAAAAGCTGGAGTCGTTGGCCGTGTCATAGATAAATACACCTATATAGTATGATGCATCTAAATTATATTATATAGCAAAGTTTCAAAAACCGGAAATAATAACACTGCTATTTACAAAAACTTCCATGAAAACTTTTACAACAATAACGATTTTCAAGCTGAAAACAAATTGTGTTCAATTTATGAGATTTGAAATAAAATTCATGTATTTTATTCGATTGTTTTCCATGAACTTTTTTTAATTATTGGTGAATATTAAAATATTGAAAATAAATTATAAAAAAAATTTAAAGAGAGAAGATAGACAATGATGATCCTGCATGATCCGCAAATTTTGCATCAATATGAATATGAGTTCATTATTACTCTTATAAATTTTTAACTGCATAATATTAGTTCGGCGCTAATTATTTTAATATTTAAGGAAAAAATTATTGATAATTTCGGAAATTAGATTAGACAGTGTGGAAATCTAATACTAATTTTATTCTTAGTTTACAAAATGCTTCATATAAACATAGTCTCAATTTATTGAATCTATCAAATTTATTTCAATATTTACACACAAAAAAGCGTAAATGGTTGTATTGCATTACATTTAGGAATTAATCAATTTTTTGAATTCATCAAACTCTCATTAATATCTATTTAACTCGTATATACCTACTAGAAAGAAAATAGAGAAGAAATAGAAAAGCGCTTTTCAATCAATTTTAAATATACCTAACTGATGATTTCAAAAACATACTCTAATAATATTTACATTACATTTGCAAATGTTTTTCACTTTCTAGAGCCCCTTAGCTACGCCCCTGTTCTCAACATTCATTTATACTATACAAAATATTTTTCCTTGAAAGCTCCCGATTTTTAACACACAAAAGTACTATCCCCTCCAAGCAAGTGAAATTTTTTTATGAAAATAATCTACATGCACTTAAAATGTTTCTTCCATTTTCCAGGAGTTAAATTGTTTTTTAGCTTTCCTAAGCCTCCCTTTAGCTACATCTCTAAGGCAATTTAAAAAATGTTCCCATATTTTCAAAAATTATACAAAGAAGAATGCTAGGATAAGGTGTAAGATTCACCAGAACCTTATTCAAATCTATTGAAATTTTTAAAAAGTAAAAGTAATCTGTATGTTATTATAAAATTTATCTATATTAATTAACCGAGCCCTTAAATTTCCCGGGCTCTGGCTAACGCATCATTATTGAAATCCATGTAGTTACGCCACTTTGTACAGTCAATTTTACCCTGTGCCATGGACCCCGACTTATTCAATATTATTATTTTATAAATATAATTTTAGAATACCATGTTTATATTTAAATTATTAAGTTTTTTAACTCGTGAAAATCAATAAATAAAAACATTTTAAAAATATATCGAGAGTTCAAATATAATTTTAATAATTATTAAAAATGTTTTAAATTTTAAATTTGATATCATTTAATATCTACTTGTAGATTATTATTTAAACTAGACCTACTCTCAACTATAAATTTTCGTTTATTTATAATTTTAATAAATTGATTTACTTGTTAACTCAGTATATTTTTTAAATATTTTTATTTATTGTGATCTAGATTTCCTTCTTTTCATTTTGTTGAAAAAAAAAAGAGTCGCCACTAGATTTTAGGTGTTGGTTAAAAAATGTTTATTTCTTTATATTGGTCATCAACAATTTTGTTTTTCAATAACTGCAGAAGTAGGGAAACATTTTCTCTCAATAAAATACATCGAAAATTTTTACCTAATCTCTTTAATAAAATCAAACATTTGCAATTATAACTATAAGTCTTTCTGGGACAGTTTGCATAAAAAAATTATTAATATTGATTACATAGGTATTGCATGGGAGCTCGGTTCAAAGTTTACAACACAGAAGTTTAGAGCGAACTAGCACTCGACATTGAAACAACAAGAAAAATTAATAAATCAAAATTCTGATTATTTAGCAAAATTTAATTAAATAGTATAATTCTGATTTGCACATGCAGATTACAAATCTTCAGATAATTTCAAATATTATAAAAAATGAAAAAAGTGCAGGCGATTCTCTTTTTTGAGAGATAGCAAAGTCAATTTTTCTCATTTATAACATCATATTCGAACTATTGGATCAAGTTTTTTCTACTGTATAGGTAACAAATTTATGTTCGGTTTGAGTTAATTAGGTTTGTGCCTTCATTAGTAGGTACAAAATAATCCATATGGTGAATTTAGAAATTACAGAAAATTCAATTATAATACGGTCAGTTTTCTTTTTCAAAATTATGGAGTCTATTATTAAGGGTTACATTATCCTATTACATTTGTAATAATTATTATTTAAAATGAATTTATTTGAAAGCATCTAATATTCAGTGACTATGTAAATTGTAATCATTCCACGCGTTTGATATGAAGTTATACAAAACACAGGACATAAAAATTTGTCAAATGCAATTTACATATTATGCTTTGACATGTGAAGCAAGTGCAGGTTGTATTATCTATTGTTGTACACTAGCAATCCAGTTGGGGTAGGTAACGTTGTTACAATAATTATACATATCACTCAAATTAAATCTAATTTACCGAACGATGTTTATTTAGTTCAGACAACTGTAATGTGTATGCAAGTGTAGATGAAATTCAAATGAACATTTTTTGTTATGTTCTCCACTTCACTTCTTTTCGAAATACTAGTTGAAATAATTCTTTTATCTCGATTATTCATTTCGTTACCCATTGTTTAAATCTTATTTGCAATCTCACCATAGTATTGATTTCGCACAAAAGGTATGCTGGATTCGAAGAAGTCCTAACCAACTACGCTACCGAGAACATTGGTTTTGTAAGATCACCACAAAATAGTCAAAATTAGAATACTTCAATTTTTTCAAAATATTATTTAATAAAGTGAAAAACAAACATGTCATAATGGTGAATTGTTTCAATAATTATAGTACCGAACTTTTTCATTTAATTGCATTTAAAGGACTTGGTCAATATCGACCATTTAAAACGACGTCTATTGGTTAGAATACCAAAAAATTCTTTCAAAAATCAAATAGTAACAGAATAATAAATTTATTGCAACTTTTTTCCGAAATGCTGCACCAACTACAATAAGCAATTAATTTATCAGATACCGACTGTCCTGTTAAACATTTTTTATAAAATAATTAAAAGCAAAATTTGAAATTACAAGTAACTTTCGTTAATATATCTAGGTATAGTACTACCCACTACAAAAGAAATCGATTTTCGAATTAAGGACTGGATGAAACGTAAAATAATTTATAGCGAAAAAATAAGTGTTGGTTCAATTTTTTGATGTTGTAAGCATTTTCCAGATTTGAAAACCTGGGTACAGGTCAACATCGGATTGTGGAGGGGCTCCAATGTAGCTAAAGAGCATGTCAGACCAATGGGATTAGGGGTAGTTTGCCAATGGCGGCGCTACTCTAGCAACCACCACGACTCACAAATCAAAAATATTTAGACTGTGACCTAACAATTCGGACTTTAATTTTTATTTGCAAAATTAAAAATAAACGAGAATCGTCATAAATATAACATTTTAATTTTAGTTGTTTAAAAACACCCAAAAGACGTCTCTCTAATTTTCATAATTATATTGTAATTTTTTTGATGGATTGGTAAAATGTTGAAATTTGAAGCAAAATTTAAGTTTTTAAAATTTTCTTAAAATTTATAACAAGAAATGATATGTGAATGTTACTAGAACATTCTAATAGTGGTATATGAAATCGTGAGGGGGTGACAAAGGTGAAGGGGTGGCAGGCGCAGTCGCATGCTATGACAGAAGTTAAACACGGGGTAGCAAATTCTGATCCCGCCCATGAATGACATTCGCGTAATACACTATCCTGGTTCTTGCTCAAAATCCCTCACTTTACAATCTAACCACCAGTTAAACAAATGTATAGTGATCTTCTAAGCCCTAAATACTTTAATAATATCAAATAGAATAATTATTAATTAAAGTATAAAAATGTGCTTTAACTTCCAAAATAAACAAACGTTAAACAAATAACATTACACCAAGTGAGAGTTTTTGTTCAACAATAAACATAAGTTTTTGTATTTTTCCAAATTTGTCAAATAAACACTTGAAAAATGAATTTATCGACGGCTAACATGGAACAGTCAAATGCTATTATGCCAAACCATCATCCACCTTGTTCTCCCAATGAAAATCATCATTTACACAACGGTAAGTTTGAAAATTCAGTATTTTACAAAAAAAATTGGTGTTAGTTTCGAAAATTTATTATCGTCATCAGTATTAGTTTCATTGGAAATAATAATGAAACACATTTTAGTAAAAAAGTTGAAATACATTCAAAAAACCTTACACTTTTAAAATTAATTCCGAATTGTCAAGAGTAAGGGTAAACATTTTAGAAAATTAAATTAATTATGTATATAAACTATGACATATGTTTTAATCTTATTTGAGTTCTTCGGAAAGTTATAATAGATACATTAGGTATAATATAGGTACTAAGACATAAATATGAAAATTATAAAATTATTATAACTTGTAAGTCATTTAAATAAATTATATTATAATTTTCACAAGTTAATGATGTTTACATTAATTTGAAAAAAATGTTTATGCAGAAATTTTGTATCTATACCATTTTAAAAAAAAAAATAATATAAGCTTCATTTTAAATAAGTAATATTTTTAAATAATTTATCCGAAAATTAAACGGTGACCAATAAAACAGGACAAGAAGAAATAAAAGCAAAAACACCCAAACGAATGACATGTTTCGATCTTAATCTTTCCGATCTGGTAAGATCTGTACTGCCAATATTAAAATTTTTTTATCCAAAACAATCCCGATACTTTTGTTATATTATACTGACCAGTTTACGGTCAACTAATTGTTTAAAATTTTCAGATTTCTAGAAATTTAAAACTTGTGTAAGGCTTTTTATTATTTTGTAAATTATTGAAAAGATTTTAATGTTTTTATTAAAACAGTGCATCCTCAAAAAGTTCTTATAGGTCTATAATAGCCATAAACATTAGGTATATTTCTTTTTATATTTAACTACTTATTATAATATACAAATAATTACTTTGCTTCTGTTTAGCAATGTACCCTCTGAAAGGTAATTTTACAAACCAAATTCCTAATCATTTTAGAGCCGATTTCATAATAAAAATGTTAATGTGAACTTAACTAAAAGATCCTAGTTAACCAATACAAAACATCCGTTAACTCTAACAAGCCAATAGTAAACCTCCTTTATTTTTAACGGCTCCTTAAAAGTTTTATGAAATCGGCCGTTAATCTGTTAAATCTCTACAAATATTATGCTTATGCGAGTTGGAATACGGTAAATACGAAAACTATTTTTGGTTAAATAATGAATAAAATAATAAAATAAAATAATATTATAATATTAATAGATAATAAAATAAAATTAATAAAATTTCAAAATAATTTAGTCAATTTACACACGGATTCGATAACCCGAAGAATATTTTTGTACAAAATATTTTACATATTACAGTGAGTTCCTAAAGTTTAGAAAAATTTCATTAAAATTGAAAAAAAAGTTTTTTTGAAAAAATTCTGGCACATCGTGTCGATTTTTTTTTATTACGCATACCTGATTTATATCAAATTTAATTTTTCACCGTCATTTGTTTTGAAGAAATTAGGGAATTTAAATGACAATCCTTATGTTTCTTTTTGGATTATTTGGATGGAGCACATTTTTTTGTATTTGGAAGTGTCAAAACATATGACAGTACCTACACATCAGTACATGAAGATAAATAATTTTCCTATTTTTCTTTACTTCTTTTTATCAACATTATTTTTGCACTAATCTCAATTTTATTACCGAAGTTGTTGATTCGAATAAAGAAAAAACTTTTTAACAAAAAATTAAACCGACCAAAAAAAGAAAACTGAAAAGCAGAAAATAAATATATTACATTTTGAGTCTTAATAAGTAATGTAAGCAACTAATTTTGAGTCGGTGCAGTGTGAGTGACTTTTGATAATTTTTTTAAAGTAATTTAATGATCGTTAATTTTTTGTTTTTGCACCGACTCATAATTAGTTACTTACATTACTTATTAAGACTCAAAATGTAATATTTATTTTTGTTTTTCAGTTTTCTTTTTTTGGTCGGTTTAATTTTTTGTTAAAGTTTTTATTTTTTAATTTATAGTATGGCTAAAATCTACTAATTACTACCTACTTAATTTTCTCGGTTTAAAGTTCTCATCCATGCCAAGTTTCAACAGAATAGGTTCACAAGTGAAAAATGCATAGATAAAAAATCAATCGTCCCCTATTTTCTACCCTTACTGGCAGAATTTTTTTGTGAAATTTAAATGGGATCAACTATATAAGAGGTATACTCTATCGAATAAAAAAAGATTCACCAAAATCGGCCCGAACATCCATAAAAAAAATATATAAATTATGCATATGAATAGAGAACTCCTCCTTTTTTTGAAGTTTTTGAAAAGAAAAAACATTTTCAACGTTGCCTTGATAAATTTGATAAGTCTGATGGTAAAAATTTACTACTTTCATACAAGAGTAGGTAGTTTTTGCCGATTTTTTGTCTACTGGATTATTTATTTAAAACTTGGTAAAAAGACATATAATGTTATTACTGAGATACAATAGAGCTTTTGTAAAAAATGTGACCCAACGGCCGGATCGATAACTTTTTGACAATGTATATGGTCTGAAGAATAAAAATTAAAGAGTTTTATAATTTATAATATAAATAATGTAGTTATTGTTGGACCCAAATAACCGCTTTTCAAAATAAATTTTTATTTCTAAATAGCCGGTAAAAAAAGTTTTGTTTTGAAATTTTCATTTTTAGAAATTTTGGAAAATGATCCGTAACTTGGTCAATTTTCAATATTTTAACTTGAAATTTTTTTTAAATATTTTTAGAAATGTATGCTTTAAGAAAATAGATTTTTTAAAACCGCGACAGTGGTTCCCCTCCCCCTTAATAATAATTACTAATAATATCTTCATATATCTGTATGTGTATGTGATATACCTGTATCTTTTTTAAAAAAATATCAAAAGTTAAATTTTGTAGGTATGTCTAATGTTTAAAATAAATTGTTTTCTCTCTCATGATGATAATTGTTAACAAAATCACAGGAAGAAGTTGAAAAATATCGAATTTCGGTGACTATGCTGAGAAATGTAATGGAAAACATCATTCATTTGGGTATGAAAGAAAAGATGACATCTCTTTGATTCTTTTATTGTTATTTTTAAAAATTTTTGTTTTTTATGGTTTGTAATAATGACAGTGGCCGTCGCCTAAATGTTAGACATACTCAAATAAACAATTTTGATTTGCAACTTATTGAAAACAACATTGTTAAAATATATTCGAAGAGTACTATGTGATCTTAAGAATGTTGTGCAGTTGATACTGATACATAGGGATTTCTTAACATATTAGAAGGTAACTACATCCCTTATTAAATAACTTGGAAAAATTCTAATTACAGCATTGGAAAGCTATACATTTTTTGCGCAGGTGAGTAAATCGTCATATTTTTTTAAAAATTTATAATTTCTTGCGTATTTGCGATTAATTGATCCCATGTTTTTAATTCATAACATTTTGTAGAATTATTATTTTATTAGGGTAGTTTATTAAAATTTGGCCATTTACGCCCCTGGAAAATGGTATTTTACATACACTGGTGGTTTTAAATCTCTTCAACTGCACAACCTTCTTAACTACTTCTTTAGACAAAATCAATAAAATCAATTGTGGCACGTTTAATACGGACTATTTTGTAAACTATGATTTACTTTAGTTTACTTCTTTAGACGAGCAATATTTCTTTCCAAGACTAAAATGACTCTCAGTTGAAGGCACATTAGATTGAAACTTGTGTTTGCTCTATTTTCGCTTTAAACCTTAAAAAATATTAAAAAATAATTGTTAATCAGTTTAAAAATTTTTTTTCAAATAAATCTGATAATTTTCATTTCCCAGTTTAAACTAATTAAGCAATAAAAGTTTATTTGAATTGGCTGTTATTACTACTGAACCTGTCTTATTGTCGATCATATAATACCCCACGCCATTTTTAAGACATCCCAGAACTATTCCAATGTGTAATTGAAAGGAAATATAAATCTCATTTGTCAATCAGTGAATTACAGCTACAACGTGTACTTACTTAGAATTACCAAACTGGCTGCAATGACATTTTTTTAATGCTAGCTATAATAAAGGAGTAGCCACTTTTTTACATTTTAACACTTTTTTTCATTTAATTTATTTCAATTTTACAATGTAGCTAAAATATTTTAAAACAAATTTCTTAAAAATATACAGAATTAACATACTATGTAAGTTGGATAGGTGATGACTAAATTATAAAATGATATTTATTCTGAATCCCCCCACCCCAAACACCCCAAAAAAAGTAGTAAATGTAATATGTAACAAATGGTCAAAATGTTGTACAAAATAAATCCTTATGCTTATGAGCGTGTATTTTTGAAAACACTCAAAAATTATATCCTTTATAAAAGATAATAAAAATTGTTTAAGTTATCTATCAAATTACACATCGCTCAAGTGTCCCTCTGATACTACTAAAGAGTATCGAGCTTATGAAATCAATTCCAGTCAAATTGGCATTAAAGTATTAATCAAGTGTGCTTCATTATCATGTGAATGGAACTTGTATGGTCCCATATGTCAGCTCATAGGGTCACGATGGCGTGGTCCATACGAGCCCTCAATTTTAACATAACGTGGATTAACTATGGCACAATTAGAATTACAAACTCATTTAAATTTAGTTTTATACTTGTAATTTATAAAAGTGCTTAGGAAATGATGTGTACCTATATAATAAAATACTATTCCTTTAAAAATTTCTTAAATTATTTAAATCGTAGTAAATATGAATCAAATCTTTCTATTATTGAAAATAAAATAATGTTTGATAAAGGATTACAGGGTGTCTCAATTTAATGGTAGTGTATTAATTTGTGTTATCCGAGATAAAGTGATGGTATTATGAAATGCAAGTTAGGGTTGGGGGATCGTACGTTATTGTATGAAAGAATAACGGGAAAGACTTGCATGCAATAATACACCATGTGGTCAAACAAATTACAAGTCGATTAAGTCTCACACTCTAATATTTGGAAACCTTTATATTTTCAGACATTAGAGGATCTCCTGGAAGCGTCGATTGTTATTCGTCAGCGCCCGAAGATCATCCGTTATCGTTAAGTTTACAAAGCTCTCAAACTTTGGTGCAAGCTTCAAGAACACCTCCACCGCCGTGGAGTTTTCCAACAAAAAAGGGTACACCGGGACTTGTTTGTGTGGTTTGCGGGGACACCAGTTCGGGAAAACATTATGGTATTTTAGCATGCAATGGATGTTCCGGATTTTTCAAGCGCTCTGTGAGGAGAAAGTTAATTTATAGGTAAGTTGTGTAAAACTAAATTTAAACTTCCGGCGTTACAACAAAGTATAACTATAGGAAATTTAAAGTAAATTCAATTAAACTATACGATATTGGAGTGGGTAAAATACAGTAAAATCCAAATCCCACATGAACTAGTAACGAGCGAACTTCAGGGCATATCCTCCTGCTAGAATACGTGTGTGTAGTAGAACAACCGTTGGGGATGAGACATGTGTTCTAGTGGAATCACTTTATATATACCGGCTCATCCTTACGTCCCAGGGGAACACTGGAAATCATTTGGCGAGCCTGGATTTGCCGTCAACTAAACTATTGAAAAGCTGTTGGAAAACAGAGATGAACTTATACATTTTCAGTATATTTTTTATTAAAGTTTATAGTGCCGAATAATAAAAAATTTAATCCATGCAGTCACTACCTTCAGTTTTATTTTTACTCAAAATCGTCATCATCAGATTTCTAATTTATCATTTTCAAAAAAAAAAAAAAAATACAAAGCGATTCTTCGCGGCGACATAAAAAAAATAAGACGTCCCTGTTCAAATGAAATCTCATGAACTACACCGAATATAGCAAACTGGAACAGTGATTGTAACCACCAGATGGGAAAAATTGAACCTTCTCACAAAAATACATTTTTATTTCTTTCATAAGTCTTAAATGTTAATTTTTTTTTAATTGAAAGACTAAAGTATTAAAAGTTAATCAATTCGACGGAATGGAAGCTAACTCAATTTTCTTTTGTGTTCTGTTTTTTAAAAGGATTTTTAACTGCAGTATATTTACATATGTATTACGGCATTATCCTGTAGTCAGGACAGCAACTGTCGCTTGTAGCGCTGCTCTAACACCTGATGCCCCCAACAAGGATTACTTCATGCCGTACTTTTAAATTTTGAAACAGACATAATTTATCCTACTTTTAAATTGTTTGAGATTTTATAATAATAAAAACAAGTACGATTTTATAACGATTTTTCTTGTAGTATTGCATGTTAAGCTAGCTTATATTTGTAACAAATTTTTTAAATTTCAATCAATAATAATCGAAGCCGATGACGACAATTTTTTTTTTAGAAATTAGAATAACCCCGTAGAAAAATTAATATTGACACAGCTATAGCGCCAATTATTGTGAGTTTCGTTTGTTATTATGTATCGATTTGAACACAAGAGCAGACGCGATTTCTGTAACCAGATTAGAGGACAAAGGGCGTATGGGTCAGCTCTTCCAGGATTATACATCCCCTAATTGATTGCGGTTCACACTAGTCTACTTCACTTCAATCATAATAAAAGTCGCATTATAATTTACATGAAATTAAAAATAAAACAGCCCGCGATATATATAGAAGAGAAAAATCCAAAATTTACGAAGCAGCAATCATAAAGTATTAAGAATAAATGGTAAATATAAATCTCCATTCAAAAATACAATTAAAGTTATATTTTCGGTCCCCTTTTAGTACACCAAGGTTTTTCTTCCCTCCTGCGTTTTTAACATCGCCCACAAATACAATACTTTATATTGCAATATAAAAGTTTTGTCGTACGATATCTCGTCTCCAAAAAGCTATCAAAGAAGACTAAATTTGAAAATCCTATCAGAAAGAAAAGCAATTTCAGAGCAAAGCTACAAAATTACATCAATTTTTTTGATAGCTTTATCTAAAAATCTGTCATAAACGATTAGTGATGCCTAACTTTTAAGGAAAAAATTTTAAGCAACAACACGGAAAATGTAGTTGTCACCGCTGATTGCAAATAATAATTACTAAGCCGATGCTTAGTTGACCTTTCGCTACAAAGTTAAATAAATTATATTAAATTATTGCTTCAACAGTTGTCAAAATAAATTTAAATTTCTCAAATTAAAAATATAGCTAACTTAATTAAAATAACCAATTTTAATACTACTTTAATTTTGAATGCAAATAAATACAAATAATAAAATCAAGCCACGGCAGTGGAGTGATGTGATCACTGGTTGCGTTATAGAGCGGGAATTCTGAGTTCGAATCACGGACGCTTCAGAATTTCTTAGCTCGGCCTTCCAGTGGACATTCTCACGCCGTGGTGAACCAAAAAACCGACCAAACAAAATACCCAATCCAAAGAACATATAACGAACAAAAATATTTAACAAATTAAAAATAAACATTTAGAAGTGCTAATAATCCAGTATAGTTGATGCACGTTAAAATGTAGATTAAAAAAATAATAATAAAATCTAAAAAAAAATTGAAAATTTTGAACGAAAATTATTGCAAGGAGAGCTTTATTTTCATGAAAATTAAAAAAAAAGTTAACCTACGACATATTTAGGACTGTTGGTTTTTTCTCAGGCAGGTGCAACCTTTGATTATGATTATGACACAAAAATAACAAAAAAAAACAAAAATAGAAATATGTAAAGATTTTTTTTTTAAATTATGACAAAAACAAATAAGTATACCTACAAAAAATTGTCAAAAACTTATTATTTTATAGGTAAAATTTTTTTTTTTTTATGTGCATCTTTCTCCGAGTTACTTCAAAATAAAGTAGCTCATCAGCAAATAGGTACATTCAAATTAATTATTTCAAAATTCTTCCGCGATATAAATAAAATTTTAGCAATAGTGAGTCTCAATGACCAATAAAAACATACCGTACAAAAACTTTTCTAGAACAAAATTTCAAGTAAAATTTTTGTTTAAATTCAAATCCTTGAGAAGTATTAATTAATTTAAACATAAGAAAGCTATTGATTTTTTGGTATTAATCGGTTGCTGATTTTTTCAAGAGCTTATAGGTACTGTAAAATTTAGTAATTAGAGAATACAGAGAGAGTACTTATAAATACTTAGAGAAAACCTCGTGATGTCATTGCGTGCATGACAAAAACATTTGCACATAATCTTACACTTTCAGTATATTTTATAAAAAATGTGTGAAATTTAATTTTTCGTTGACCGTTAATTAATTTTGATATTAATGAATTATTTTGTTTAAAAAAAGATGTATTAATGGACGTAATTAATGCACTCTTTTTCATTAAGTAACTGTTTTTGTGATTTTGACTTGAAATCGACTACAAAAAAAATAGTTACAAAATAGAGACAAACAGCAAGCATATAAATGGTGTTTCGTCGCTGGTTTATCTGTATATACCAGGAATTTAACATAGCCTCAAAGAAAATAGTCCAAAGGCGTAAATCACGGCATTTAGAAATATCGTACTTCTGCCGAATTGTTCCTTACATAAAATAATAATTAAATAAATAAATTGTTGCGGTCGGTGGCTGTACGGCATGTGGCGCCGTCCTGTTGGAACCACATCTCTTCCAGACAATACACAGAAAAAAATGTGTACTTAAAAGTAGAACAATTTGTGCCTAGATTGTCTACAGGTACAAATTGTGTAAAAATTTAGCACAATTTGTACTATAAAATAGTACAATTGCGCTAGAGATGACTGAATTTGACTAAAATTAAGTACAATTGTACCTAATTTTCCCCCAAATTTGTACTTGTAGACAATCTAGGCACAAATTGTTCTACTTTTAAGTACACCTTTTTTTTCTGTGTATCATGTAAATTCGGAACAAAATAATCACTGATCATCTCTCTGTAACGGTCACCATTGATAGTTTTTCTTTTCATTTTCCTTAGTACCCACAGTTCTTTATTTTGTATGTTTTAACATCAATAAGCGTATCAATAATTCGATAAATAGCTTACTCGGCTGGTCGATTATGTATATCATAAAATTGATAAAGCTCTCTATAAGTTTGGCGACCAGAACACTGATTTTCACAATAAATTTCAACAATTTGTACACAATGTTGCGCCTAAGTCTTTCCATGATAATTTGTCATTGCTTACTGAAAAGATATATCAAAACAAAAGTCACATTATAATCAATCAAGTAACAGTTATTATCTAGAGCGAAATTTCTGATGGTTATAAAAAAACACCCTTTAGGTAGTAACACAAAATTGTTTATTTTATGTTTGTACATATAATAATTATATTATATAATATAATAATAATTGTATTTATGTACGTACATACATTCGCTGTACAACTTTTCTGTATTGTGGAAAGAGCAAAAGGATTTAGAAAAAAATTTCTAATACATATACTCGAGTACGGCTATCTCATCAACATTACTTTTGGAAACAAAATGCCATTTTATTAACGAAAAGAAGAGGTAATATTATAAAGTTATATGAATTTATATTTAAAAACGCCACTGCCTAAAATGTAACGCCGAAAGTTGATGATTATAAATGGCGGATCTAGAAAGAGTAATCCGACGGTAGGTTTATAAAATAATCCATTATGTAAAAGAGGCCAATATACCTACAATTCCGTTTTTAAAAAAATGTGTAATTACCAAGTATTCAGAAATTTCTATGTGTGGTTAGGAATATTTAAAAATTGTAATATTATTCAATAATAATTATTAACAGAATATTAACCCAAAATGTGTTAGTACGTCTATTATGGGATGGGTGAATCCTGTGTAGAAATGAAAATAAACGAAACCTCATGAAAAAATGTTTTTTTTGCAGATGTCAAGCTGGAACTGGACGTTGCATAGTCGACAAAGCTCACAGAAATCAATGCCAAGCGTGTCGTTTAAAAAAATGTCTAACGATGGGGATGAACAAAGATGGTGAGCAATTAGTGGTTTACCTTTAAATTTGAGATATTGTTTTTACATAAAATATTAGCTAAACGTTGCTGGGTTTTAATTTGAAAAACGGTAGTATCGCACAAAAGGTAAGAGTAAGATAACAAATGAAAGTTAGAAAAGCGAGGTCTCGGGGAAGTGATAAAGCTCTTCATGAACATTACCGAACATAGAAGTTCTTCAATATCGTCGCTTCCTGCATACTAAATAGTTTGGGGTTTCAAACTGCATAGATTACCCAGTAGGTATATATACGTAGGTACTATAACAAAGTGGTACGCGACCTTAAAAAAAGCAGTTTAATACTTACATACACACATTACCTATATCAAAAATAGTTTGCTTCATCAACGATGTTAATTTTATCAATGAAATTACGCTAAAGTTTTTTATGTATTATTCGGAGAGTGTAAGAGCGAAAAGCGTAGGGGCGCTTGGATATGCAACAAACACCCATAGCATGGATTTAGAAGACGCTGATTAATGCGATTCAAAGCCAGTTAATTCCCACCAAACGCTCTACCAAAACTCCAGGGGACGACCTATTAGAATATAACTTTATATTTAGTACACGACGTCGACTTTCCGACGCCAAACCCAGCAAAGAAACATTCTAATAAAGGAAGCTAAAATCGCATGCGTATTACGTTACTGTAATTTACAATCTTGAATAGATGGCTGCAAAACGGTCATATAGTCCTGTGATTTGCTTCAACGAAATTGTTTTTGATCCTCTGCTTTGTTTTTCCCGGATTAAGGATAAATACTGAGGCACTTTATTTCAATTTTAATTGATTGAGTTTCTTGATTTTGACAAATGTTATTTTGAAAAATTAGACAAAATTATGTTGAATTATAGGTGATTCCTATATGTAATATTATGTAGTATCAGACTTTTAAAGAAGGAATATTATTATTTAGCACCTATAATAATGTACAGTCAAAATTAAAATTTTAATAATAAAGCCCACCTTTGTCTAGATGAAAGTGCTTGAGGTTAGACATATAACCGATAATGACGAAAAACGAAAATGTGTTTTATCAGAGGACAAATAAACGAAGCTAATAACACCAGTAGGTATAAAGCAAGCCTTGAGCAAACACACGATGCCTCCGACGCTTAGCGTCGCCTGCGTCAGCCAACGCCTCTACACCCTTTACATTTGCATCTCATCCTTTGTCATTCTAACTCTACCAATTACACCTCAAGCCATTCCGTGCACGACTAGTATAAGCTTTTAGGTTTCAATTTTTCGTCCTTGTTTAACATTTTAAGATGAATAAGGAGAGATCCCATAAACGCAAAAGAAATTAAATATGAATCAACGACGACGTGCTTGACTATCGTTAACTGTTTTATTTTACGTCTTTGTACCGACCATACGGCGTGGAAATTATTTTTAAGGGTAACTTGAGTAACACAAAGGATTTTCTAAATTTGAATGAGTTATAACTAAAGGAAAACTGAAAAGTTGTTTGACTAAACTTCCTTTGTGGCGTAAATTTTGTTTTCTCTAATTTTTTTACTTATTAACTTCTTAACAATCTTCATAAAATTTAATACTCTTCAAACAAATAAATTGTAAATTAATTTTAATAAATTAAAGATCAATATTTTTTTTTTGCTTTTCATTAGGTATTTCTAACCGCCGGCGCCGGTATTTTCGTTACTCTTAATTTAAAAATTTTTTTTATTTAAAACGTGACTATTCCACATTAGAAAACGTAGCTAATATTTTTAAACGAGTAATGTAGGTCGTTTAAGATTAAAAGAGCGTAATTGACATGAGAGGACATCATTTAAATATAACGCTCAATTATTTTACATAAATTTAAATCACGAATGCAAACGCAACACGCGCGTAAAGCACGTGCCGGCCGCAAAAGAGCCCCAAATTTGTTGAAAAAAGGGGTAATTTATCTCCCGTAACTAAGAACCCCACGGCGTATAATTTGGCACTTGGCGGTTTAACATTTTAGCAAATCTGAGTGCATCTTTAGTAATATTTTTAGTAAATTTGCACGATACAGATTAAATAGTAGCGTAATTAAACTTTTTCAGTAATAGTAGCTTCTTACGATCTTCCAGCTGTACAAAACGAAAGACAGCCACGAAATACTGCAACCATTCGTCCCGAATCCCTTAGGGAGATGAGCGCCGAACAAGAAAGGGCATTGAGAGAAGCTGCCGTAGCGGTTGGAGTTTTTGGGTAAATATTTTCATTTTAATTTCAAGCACAAATTTAAAAATTAAATTTGAATTATACGCGTGATTTATCAGATGGTGCTATAACATCGATCAAAAGGTGAGGCGCCCTTTGTCAAAGACTGAAAAGCTTGTGAAGTTCGATAAAGCTCTCGAAAGTAGATATTATATGATGGAATTTGTCAGATCGCAAAATCACTTCCTTTTGAACAATGTAATGCTTAAAACCATGGAAGTTTTCAGTTGGCTAAGCAATTTTTATCGACAAAACTGCCATAAGCGCCGAGATAAATAATTTTTTGTTATTTTTTAAATTTAGTCATTTCATGCATATTAAAATTAAATTAAAAATTTTCTATTTCTAAAAAAAAAATAAAACAATAATCGACACTTTACAGACCTCCAGTATCTCTAACAATGGCACTGTCACCTGTAAGGTACGGCCCTGCACTTTTACCCCCTGTACCGCCACCGCCATTAATTAATAGAGAACCCAGTCCAAAGCAAGAAAACAGCGACAACGATGGTAAGTTTTTTCATTTTTTTCTAAAACAAGAAAAAGGTATAAACGAAAACCCTTCTCGCTAAATCCATTTATTTTCTCATAAATGACTGAGGGAAATAGAAATCCCGACGCATCAAACTCTTTGGATTAGAGATCCAGCTGCTTAAATTCGTCCACTAATTACTCTTTGGGGATGGTGGCCAATCCAGATGAGTTAAATTTAAAATACCCTCCAAGGATCATGTCTGGCGGAGAAAATGAGATTGCAAATTAATATTATAATAATAATAATTTATTTTCAACAGGTAAACCCAATTACAGGAAAAAATAATACAATAAACTTAGATCATGAATGAAGTGATTAGCTGACTATTAATAAAAAAAAAAAAAAATTCATGTCAACAATTTAAGATAAATTTTGAAATTTTAGAAGAGAGTATAGACGTAACTAACGAAGAAGAGGATACGCCATCGTCAGGATGTGGGGTATCGTCCAGTAGTGGACCGTTACGTCCCGAACCCCATCAAGCAAATAATTTAGCAGCTTTAGGTTTATATCCCAGTAGTCACGAAACTGTTTATGAAACATCAGCGAGATTACTGTTTATGGCAGTAAAATGGGCTAAAAATTTGCCTAGTTTTGCAAGTTTACCATTTCGAGATCAGGTAAAAATCATGGGTGGACTTTATAAAATCGCGAATAATAACGTTATAACTTTTTAGGTAATTTTACTAGAAGAAGCTTGGAGTGAATTGTTTTTGTTAAACGCTATTCAATGGTGCATGCCACTAGATGCCACATCAAGTTCACTTTTCAATCCCAACGAGCATTCAAAACTTGGACAATCCACAACAGATATTAGAATATTGGCAGATATTCTATTACGTTTCAAAGCCATTCACGTAGATCCCGCAGAATTTGCATGCCTAAAAGCTATCGTCCTCTTTCGAGCAGGTAAATTACACATACATACATAAAGTTCATAATAAGAATCCCTATTAACGTGACTTTTAGAAACTCGTGGCCTAAAAGATCCAAGCCAAATAGAAAATTTACAAGATCAAGCTCAAGTTATGCTGTGGCAACACTGTCGTACCCAATTACCAGGACAAGTTGCACGATTTGGCCGTCTGTTATTGATGTTACCTCTATTGAGAATCGTTCCCGCATCTCGAGTAGAAGGTGCTTTTTTTCAAAAAACCATTGGAAATACCCCAATGGAAAAAGTTTTATGTGATATGTATAAGAATTAATGTTCTAAAATTGAGTGTTTTTAACGCCCTGTACATAAAAATTCAATTTGCATAATTTAACGAAATTTAGAAAAGTGATAAACTTAATCGAAATTAATTTCTAATGACTTATTTGTACCATTTTACATTTACACAATATGCAGGGTGATTTCCTTTTTAATAAGACATCCCTACAATTTTGTAATAAAGTAATCTGAAATTCAAAATTGACATTCAATTCGATTAAATGTAACAAAAAATTAGCAAACAGGTCAACCAAAGTTATAGATAAAATAAATGACCTACCCTAGTAGTAAGTAAAACTTTCAAAATTTAAACTTTCATAACAAAAAATCTAACATTTTAAATCACACATGTTCAATTAATAATATAAAACCCATTAACAATTATTTTATTATCGATTAAATTAATAAACATCGGCAGTGGTGGATCCAAAGTGAGGTCGAAAGCAGTAAACTTGTGATTCAGTTATAAGTTTGGATGGTAAAAAGCTTTGTAAGTAAGCAGTAGTAGGTGCCCGATTTTAAAGCAATTTCAGGTTACAACAAATCTGGAAAGTTTTTTTGTTTTTTCTTTCTTTCAATAAATTTTACAATTTGCTATACAATATCAAAAATATAATTGCGTCCAGGGACGTGTCCAAGGGGGAGACTCCCACCTCAATATTTTAAAAAGTTGGCAAAATCACTCAAAAGTTAGTCAAGTTGGCAATTTTGGATTTCTGGATGGATTTCTCCCCCCTGAAAAAAGTTGGTTGGATACGTCCCTGATTGCGTCAACTGTCAACAACAGAGCTTCTTTGTACTTAAAAAGAACTTGTAATTTACGTAATTTAGTCTGTACTGTGTAAAATTATTGTATAAATAAATTATAAAGCAATCTTCCTATTAAAAATCTTTAAAAACTCATTTGATCTACAAACCGTTTTCAATACAACACCAGAGCCGGTAGTACAAAGCTTGCAACAAACGCCATCTACTTGCAAGATGTTATGCTACGATATTGATTTTTAACAACGGAAGTACCACACAACCAATAATTTTTGTTAGATGGAGTTGGCAGTAGTCTAAACTATCAATAATAATAATAATGTACTTCAGTTAGGACAAGTCAGAACAAAAAACATAATGTAATCAATTCCAGCTAAATAGGCAGCCACTTATTTAGGCCAAATCGTAAAGAACAGAAACCAAATTAACTTGTGTGGTACTTGGCATATTTGGGTCAAAATTTCTAGTCCCAATTAAATAGAATCTACTGTATAATCAAATATAAAATAAAGCAAAAAAATATCAAACTCAAATACTTTTCATACAATCAGAACACTCCTGAATTGAATAGTGCTACAAAAGAACAAATTTTAAAGCCATTTTTAAGGCAATTTTTTTGCTGCATTTAAAATGTGTAAACTTGCATTTATTGATTATAAAAAAATCATAACAAGTTAAAAAAATGATTTCGTATGTTCGTAATGTAAAAACAAATCGTAATGTTGTATTTGATTTGATTATCACAGCCTTGGAAATGAACCTAAATAGCCCGAAACGTCGGACAATATTTAATTGTCTCAATAAGACCTAAAACCTCAATAATATATTTTCTAATATATAATTGATAGGTCAACTATTAAATTATTCTTAAACGTATAAAAACAATACTTTTTAAATTATATTGTTTATGACAATATTATTATTCATGAAGTGAAGTATTACACAAATTAAAAATTTTGACATCATGAAGATTATAACTTAAGCAGGTTTAAATGTTTCAATATAAAAATCATAAAAACTGTAGAAATCATATGCTCAACACCAAAAAGGAGTGTAATTAATTATAAATGAAATAATTTTTAGATATTACCAACATTTATGATTTTAATTTTTAAAAGATATCAGCTAACAAAAAATGTTATATTCTTTAAGTAAAATATAACTTAACTTCAAGAATAGGTATTTACACATTACAGTAAAAAAAAATAAAAATAAAATTATAGTGTAACTTCACCACCATCCTCAATCTCCATTTCCTCTCTATCCTCTTCTTCTTGTGCTTCAGCTTCGGCTTGTCTGCGTTCTTTAAGACCGGCAGCTGGAGATCTAATAAAGGATAAATTCCTTTGCACTTCTTTAACATCACGTTCCTTCTCGATTTCCACTCCTTTCGTCAACCTCTGCCTAATGTGAAGATTTTGTCGTTTAAGTTTAATTGTTTCAACTTTCTTGATAGCTTCCACTGCTTTATTCCATGTATTTCTGTCATATTTAAGTGGTATGTTACGACGTTTCTCAAACTCAAAGGAGGGATCGACTGCCAAATCTTTGCCGACAGTTTTACGGAACGCTTTAGTCCACTTGACTTTACGAGGATTCTTCTTCTTTTTAAAAGCTGCGTGACATTTCGAGCGACAGAATCGAAACACCTACAAAATAATGTTAAAAGTAAAAAGATCCTTGGACAATTTTTGGGTTATGTGCTTACCTTGCAATCGTTCCTCACAAATTGTATACCATGACCAGGATATATGTTGGATGAACAAAAATAACACTTTTCAATCCGCATTTTAAACTTTTGATATACACAAAATAATAATATACACGTGCACTGACAGCACACGATTTTTTGGTTAGAACAAAGTTGCGAAAGAGAAACAAATCAAAGATGTTGCAAGCTGCGACATCTATGAGCTGATCGTTACAGTAACATTATTTGAAATAAATTGCTGTACAGGATTAATCAAATTTTCTGTGCAAGTTATGAGCATCAGAACTCAAAATATTTATGATAACGATGAGCAGTTTAAAATTTAAATTTCTGAATAAACAAAGGTTAATATTATTTTATATTCAACACAATTATTAACGTATTTAAAATATTGATGAATACTATTCTATTTAGAGGCACTAAAAAACGTGTAAAACGTCTATTATAGCGTTAATAAACGTTTTCTATTGGTAATAAAACTTTACAATTGGTGAGCTATGGTAGGGCTTCGGGGGGTTTTCTCCTAATTCGGATCCGTTAGTGCCTATAATTCCGAGCCCTAAAATAATATACGTAAAGTAATCCTTACTTTATTTTGGAAGTCTAGATTTATCTTCAATATTCACTAGTTTAATTCTCCAGTGTTTCTCAATTTATTTTGACCATGGAAGCCTTTTACAGTAGAAGAAAACTAAATTCTCACCCAAATATATTTGATATTATTTAAGGATTTCTTGGGATAAGTGGGAATGCAAATCAAAGATTATATCATGTCAGTCGACGTTTCGGAATTTATTATTATTCCATCTTCAGGACGATTACACAATATGATGGTGTTCGTTTGATGTAAGCATTAAAAAAGAAATGAAGAGCAATGGCAACGAAGTCAAAATCAATAAAAACCTTTACAACTTCACATTTAAAACAATAATTAAATATTATCTGGTTGTTTTCGTCCATTACATAAATTAATTTATTAGCTCTGGCTTTTATAAAAAAATAAGTGACGTCAATATCCCACCAATGAATGTTTTACGGGTGGATATGACTCTTGATAATTAAGCATTGAAAATTTAGGAAAGAAAAATTCTTTTTACCTGATTGGCAGTTTTCACTACTCATTTTTGTAATTAAAAGTACCCCAAAATGCTTGAGATACATACAAAAAGTTAAATATTATGTTTACTCACCGTTTACCTCATAAAAATTTGTAGTCTAGTATCCTAGTATCTTAGAAATTCACATTCTACGTTTTCCAAATTTAAACGTTCCCGGGAAACACAACACTTAAAGAAAGGTTAAAAGCACTTCACTGCACACTGATAAAACAGAAATATTCAGGATAAAACGACACCAGTAAAACCGACGCGATGTATGTATGACCGTGCATAAGTTAGTACTAACGGCCTCTGATACTCAACTTGCAATTGTCAATTTTTATACTCCCCCCCCCCTTTCGGTAAATTTACGATATTTCTTTTGTTTTTAAAATAGCAAATAGACGACATTAAACCCGATCGTCACCGAACCAAAAGTTATAAACTTATTATGATACTACCCTTAAGCCTGTATGACACGATGCATAATTTTACTTAAAATTTACATGTAAATGGTAACTAACCAATAGAAAGACCGTATTAGTATCCATGAGACGTGTTTTTCATTGGTTAGTTACTAGTATTTACATGTAAATTTTATGTAAAATTATGCATCGTGCCATACAGGCTTTAAATAATAATCTATAAAGCTTTAAGTTTACTTACTTAAGTTTATTACTTAAAGTTTTATATATTATTTAATATACCGGGTGCTGAATGAGTTAGGCGAACATAGGATATTAACATGTAAAAACTTATTTTTGCAAATTCCTGCTTCCCTAATTATTTTAGAGAAAAATTGAAAGATACAAATATAATGTAGAAATATAAACTACGAATGATAAGAGCATTAGATTTTATCTAGCTTTTACGTAAATGATCAAAAAATCTTTTGAAATTGTTAAAATTTTAATTTATCAAACTGGCCATGTATAAGTTTCCAAGGTAATATTCCATTTTATGAAATTAAAATTTAATAAAGTGCAAAGCTGTCAACAACGTCCATTTGTTTTTTATTACTTATCAAAAATAATTACCTCGGAAACTTCCATGGCAAGTCTGATAAATGAAAGTTTTAACAATTTCAAAAGAATTTTTTGACCATTTACGTAAAAGCTAGATAAAATCTAATGCCTTTATCATTCGTAGTTTATATTTCTACATTATATTTGTGTCTTTCAATTTTTCTCTAAAATAATTAGGGAAGCAGGAATTTGCAAAAATAAGTTTTTGCATGTTAATATCCTATGTTCGCCTAACTCATTCAGCACCCGGTATAACATTTTAGATACTACCCTTAGATACTCTACTGCTTATACGCCATTATGAGGAATATTGTTTTAAATGGTTACACAAGATTAACAAGTGATTTGTTGAATTGTGAGAAGGAGTCTGCTATTAAATTTTAAATCAGGATCCCAAACCTTTCAGTTACGCTGCTGAGAACAAGTAAAAATATTATTTCATTCTGCCAACTTAAAACAGCGGCGTCACTGTCTGCAGTGAGTTTGTGGATCGCACAACGACGTTATAAGCGTAATGTGAATTAAGAAAAGTTAATTATATAAAAAAAAGTTTCAGATTTTTAAAATGAAAAAATTTGTTTAAATTTAAAAATAATCCAAGTATGATAATGTATTTCTATAATAATATTTTTACATACCTTTTTTGCAATTTTTTGAATAGGTAATAAACAAAATAAAAGCTAATTACAAAATCGTTTTCAAGCTTTGAAGGAATTGAGGAAAAGGATGATGGTTCTTAAGAGAGACTTGAATTAATTAAATGAATTTATGAATTGTTATATGTTTTTATGAGATTTAATATTTAATGCGAGTTTCCTCTAGCGATGTAAATTTGAATTTAATCATTTTATAAGCGACATGACGACAGTGACCTATCGAAGAAGAGATTTAAATGCATGAAAATAAAGAAAATTAATATTAAAATAAAAAAGTATGACGTGTTTTTTACCTAGCAGGTATAGTTTGTGAAGAGTCCAAGGCAAATAAAGTTGAAGTCCTCGTCAGTATATTACACTCTTTGTTTTGTGAAAGTAAGCAGAAGTAATTGTTTTTTCATAGATAACGCCCTGAAAGAATTTTTAATTATTTACAGTTTTATAATTTCACTTTATACTTTTGTAATAAAACGTAATTCGTTCAACAAAAAAGCATGAAACTATAGATTGTAGGAGAATGTAATAAAGGGCATGAAAAAGCCTAGTCTATTAATGAATAATTTTTAAATTTTATAGTACCTATTATTATTAATTTCACGATTTAAAAAAAGTATAATGTTACACGGAAAAAAAAAATTACTTGGTTGAAATAAAAACTATTTAAATCAAGAAAATCTCTTACTTGAATAGCCGCACGAAAATATTTTCTTTATTCAAGAAAAAAATATTCTTAATTTAGTTTTCTTAAATCATGTAAGAATATAGTTAAATTAAACATGGCTTTCTTAAATGAAGTAATAAAAAATTTACTTGATTCACATAGCTACCATTTTTAAATCAAGAGGTTCTGTTTTTAATAGCCGCAAATGAATATTTTCTTGATTTAAGAAAAATAATTTTTTTAAACCACGTAAGTTTATTGTTGAATTAAAATATGGTTTTCTTCAATGAAGTAACAAAAAATTTATTTGGTTCAAATAGATACCATTTGAATTAAAAAATTCTTTTTTAAATAGCTGCAAATAAATCAAACAAATATTTTAACATGTTTTATTATTATAATTATAATATATAATGTAACTATACTAGTACTATTATAGTACAAGGTTTGTATACAAACAGACTTACAAGTACCTACTATAACTAATATAACATTATTTAATGAAAACAGAATACTTATAAAATTTCTAGAATTACAGTTAAAGATTCTGATGAGGTGGAGTATGGATCGGTTGATAATGAATCCGCTTGGCTATCCTAAAAGAAATAATAATTATAGTTATTAAAGGATGTAAACATAAGGGAGCAGAAAAGCTGACGTTATAGCGTCCTCTAAAGTTAAAAAATTTCATGATAGAAGTTCAATTTTTTAACGCTAGAGCCTCCAACGTAGAGCTTCGAAAAAGCTTAAGGTAGCATCTCGAGCGTTAAAAAAGTGAACTTCTGTCATGAACTTTTTTCATGGGAGAGGGGAGCTTTCTCGCTACCTATGGCGTTAACTTTTGTCTGTTTATATTAGCAATACTCTGTATACACTTACCACCGATTTCATAAAAGCTTTAACTGGCCGTTAAAAATAACGGTGAATTTCTATTGGCTTCTTATAGTTAAAGTTAGTTAAATTTAGCGCTTTTTTTAAAACTTTTATGAAACCGGGTCCAAGAGTAGTTGCAACACACGGAGTAGTTCAGTTGAACGTCAGCCAAGTAACTGAAAGTTAGTAAGTTTTTTAAGTAATAAATTAATTTATAATCGTTGCAAATATTTCTATAAATGCTAATTATTATTTTTAAAATAAGTAGGCAAAAACCGGGGCTGGGACAACTCGCCGCAGCCAACTTGCCGCGGTCCAACTCGCCACCGTGAACTGAAAAGAATTTGAATTTTATGATTAAATTTTTGAACGCTTAAATTTGGTCAAGTCCCCGGATATTTTCTACTTTTTGACGATTAAATCGATTTAGTCCATGTTTTTTTTTTGCAAAAATTTGCATGTTTCAGATCAGATTTTATGTTTTGTATCGAGAGTTCAAAGAATTAATAATTGAGTAACTGGTTGGAAAATCACTTATTAACAAAGACATTTAATAAATAAATTGCATTTTATGGCTGCATGACACTTGTACTGATTTGTTAACAAATTTGGTAACAACTCATTGGTTGGTAAAACAAACCAATGTTAGTACCGATGCTGGTTGTTTAACCAATCAATGGGTCGTTACCAACTTTCTTAACATAGTACAAGGGTCACAAGATCTTTATGATCATTGATGATATGATGATAAGATCAATGGGTTGTTACCAACTTTCTTAACATAGTACAAGGGTCACAAGATCTTTATAGTAATCGTTAATCATTTAACGACCACTTAACGATGATTTTCCGACCAGTTACTCAACTATTAATTCTTTGAACGCTCGATACAAAACATAAAATCGGATCTGAAACATGCAAATTATTGCATCCATGGTTTTTATACGAGAACTTCACCAAATTTAAGCGTTCAAAAAGTTAATCATAAAATTTAAACTATTTTTAGTTGACGGCGGCGAGTTGGGTTAGCGACGAGTTAGTCCGGGGCAAGTTGACCGGCGGCAATTGGTCCGCGGCGAGTTGTCCTAAACCCAAAACCTTACTCACACATTCAAAGATTCAAGAATTGCTTTGAAAAATTTAGTAGTTCTACTTACTTGAAGTTGGAGATAAACTTTGGATCTTGCTGAAAATTTTTTTCGTACACCTTAAATTGGAATCAATTCCTTAATATCCTTTTCCTCCAATTGATTATAAACAATCCCATCAATTTGACTTTCTTAAACAAACCAAACTTAGTTAATATTCGTACATTAATTACCAGTATTAATTCAATCAAAATAATAAATAAATAAAATTAAATAAATAATTTTCTGTGACTACTACGTTAATTGAAACATTAATTTATAAAACATTACAATCGTGTTATTACTTTACATGATGCACTGTTAAAAATGCACAATTGCAAGATCTTATGTTCGAACTGCGTCATCTTGTCGCACGGGGGGTTCACAAAGAGGAGGTTCATAAAGATGTTCACACGGTCTATAAATAATAGAAATAAAATATACCCAAATAATATTAAAATCATTTTGAATATTAAACAGTAACAAAAAATAAATTAACGTAACGTTTACTTACTTTCAAAAACCTTCTGTAAATTTTCCAAATTCCCTTTTAACAGTTTATCACTTACAAATTTATCCATAATAATATGACACTAAACCATTTATAACTAAACTTATAGTCACAAGCAGAAAAATTACCCAATTTTTCAATAAATTAAAAAGTTGTACAATAACAATACGATACATATAATATGTACTTATGCAAATACGCAACAAGCTGGAATGGGATAATTGGATCGGGTACATCTAACCTGCATGAATATAATAACATGCGCATGGTTCATCCAAGTTTTTCTTCTTTGCTGACAACTACAAAATGATTTTACAACAATAAGTTACTCATTTTAAGAATACGTTAACATTTATATCATTAGAAAAATAGTTTTCTTTGTTCAAGCTAAACATTCTTGGATCAAAATTATATTTCTAGTAAATTATATTCTTTCTTGAAGAAATCAGACATTTTTATTACCAGCATATTTTATCGTGTTAAGAAAACATATTTTTAAACGAAATAAATAATTTCAAGAAAATATTTATTCTTCATTTAAGAAAACCTTTTTTTCCGTGTATATTAGGTATATTTAGTAGTTATATCACGAGGCAAGGCATGCAAGAGGGATATATTGGACGAGTATTTCTCTCCGAAAATATCTATATCTTTAGAAAATTGTGAAAAAAAGTAAAAAAAGTTTTTCAAATCTGTCAGTTTGACAGTTTTAATTTTAACAATGTAAAATTAAACAAAATAAAACTTGATTTTTGACGAAGATTAAAATACCCGAGCATTTTCACTACTGCATGAATACCCGCTGATATTTGCCTGTCATTTGTTGAATTTAAAAAAATACAGTGGTTTTATTGGTAGAAATTTTCGGAGGGAAATACTCATTTTGATTACTACATATTCGTGAAAAATTGTTATTCATATAGGTATCAATAGCCGATTCACAACATGCTTGTTGATGTGAAACATCCATTGAGAGATTTTGTAAAAATTTATTCGGGATTACAACGAATCCTTTTTATTCTTCTCTTCATACTAAGATCTTCTTTGTTCGAACATTAACTAATATTATTTAAGGTCATCAAGTCCATTTTTATCGAAATCGAGATAACTGAAAAATCGGCGTCTATAACATCAAATTTACTCATAGTAATAAGAGAACAAGTCAAATTGCAACCCATTGGACATGTTTCGAGCCGAATTTTACTTGTTTTCTAAAATTTGATATTATAAACGCCGATTTTTCAGTTGGAAAAAAATAGACTTATACTGTTATGACTTTTCACCATAGATATTGTCATAGATAAATCCAAACGTATAAAATTCAAAAAAAAATTTCTTTAACAAAATATAAAAAAAAAAAACAAATGTATTCACTTCGCTCAGTAATCCAAGTTATCCCTTCCTAATCTGCTTATCTTGCGGTATAGTAATTTTCCAATGTAAAATTTTTCGCAATGCTGGTTTTATTTTATTTTATAAAAATCCGTAGATGGGCCTTCCACCTAGTATAAAGTATTGCAGTAACGCATATTATACCAAGTTAGTATAGAACACAGAATATACAATTTCCATGAAAACATTCCTGATAATTTTTCCCACTTACCTTGTAAAACTGTTGAACTTTTTCTAATTCTTTAAAATTGACATCATTGTAGTTTCATCAACTCGATTAGTATTATTAATATGTATTAGTAATTACTATTTTTTTCTAAAATGTACGTCCTTGCTAACAAAGCGATGACCACAATTTTACTATCAATCGTGAACTGTAAAATTTAATAATTACTAAATAATCGTGATGGTATTGACGTAAATTACAATAATTTCAATTAGTATGGTATGATCATAAATATGTATTCAAATTTATCAATAGCATCATTAATAATAAATTGTTAATTTAGTTAGCTTTTATTATTTATAATTATAAGTTATTTATTATTTTCGATTTTTTTGCACTTCCTGTTCTGCTTTTTATTCTAGTTTGTGTATTTCTTTAAACAAAAATATTAATAATAACAATCGTGTAGGTATCTATTCTACATAAATTATAAAATAATTACCAAGACGATATAATTATATTTATAATAGATGATCGCATCGCATAAAAATTATTTTTTGTCTAAAAGTAATAAAAAGTCAAATCAAAATACAAGTATAATCATGTAACGAAATTGATAAAAACTTTTATAATAATAATTAACCGATCATTGTGTATTACTAATAAGCGTAATTAAAGATATAAATAAACATGGTGAAAATTTATTCGTGTTAGGTATAGACAAATATAGAAAGTATTTAACGGCGATACTATTTTAGGAAAACGAATTCTAAACACACCTGTTAATTATTATTATTATTGTTTTGATTTTCAAAACGGTTTTAAGAAACAGTTAGTATCAATTAAAAAATAAAATTTCCGGCCATGTTTTAAGGCGGACTGGCGCTAAAGATTTAAAGCAACCTCAATCGAAAACAATTTTTCTTTGTAAATACATTGCCAGTTTTACGAAAACTTTTTTTCGAAAATTAAAGAATATTATGTTGGTTGCTGAAATAGGGAAAAACTTTCGTTCAATTAACCACATTAGCGTTATAATCGTACAAAAAAGAATTTACACACACTAGTATCAATCGGTACTTACCCCTTAGATCATGGATGTTTTTCAACTAGCTTGAAAATAAAAAAAAAATAAAAAATTCAAAATATTTCATATTTATTTGATAAATATGGTACAAATGTTTGACAAATGTTTGTCAACAATTTTGAATTACAAATCAATAATGTACAACACGCCACATTAACAAAATTAACATTAATAACAATTTTAAAATTTATAATTCTACACACAAAGCTTAATATGGTACAATATTGAAATGGTGTAACCGTTACCATTTTTTAGGTTACGCCACTGTATTTTAAAAATAACAGTTTTTCTTCTGATCACAAACAAAACGACAAAAATTATTTCTTTCATTTATAGAAAAAAGAAAAGGCTCACACGAGTTTTGTTTGATATCAAACAAAGAACGTGCAAGTCCCCTTAACTTGAAGCTATCTAATATGGCATTATGTAAATCTACCTGATTTTTTTAATAAGACGAATAGTAGGAAGCACAAGAAATACAAAACAAGTATATTATGGCACCCTTATAGACAATGTACCAATAAAACATAAGAGTATGAATTAATTAAGAATAATTAATGCCCAGAATATGGCATCCTTCTTTATATTATTTGTATAAATTTTTGATTACTTACTTTGAACAAATATTTTTGTAAGCTCGATAAATCCAATTAATGCAACATTGGAAGATTGATATACCTAATTATTGAAACCTTTAATACTTCTCCATCAGCAATGTATGAGAAGCCGAGAAGGGCACGACTAAGTATTAGTTGCAGCTTTATTATGATCATCTTCGGGCAAACCCAGAAGATGACTATGGTAATAAAATTGAAAGTGCAATGTCCCTAGTGAACATTTCGTTTTTTTCCCGAAAGGAAATATTCTGATGATGACGAGAATTTTTCGAGTTCAAGTGCCTCTTCTCAGTCATTGGAAAATTCATAGTATCACGTAAGTTTTACTACAAAGATAAAATTGTACGCGATGACTGTAAATGGCAACTAATAATAAACTCGACTCGAATGTATGTACTAACAGCAATAATTAGGATTCAAGACAGACTCGATAATGTATGCAACTCGTCGCAGGCAACTGCAGTCAAAGACCCCACACTTCCTTTCAGCGCATTTGGCAACGACCCTAACTTCTCGGTTATGGGTTGGTTCACGGACCGAATTCTCAGAACCGCATAACGATGCCGTTTTTGATTTGTATTGTGTGTTAAACTGTAGTTTCATCAAAACCGCTGACATTTTATTAACTAAATTATAGATGCAACTTCGTAAATAATGCAAGGTAGTTTAAAATGAAAATTTCCACAACAGATTCTTTTGTGTTTTTTAAAATTTTTGCTAAAATTTCGATAAAATCGCTATTATAACGCAATGGCATTTTGGAAGAAAATTGAAAGAGGCCGTATAATGTTTTCAGTTATCTTAAGATTGGTGTGTCCTATTTCGAATAGCTTTTGGAGCTGTGACTTTGTGGAGATCAAAATAATTTCAAACTAATATTTTAAATATTAAAAAAAAAAATTTATCTACCTACGTAGTGAGAGATAGGTACTCTTTAAAAATATGAAAATTCCGTCATCTCCTACATACATTTTCTTCCTATTTGGTAAGATTCGCAAGTCAAAAATTTATATAAAAATAAAACTCAAAGGAAATGTGATGAAAAACGAAAGCACGTGCAATTAGAGATCAATTATCAAAATATCACTTACTTAATTAAAAATAAAATTTACTTATCCTAAAAATCACAAGTCCTACAAAAAACTAGTAAACTGATTTACAGACCTACTACACAATTTAAAATAATCACATTTTTAGCTTGCTCCTTTATAAATATAAGGTTCCTCGACGTTGATTATGTCCGTTCACTGCAAATTTTGGTTGCCTCTTATAAATGATGGTCGGTGGATCGAGTTTTTTTGGTTTTGAAATGTCCGGATGCTCTCTGATTTCCCACACTATATTAGTTAAACTGCGCGGTCTCGAAAGTTTTCGCGATCGCTTTTCGGGTTGTTTAAGTCCTACTCCCGAATCTCCCGATGCCCGACCTCCCGAATGACTCGAATCTAAAGTACCATCTAATTCCATCGCTTGTTGGAGATTATTGAGTGATTTGTACCGTATGTTAAAAATTGGAGAACCAGATTTGGACAGAGGACTCGGAGGAGTTTCTTTCATTGGCGAAGAGCTTTTTTGGCGAAACAACCGACTCCGCTGAGTTTGTCCGTTCTTTACGTATAACTTTGGAAGACCGGGTGGAAGCTTATCGATATGATTGTGTAACTTTGAAGGATGCTCGCGTACCGTTGCGGAAGCAGCTTTTCTATTTCGTTTTTCGGCTTGAAGTTTCTTTGTCGGTATGGTTTCGATGGGTGGAGGTTCGGGTTTTGTGTTATCCACCGAAGGTTGAGTCGGTGTGGAACTGTGCGATGTTAAAGGTAAGGAAGGTTCGGAAAAGGGAGATTTTGCACTTTTTGGAAGAGGAGCAAATCCTCGTACGTAATCGTAAATTTGATCTATTTCGTCGTAATCAGGTAGAGGCACGCGGTTTTCATCTTTGCGATGATGAGAATGTTTAGTTCGATGGTTAGCCGAGTCGGAAGAGGCACTTCGGCGTAGCACGAAACCGTTTTTAGGTACAGTCTGTTGTTTTTTAGGATCACCAACTTTACCGTCCAAAACTTGTATACGATCGGCTACATCGTTCATTAATTTAGTACACTTTTCTACTAATCTATTAAATTCGGGCATCGCTTTTAATTGTTCGTCATTTCGACTTCGCAAAAGTTTTAAAGGAGCTGCAAGAGGTAATGCAGTAACACTGCCGGTTTCCTTTTGAAGAGGTAAAGCAAATACGTGTTCCTCTTCAAATATCGACAGCAACCTCAATTCTGGCACAAAATGACTTGAACTTTTCAGCCCGCGAGGTGTGGTTCCGTGTACTAATCTAACAGTCAAAGGTAAGCGTTTACTCAATAAAGTTTTAGCAGTATGAACTCCGCTAATGTTGTCCTCGCGAGCTAAAGCTGAAAATTTACCCCTTTGTTCGACTCCCAATAGGAGAGTGTCGCCTTTTGAGTCTAGACATTTTAAATAGCGACTTTTCGAACCTGGTAAAGTCACTTCTCCGGAAGGCACCAAAACTTCTCCGGGAGGTATGGTTCGTGCTCCTTCGGGAGCAACCGTCCCGTCTTCACTAAATCTAGCTTGCACACCCCTAATTGTATCTCTCACTAAACATCCTTCTTCTGGCCGTCTTCTAGCTAATTCGCTCACACTTTCGATGCATCTAACAGACCGTCCTTCTTCACTTAAGATTTCAAAAAATCCAGTGTAAGTGTCTGGTATTGCTAATCGTGGACCTATGTATACGAGACGCCTTCCTTCTTTAAATTTCACAGCTTGTGCTACAATTTTTTGGCGCTTTCCAGCTGAGACTAGTAAAGCAGACGATTGCAAACTGGGGCTTGGTAAAGTAGGCACCCCTAAACTACCATACTGACCCTTAATTATTTTTACTACTGCAGGCAAGTGATGTTTAGATACAAATTCGTGGAGATAACCACCTTCGTCTGTCCATCGCGCTGCTGCCACTGTAATCTGCCCATCTGTTGCGGCCATTGTATATTACGTTTTTTACATTTCTGCAACAAAATTGTAATTTTAGAAATTGCATGCTAAATATTATAAAAATGTATCAACGATTAAAATTATGTAGTACTTGGTACCTTTAAAATATGAAATAAATAACATTGCATAATCGAGAAAATTTCCAAAGAAACTATAGCGGTTAGCCTAACACCCACGTAAAGTATTTCACAAGTTCAATACGTTTTCAAATGTTTATTGTGGGTAAAATAGATCACTTAACAAAATACAGATACAACTTATTGAAGAACACTCGCAACGAAAGTGCGCTCAATTATGAAGCTGGGGCCGCTTGAACTCGATGAAGTCAAGGCCACATTTTCACCGGCTGGGCGGACCTTGCCCATTGCTGGTCAGAAGTGTGACCAGCCCAAGGTCGTAACCGTGGTCGACGCTCCGATGCTCACATCGAACTGCTGCTGACGAGCCTCGCCATCGAGTTTTTACCTCAACTGTACGTAAGATAGGAGCTTTTTTGGCTGTGGGGAAGAGGAATTATAAAATACATAAAAGTATTTATTTTCGCCAATAAATTCTAGAACGTGATAAAATGTCACTTTTGCCTTATAATTGAAAAAAAAATTTAGATAACATGGTTTTTAAGTAGAAAAAATAAAGTTGTTTTTTTATGAAACTAACCAACATTTAAAGTGTGAAATTTCTTAGAGAAAATTTTTGTTCCGTTTAACCGTAACAGTACAATTTTTTTAGATTAAAACAATTTATTTGTTTGTCTATCCAGAAATAAATCTGGTCCGAAAGACGAATTGAAAAGAATTAATTTATTATAAAATGTTTTTAACTGTGTTACCGCATAATTCATAATATTAAGACATATTTTTAAATGGTGTATAAACTTTTGAACTTGAATTTTACGTAATAATTTATAATTATTTTTCGGAAAATATTTCGGAAGGTAAATTTTACAGAATCAATAAAGTACTACCTACTCAAAATTTTAAAAATTATACTTCACTTTTTTCAAAACTAAACGTTGAAAGTTTGCATGCGCCGATTTCAATATAATATTTTTAAAAATTAACAATTTTAATTAATTTAAAATGCTGAAAGATTTGCTTCAGTAGATATGTAGTAGCAGTGACGTAACTAGGAGATTTAGGGACCTGATTCGCGAGATCATGTGCTCCAGGTGTAGAGGGTGGCTATAACCCTTTATTATAGCGTATTATAGCAATTAATTTTTAACTAAATAAGACATTTATGTGGAATTCACAACAGATATGTGATATTTTTCAAATTAATGCAAAAATGTAAAAACATTAATAAAAAAAACTTGGCAGTTATTTTGTAAAAATTGAAATAAAATATTATGACAAAGAAAGGCCATTTATTACAGCTGAAGGTACGCTACGCTACCACACTCATTTTTACTATAACGTACAAACCACTAGTACTGTATGAAAAATATTATAAATACTATATTATGCATTTAAACATTATTTATGTGACAATTCAATTTTGCTTACTTTTTTTTATGTAAAGTTAATAGTAAATTCGATAATAAGCAAAAAAAAATTATTTGGATTTGGAGTATTACTTAACCGGGGCTTATATCTATCAAACACATCAGGGAAAAAATGTAGTGTATAATTTTAATTTTTAACTCAAAAACAAAATTATTTCATTTTTTTTTAATTTAAAAAATTTGCTTTTAAAATTTGGATATTTATAATATAATTTTTACAAATAATATAGGTACAAGTAAAATATTATACAAAATATTTTAACTCTTTATAAAGTATTTAGTATAATAATATACCAATTTTTATTATTATTAAATGTTATTGGAATTAATATTATGTCGTGCAACGAAAACATTTGTGTAGGTGTGCTGTGATGAACATAAAAATGATTAAAGTAGAAACATAAATGGCTTTGTAATTGAAAATTCACGATTTTATATTCTTAACCGAGATTTAAAGCAATAAAAAAATTTATTCGCGATGTCAACATCAATAGCTGACAAAGAACGGTATCAATATCTTATGAGAAAAACGTTTTGCTGGTACTTGACTAATAATACAGTCACCATACCTAAATGACTTTACCAAGCAAATCTTAAACATCCTCCGTTTTTACATAATTATTGGTTGTCCTATACTGAAATTCTTCAAAGATAACCATATTATTACTTCTTGGGTACTTTATTTTGTTTGTGTTTATATTACACAAAGGAGTGTGTAAAATAATTACCTAGATGGTACCTGCTATCACAAAAATTTAAAGTGTGTGTAAGATCATAATTCCATAATTATCTGTTTATAGCGGAAGAATTTTGGAGCAACAGTTTAACTAAAAATACTAGAAAAACTACCTTTATCTTAACAAAAGATAAAATTGAGAAGCTGACCCATCCCATTATTGTGATTAAAAAATTTCATTTAACGTTACCGTTAATCTTATGACATGACTTAGTTTGAATCGAAATGATCAGTTATTAATAAAACCTACACGATGTCCTAAGGCTTAATCGTAGTTGATATCTTCAGCGATCAAAGACTTGCCAGCTTAACCAAACTGGTTTTTTGCATGGTGCAATCACCAATTTTCCTAACAGACTGCGCTTCGTTTTTATTAAAAATCTCGTCAAATTAATTCGTTGAAATTGTTTCAACGTTGGAAGGCTGTGGCAAAATGTACTCTATGTTTTTGTATTTTCAAAATAAAATTGTTCCGAATTGCTAAAAAACGAAAATCTTTTTTGCAGCGAAAAATTCGTATTTGGTTGGAATAATTGGACGCACCATATAGTTTGATGGTCTGGAAGCATTTGGCATAAACGACCTTGCTTCGGTTACTTTTTCATGTTCTGAAGGTGTAATACTTATATAAGACAAAAAATAACTGTAAAGGTGGTTAAAAGTGTTAAAACAATTTTCCACACGAAACAAACTAATAAATGCAAATATTAGCAAAGTATGTAACCTCACCTCAAAACACGAGTGAGTACTATTTGCTATAAACCGTTAGTAAATCTTGCATGATTCATATGATTTTTTAAATTTCGAAATGTATAAAATGGCGTAACTTGGTGACAAAGCAACTTATGGCAAAGGACCGTTAACAATAAAGACAATGGACGCGACATTTATATTTTGTTCACCTTTGCGTTTCCGAGAACTTACACATTATGTCGAAATTCCGTAGGAAAATTATGCCGATGACGAAAAGGTATTTTGAGCAATCCAAAGCGTAGAAAAAAGTTACAACAACCTCAAGTTGAATATTCTTGGAAGCACTCAAAATTTCATTAAATTGGTTTTGAATAACACTAGTCTTAATCGAAAATCATCCAAGTATGTTATTGCAAAGTGACATTCCAATCGTTCTTTAGGAGTAATCCCCGAATTCGTATGATCAACGACATCTTCTTCGTCAGAAGTTAAGAATGCAAAAGTGTGTCCTTGAACTCGGAACAATGCCTTGAAATTGGAAAAGCAATTTGATGATTCACACGGCGATGACTTTTGAGATATCGCATCGACATGCCAAAAAATGAGGATCGTATCGGGAATGCAGGCAGTGGTTAATGCTTTTATCGATTAAACATTTGGCATGGTAGAAAATAGTACAAATCCAAGTAATGTGGAATATTTGTTGAAGCGAATTTCCGTTTTGAAAGCACTCGTACGGTACCCAAGCTATACCTTAAATCAGCAGGAAGATAGAAAGCTTCCACAAATTTTGAACAAAACTTTTAATTTTAGATGAATAATTTTTGGAAAAATTTTGGACCCATGCCACTTTTTTTCTCCTTACGATAAGCGAGGTGCGCCTTGTTAATTAGTTGATTAAATTCCAATGCAACTTACGAGTATAAACATGCCGTCAGTACGATGAACTTGTTTCCTGTCAAACGTGTTTCTAATCAACCTTCGTATTATTATCACATCATCATTTCTTTGTTTACCGTTCAACAACAATGACAACAAAAGTTTAGTAACTTAATTGCAATTAACGTTCTTCTAGAAAATTGGAATCTTGAACAAATTCCAATTTTCAATTTCAATTTCTTCCGGCATTGCTTTAATTAAATACTATAAAAGGTATGTTGAGAGGAATAAACGCACTTCTTGCACATCATCGGGGATGGAACGACATCGACAATTAATTTATTATCTCACTTGAAGAAAACTTTCCAAGCAGACGATTATATTCGTCTGGTTAAACATACCATGCTTGAGAATCAACCTTCCAGTAAAAAATTTCGACAATACTTTCCTCCGGAAGTTAAGGTAAAATAAAACTTATATATTCATTAATTTATTGTTGGCCAACGGTAAAACTTTTCACATCTTAACGGTCAGTGTCTTCGCCAACTTGTAATGGAACTATGTAACTGATTTAAACGACGATTCCAGTTTTACATTACTTAGGTGTATTGTTCACAACATTCTTACATTACACAAATTCAAAACGACTTTGATGATAAATTATGAAGAAAATCCTTCTCGATAATGGAATGAATCAAACATAGAGCTTAAAAATCGAAACTATATTCAAAACGTCGCGTCGTCGTCAAAACGTTGCGTTTGTTGCTCGCCAATAAAACCTAGCAAGAAAATTTGATGCTTGATGATCTTGAGCTGCAGCTGCTGTTCTTGGAAAGCTACAGAAAATATTGAGCCGGTTAATTTTAATTTTACAAATACGACTGTTTTGCATATCGAAGGAAAAACTATCACTTTCTCCAAAAGTAATTAAATCAAAATTATTGATTGTCCGAGTAAATTAATTAAGGATCGCAGCCAATAATTTCACTCAATCTTGATAATAGATGTAATAACAATAATAAGAAATTGTAACAGGCGGTAACAAAAGGTGCGGTACTAGAGTTGACATTGAGAGGCGTTCATTATGTGGTTTGTGTTATATTTTTCTGATAGGTACTGTTCAATGGCATGCAACGGTGCATAATAAAGCACTAATAAATACCTCGTTAGTGGCTACTACATAATAACGCATTATTAACCACAAAATTATCAGTATTTTTTGACGGTCGCAGTATTGAGTCTGGAGGGGAGCTTATCATCCCAAATATTCATTTTTCTCCAATCACTTATGAAAACGATCTTTTCTATCTAAACGATGTTTCTGAAATAAGTCTTTATTAAACGTACAACTTTTTAGACTTTTTAGGACTAAGCACATTTTCAAATGTATGTTTTTCAATAAAGGACTTTTCTTTTTATTTTTAACACTGTACGTTTACAGGCATATCGATCCTTTTGACAAAATTCAGATTCAATTGCACAAATTTCTTGTTCAATGTTGGTTTTAAGTTTACCACTTGTTTTTGAATTGTTCTTATAAACTTCATCTTTCACGTAGCTTCATAAAAAAAATCCAATGGTGCTAGATTGGAAGATCTTGTTGGCCAATTGACATCATCTCTACGCGAAATTAAGAGTTCATCAAATTTGGTTTTCAGTAAATCAATTATTCATCTTGTTGACGCCAAAAGTGTTCAGAATCCATATCATCAAAAATAGGTAAAAAAAAATTAGTTCATTGAAAATTTTGTTAAAAGGATCGATGCCTGTAAACGTGATCTGGGTCAAAATTTGTCCGATACCATTTTTAATTATTAAATTGTAGACCCTTTACAACAAAATTATTTCAATTAAAATATTCCAAATTTTCATTCAAATTGTATGTTTTCTTTAAAAATAAAAAAAAACTCTTATTGAAAAACCCTACACTATTTTCGAATATTTTAACGTAAAAATACATAATATACTGACTAATTCAGGCAAGGAAGCCGAAAAAATATGCAACACAAAAAAACTAAAAACTAAATTGGTACGAAAACGATAAGAAATAACTAATGAATAATTAATTTAAAAAATAAATAATTTGTATAGAGACAATTTTGTAAATAATTAAATTTTCTACCAAAAATTTCCTTATGTTATATATCTAACGTTAATTGTATAGATGTGAGAGAGTCGTCTATAATTGAAAATTATAAAAATCATTTTTAATTATACTTGGGTCGCTTTATTTGTGATATTAAATTCATAATGGTAATTTTGCGTTACCCAAAGCATTCGAAAAAATTCATGACGAAACTATAGGAGGTACGAAGAAACGTGTGCGGTATTTAAAATTATTTGTTTCTTCAAAATGTGTTTTCAAAAAAGCTAAAAAAGTGTCTTACCTGGACTAAAAAATGTACCACCTAGACGAGATTGAAATACAATCAACGCTTGTTCATGTAACCTTGGAGGTTTTAAGATTGGGATCAATAAAATTGTGAATTACTTAATTTGAATACATTTGATATAATTTAATCTCGATTACCTAAAAAAAAACATGCGAAAAAAAATCGATTTTAATCAGCGCCGTTTATTGATAACTTCTTTCTATTAGATTTTCAAAAAATCGTTCTAGATCAATTCTTTTTCCTCGAAGTAAATGTGTCTTTATATTGCATAATAGATTTCACCTTTGATTATTATTATTGAATATAATACGTAATTTAACTTTTTTTTAATTTACTCGATTTCGACACCTCGTACGTATTTAATAAAAAATATTGAATATGTTGGTGATTATCCTGACAAGTATAAAATTCAAATTGTATACTTTTTATTTTAAGAAAATTTAAAAATCTTATGTAAGTTGACTTTTAGTATTATAGTAGGTAATTGGCTTCTATAAAATTCAATAATTAACGTTTAATACTGTCACTTATTTTCTCATGGCTTCAATCAAAATAATGATAATGATGGTACCTAATCGTGGCATATCGCTTCCTGATTTATCACTATTATTTCTGTACCTAGTAACTTACGTAATTTAAGAGTTCAAGAATAGTCAAATAAATTAGTCATTATTAAAAAAAAAAAATAGTATATAATTTGTTCATCGGCGTAAAATTTTGGCCTTGTAGTAAACGACAAAGGTTGTCCATGAAACGTCTTCACAATAAGCTATCCATCAGGTAAAAAATAGATATCCACACCAAAAAAATTAACGATTAGAAAATTTTAGATAACATCAAAAGTTCTGCCATAATAATAAGCCAATAAGATGACGAGATTGATGAATGATAAAAAATATTAGAGAAAAAAATAATTTTACTGGCGATCGATGTTAATTACCATTATAAAATATTTCCAAATAAGTAAATTAGATACTACTATTTAATGATTGATAAAATAATATCCCATTTATATAATATAATAAACATTGGCGCGCTTTTATGTAATTAAGTATTGCGATAAGAAAGGTACTAATAATGCATTGGTTTATGGAAAAAAATGTTAATTTTACTTGAGACACACCTTGAGACGAAAAAGTAAACTGTACTTATTGACAATAATAAATAAACAACTTGGTATATACCTTTGCAATATTTCAGACACGCTTCTATCCAATTTGGTGGATTAGCACCCAGGCTCTCAACATCTTAATTCGTGATTTTAACAGCTACAGCTTCACGAACTGGTACCCCCTGAAAAAACAAAATTTTATTAGAAATTGTATTCGTGTGAACTTTTTCTCAGTTTCAAAGTACAATCATTGCATGATAGCAAACTTGAAAGTGCACGCGATGTTCTGTAAGAATTTATGTGGTTATCTTTAGCCCATGTTTTTAATTTGAGTCGACCACCAACAAATCCGCAGACAAAATTGCACTTTACGATATGAAACCACATACTACATACAGAGAAAGGTGCACTTTTTTTATAGTTTTTGAATTAATAATTTGTATTTGTATTATTAGGTACCTACTATCTACGGTTAGAAAGATCCCGTTTTTCATGCACGATTTAAGTTGTTGCTTAACTGTATTGGTAAAATTACAACGCATCAATTTTTGATTGTTTCAAGTCGATCAAGATCTAATTAGCTTATGACAATCTTCCAAGTCTGTCAAATAGAACAAATAGAATAGCGTAGGAGTGATGAACGAGTAGAAACTGCAATTGTCTTAAGAAATTAAATTGTTCATTGTCTTAATATTTTGTCAAATTTTGTGGGTGGAAAAGAAATTTCGAGCCGAGCGATCGCTTTGAAAATTATTTAGTTTTCTACCTGATACTGCAATCTTCAAATCAAAAATTTAAATAAATTATTGTCAATCAATCCTTTTGCGACGGATAACAGTAAGTAAATAATTTGACATTCAATTCATCATCTATCAACGGGTAACGGTTAGAAAATGATTAAGGAATTTATATTTTCTAGCAGGGCCACAATGAAATCCTTGTCGTTAATTACTATTATTAATTCGAAAAATATTAAAATTGTGATGCAGTCGGGTAATTAATTAAACGCAGTAACGAGAGAATCGCGTTTCTAACAATAAATTTCATACTATTGATTTCTAATTAGGTACATATAGGTTTAAATATATTTTTCTCTTCCAGGCTCGACGCGACGGTTAGTTTTGTTAAGTATGTTACTGATGAGTGAGATTTAAATGCTACTTTTTGTAGATCAGATCTTTTCAAATGGTACTTATACAACATTTTACAATAAATTTTGCTCTTTAAAACGGACTATCGCAGTTAAGTTATCTATATTGGAGATAGATAAAAACTAGCACCGACCGGAGATGCCCTTAAATTCAAAATTAAATACACGATAGCAGAATTAGCGAAAAAATATATTTGCCAAGGGCAAGCTCTTTACCATCAGTGATGTAGTTTAGAAATTCAGTCTATCTGATAGATTGATAGCCTAATTCTTTTTACAGCTTTTGCACTTTTTAAATAAATTTGCTTGTTGGTTTATTCAGTAACAGTGTGTAATTATTACTGTGTTAGTAGTAGTTGGATAAATTAAATAAAGTAGAAACTGAGATGGTAACGGTTAAAAAAATAAATCAGACGTTGATATTAAACCTTATATTCACTTTTAGCTTTGCTTTCTCTTCCTCATATTTACAACAATAATAACCTAATGAAACCATAACACAAACACGATAATTATAAAGTGAATTAAGCTTCACTTTTTATGGAAGGAAAGTGACGAGACTTCCTTGCAAGACTTCGTTTTTTGGACTATTTTGGACCAAGTGTATACTATCAAGTTTTAAATTGCGCATTTAACGCAACAAGAAATTGTTTTTTTCTATGACGTTTAGTATCGATCGCCCACACCTCAAATGTCACATTAAGCGAAGCAAAACTTCTCTTAATAAGAATTTTATAACTGAAACAAATTGCCCGTAAATGCTTTTACCAATTGTCCGCACGTGCAAAAGTTGAAACAAAATACGACGATATTATCTAACCATCTTCGATGATACCTTTAACCAAATCCGTCTGTTTATTTTCCACTCCGCTATAATTTCTTTGGATTTTATCGAGTTGTGATGATAAGCTAATAAGTAAGATTTTTAAAAACTACAGTCGAATTCTTTTATTCGCAAAATCGAATGGAAATTTCAGAAAACTAATTAATAAAAATAATATATGGGGTATCGTAAAACAGGAGTGGCTAAGTAATTACTTACTAAATTCTTTATACTACGAACACGATGACATTTTAGCAAAAGAGGATGGCAATTTCCTTCCATTACGATTTACACGCGACAACATTTAATTGTTGCTTTCATTACAAAATTTTTAATTAATTATTATTATATACCGTAGGTACCTACATAAAGCTTTCTATCGATAAGATAATTTTATTTCTATTATAATGTGCAATTGCCCCACTACTGTAATAAAAACTATTATTAATTAATATTAATAAATTAAATTAAATTAAATAATAATAATTAATTCCAATTAACCACAATTGGAAAATTACTTCATAGGCCAATCAAATTTGACTAATTTTAGGATTCAAATGAAACTAAACTAGGAGTCGATCGAGGGGTCAGTCACTGGAGAAAATTTGTACAATAATACTATAATACAGAATAATACAAGTAATACAGTGTAATACTAGTATAATACAAAATAATACACGTAATACATCGTAATACTAGTATAATACACAATAATACACGTAATACTGAAGGTAATACAAAGTAATACTTGTAATACAGCGTAATACTAGTATAATACAAAGTAATACATGTAATACACTGTAATACAAAATAATACACGTAATATAACATAATACACGTAATACAAAATAGTCTATGTTGTCATGAAAATTTTGTTTTTAAAATAATTATCAGAAAAACCGAGACACACGTAATTCTACAACAAACATGTACAATACAAATTCAAAACAAGTAGGAAAATTGCAAAACATGTCTATCCCCCACTAGTTTTTTGCAAATAACTTCGCGAAAGACTCAAAGGGAAAGAGGCTCAAACAAAAATAATAGACGCTCAATCAAGCTCAAACGATTCTCTAACGTTTTTTTTGTTTCTTTTCTAAAGATAGCGAAGTTATTTGCAAAATAATGATGGAGGGGGGAGGGGCTGTGGACACGATGCTTCCCCCCCACTTTTGAATTTCTGGATGAATTCAGTGTCAAACGTTAAAGCATTGTTTGAGCCTGAATGAGCTTTGATTCTTTTCGTTTGAGCCTCAAAGGTTGCAAAGTTATTCACGAAAAACTACAATTGGGAGGGGAGACGGGGGAGGGAGTTGTAGACATGTTTTGCAGTTTTCCTTCTTATTTTGAATTTATTTGTGCAAGTGATGTCAATCGCTAGAGCTTCTTTGAGCCTGAATGAGCTTTAGTGAGCAAGAGTTTAAGTTAATTTTACAAAGTTATGGATAGTAGAAATTTTCGACTATTTTTAGTAGTAGAAATTTTTATTTTGGCGAAACGGTAATATTACCCAATTGCTTTACTATTTCCCACCAGCAGATATTTGATGGGCCCCAAAACTTTTTACACATTGGATAATAAATTTTTTTTTATTAGCAACAATAACAACGTTAAGCTGCTTTAAATCAATATTAGATTTTCTCGGCATGATTTCCATTTCGGTAAATTACTTCGATTTTCGTAGGTCCCCCGACGCGACGACGTTTGGATTTTATTTTTTACTTTTTAAAGATTTTCTTTGTCGGGGTTTTTTTAAGTTTTTAATTTAAGTTTTATTTGATGCTTTTTAAACTTTAAATATTACTAGTACGGCCCTGCCTTCATCAACTTTTTATATTGCAAGTACGGCTCTGTTTTTATCAACTATACTAGAAAACAGCAAATGATCTTCGAACGGCTAAGCAGATTTTTTTTAAATCATAGCTAATAACTAATAACACTTTCGATCAAGTCACCTTTCAAACAAAAAAACTAAATCAAAATTGGTTTATTCGTTTGGGAGCTACGACCCCACAGACAAACACACAGATACACACGTTAAACCAGGCCCGTACCCAGGGGGGGCACCCAAGGGCACGTGCCCCCCCCCCGAAATGTTCAAAAAAAAATTTTTTTTTAAGTGAATGAAAATTTGTTTATAATCATAAAAATTCTCGAAAAAAAAACCATTAAAAATTTTACTTTTTACTAAGTGCCCCCCCCCCCCCCAACTTAAATCCTGGGTACGGGCCTGCGTTAAACACATAACATCCCTCTTTTTGGGTCGATGGTTAAAAAGAACTAAATCTCATGTTCAAAAAAATGACAACCCCTTCTTCACTTCCATCAGCAAATTTGTAACAAATTATCACAAATAGAACTCAGCACACTAATCATCCAGTAAATCTCTTGGCAATGTCACGTAACTATTCGATATTACTATTCATACTAAACGTAATACCAAATAATACTGGTAATACTAAACATAATACACAAATTACAAAAAATAAAGGTAGTAATACAAATAATACACGTAAAATAATACAAGAATTACTGAACGTAATTCACGTATTACAAATAATACAAGTAGTAATACAAAATAATACCTGTATAATAATAAATAATACACGTAATACAAAATAATACATGTATAATACACGTAATACAAAATAATACATGCATAATACACGTAATACAAAATAATACGGAATACCAAAGTAATACAGGTAATACTGAACGTAATACTCGTAATACTCAATGTAATACTGAAGACTTGTACAAATAATACTCCAGTGACTGACCCCTCGGAGTCGATTAAACCGTTCCAAAGCTCTGCATTTTTCCAAAATAAAATAAATAATAAAAATTATATCGGTGCCGGGAAGTAGAACTAGAAACTGAAATATATTCTGATAACCTTTATTTCTTAATAATTACACTAATTTACTATACACTTCGCCACTGCTCACTCTATCTTTACAACATAAATGATTTCTCTTATATAGTATTTGGACTTCATACCAATCCCAATAATCTGATAATCTGATGAGGTTGTCCAAAACATAACAGAAACGTTTCAGATCTTTTTCAGTTTTATAAGAACGTCCCAAACGAGATGACTTGAGAATTTTAAAATGTGGTTAAAGGATGCATCTGAATAAATTCTCAAAGCGAAACAATTTTACTTACTAAAAAGTTTTAAAATGTTGTATTATTAACTCGTTGAAAATAATTAATGACGTAAATTTTAATTTTATTTTATTTCGAGTTACAATTGTTTAAAAATTAAATTATTTTATAGTTTTTATTAAGCTTTCGGGAGCAGATGCGTCCCTTTGTCAGAATAATAAAAAACTATAAAATATTTGCTTTTTAATCAATTGTAACTAAAAATACTTCTAATTTACAACATTAAAAACTTTTATGGTTAAGAAAATTATAATATTTCTGTAAAAATTAATTTAATTGGCAGGTAGGTTACTGATTTTTTCACACTTAAATTAATTATTTACAAAGTAATTATTACCTATTCTTAGCAAAATTTAGTACAATAAAAATTCTTTCGGTTAGTGTAAAATTCATTGTGATATCTTTACTATATCATTAAATGAAATTAGCTAAATAAATTTCTCTTTATAAACGAAAATGCTACCTAAAATTAAAGTACTTTTAGAACTTCACCACATCAGAAATGGAGGTCTTCATTTATATATGTAACAGCCCCGCTAAATACGTCGATGAGGTTTACTATAACAAAGAATACAACTAAATCGTAAGAAATTTAAAAATTCAAATGCTTGATACTCCGCTACTCGGTCGTGAAGAATAAATATTTTCAAATTTCCAGTTCACGAGAAGTAATTTAGGAAATCGTGAATCACGTTCGTGCTTTGCCTCCACGTGAACGCAGTTTTATGTAAAATGCAAACGATGAAAACATACATATATGTTTATTAACATACTTATCAAAATATCATAATTCTAAAACTAAAAAATCAAATTTTATTTAAGCTGCCGTAAAAATTACTCCAGAAGTGTATCCTCGCCTCCAAAACTGAAAAAGTTGAGCTGAAATCAGATGACCAGAAGCCAATTTTCTGCGCAATAGATGCGGAGGGAGAACGTGCCTTGAGAGAATGAATTTTGATTTCTGCACATTAGCTCCGACAGGTCATCTTATTCCGACTCAACTTTACTTTCATGCTAAGAGCTCACTTTTCACTTACCTAGCATCTAGTGTATTTAAAAAGTAAATTTGTACATTTTTTGAACAAATAACCAACTTATTAAATGGTAAAATTCAGCGGTGTTGTACAGTTTACCTATGCGAAAGGTACATTAAAAATATGTTCACGTTAACTACAATGATTAAGGTGCGGCGTTTATATCTGTAACTGTTATTATATAAACCCTAGTCTAAGCTTTTAGTGTAATCAGATTTGAAGTGTAATAATCACACACCTTCTGAAAAAAAGAACAATTCTTACTCAAATAATTAAAATATCGGATCGACAAAGCTCGCAAAATCATTACTATACCTACCGAATAAAGTTAAATAACTCGGTTTGTTATTTTAAGGCACGCCAGGAGCGCGAACTGCTCATATTATTTAAAAACAAATTAACTTATAGTAATTAAAAAAATATTAAAATAATTATGCACTAGGTAAGTGCAAATGATGTAAAGAAACCTTGTATATATAGTAAGTAGGGACTAGAGAACGGAGACAAAGTTTGTTGTATCTCTACATAATCAATACTTGAATATGCAACGCTAAATGTCGAGTTAAGACCTTTAAGTTAACCCTATTATTCACCAAGAATGAATTTTTATCTATCATCACACTTTGATTTTCTACATTATTATATTTTATATCTAGGTGCTATTAAAAAATATAAAAAATAAACAATAATTTTATTCCTTAAGTTTTAACCAAGCTTAGTTAGTTTAAATTTTGGTGCTTAATTTTCTATTCAAGTGCGAGAATTTGGTATCATTAAAATGTCTTTAAATTAAACCAACATCTATACATAAATTTATACTTACTTCAATCAAGTGAAATTAAATTACCGAATTTATAATTATACGTATAGGTATATTATGCATAATTATTTCTGCAATTTTTTTAAATTGAGAATTAGGTACTTTCCATTTTTAATTTAGAAAACTTGACGCTTTTCTAAAATATCTTAATTACATTGTAACCTCCATATCGAGATTAATTAATACAAAAGTGTTTCCGAATTTGAACAGCGGAGATTTCGATGTAGTAGAGGTACCTACTAGGTATATATCTAACTTTGCAGTTGCATTTCGAGATATATTGAAATCAATAAAATACCGAAAATCATTTTCCGATAGTTAGTTAATATTGTTACTGATGTGTTACGACCCATGTTCGTGCTCAAGTCAACAAATATAACACCATTTAATTAATGTTGACATTGTTCGAGGTTTGCTATTCTCCCCTTTTTGTTGGAAAACTTTCAATTTTTATTATAGCTATGATCACATAATATAAAATTTGTAGGTACCTAATTCCTAATTGAAAAATCGATTCTATCCATAGTATAATAATACATTAGGATGGGCAATTTCGTTGTTTTTATGCAGGCTATTCGCTCATTTATTATTGAAGTTAAAAAAAAATTGTACACGTGTTTTAGACGTAGTGCCTAATATTTACGCACTTTGTCAAATTTTAAAATTTCTTTATTTATATTACTTACTTGAAAATGTAACAAATGCAAAAAATAATAAGGTAAAACAAGGAGAAACGACGCGGTGGGACAGTCAATGCACCGATTAAAAATCCCGCTCTAATGTCTCTATTCGCTCAGAGCAAAACACAGGTAGCAACGCTAGTTGGTCAATTTTGAACTGCTGTATAAAATATAATAACTGTTAACCGATACAACGTTGAGAAATTATTACATAACAGGATTTCTTCAATTCGCCACTTGGACGTCAACGTAGAAATTCATTTATTGCACGACCCTAAATACAACGCGATCAGTCAGTGAGGCACGGTCTAGTAAAAACAATAGTGAAAAATGGTCTTAAAGATTTGGTAAGTACCGTAAAGTTTTCCAACAAGTTCAATAATTAGAAGTTTGTGTGAGGAAAAAGGCGATGGTTTAAAGAAGATTTGAGAGTCGTATTTTATGTTAGTTTAAAATATGTTTATTTAAAATTCGAATGTTTTTATATACCGGGTGCTGAATGAGTTAGGCGAACATAGGATATTAACATGCAAAAACTTATTTTTGCAAATTCCTGCTTCCCTAATTATTTTAGAGAAAAATTGAAAGACACAAATATAATGTAGAAATATAAACTACGAATGATAAAGGCATTAGATTTTATCTAGCTTTTACGTAAATGGTCAAAAAATTCTTTTGAAATTGTTAAAACTTTTATTTATCAGACTTGCCATGGAAGTTTCCGAGGTAATTATTTTTGATAAGTAATAAAAAACAATTGCACGTTGTTGACAGTTTTGCACTTTATTAAATTTTAATTTCATAAAATAGAATATTACCTTGGAAACTTATACATGGCCAGTTTGATAAATAAAAATTTTAACAATTTCAAAAGATTTTTTGATCATTTACGTAAAAGCTAGATAAAATCTAATGCTCTTATCATTCGTAGTTTATATTTCTACATTATATTTGTGTCTTTCAATTTTTCTCTAAAATAATTAGGAAAGCAGGAATTTGCAAAAATAAGTTTTTACATGTTAATATCCTATGTTCGCCTAACTTATTCAGCACCCGGTATACAGTGAAATCTATGTAATGCGGAATATTGTTATTTAAAACAGGATATTTTTTGGTTCCAAGCGGTTTTGGCTTGTATGTAAATATATTTCCCATAACCCATAACGTGTGAGTCATCTAGCCCTGCTTTACCTCAAAAATTTTATTTATTTTTAAATAATTTCAATTTTAGCCGCAACGCAAAAAGTATTTTGTTATAATTAAAAAGGAAATACTCTAAAAAAATTAGTTTAATCACAATTTAATTGATTAGAGGATTAGAAAAGATAATAGTGCATTCTACACTAAACAAATTTATTTGTAAAAACTCAATTTAATTTGTCAAAACGAACAGACCATTTACTGCACTAATACGTACAGTAAAAACGACACAAAAATAATAATAATTACCTTCATAATAAAAATTATGTAGCACAGATCGTACAAAACCTAACCAATTACATTCATAGTTTCAGTGTAAATTACAGCTAAATGTTACTGAAAGCAAATAGTTTTATAAGGATATTATTGAAAATTCACGACGCTGTTATCCAAAAGATAAGAATAGAAAATAATATTTTTAAATTTTAAATTTTAAAACCTATTATTATTTGTCGCTTAATTTTTCTAATTTTAACTAAATTTAATTTGTACCCTACAATATAATAGATCTATCGTACCTATTTTTAAATAATTTTTGAAGGTGATTTTTTTAATTATGTTACAATAAATTGTAAATAAAATAAAATTGGTGTAACCTTCGTCATCGTAGTGTTCGAAATGTTTAAGTTTTAATTTTTAATTCTATAATTAAAATTAATTCGATCCAATAATTTAACAAATACCAAAAGTAAGACAACAATAAAATTGACTTAAAAATCAATTTAGAAAAGTAGGTTTATGTTTATATATTTATCATGCATAACGGAATATTTGGTGTAGGCAGGCAACATAGTATTCTAAATAAAAAAATTAACTATACTACACGAAATATTCAATTATGAATAGTAGGTAAGTTAAAAAATGTGTGTCAATTGGGATATTTTCTATTTATCTCTTGCCTTATATATTATGTATATCGCATCCACCGATATAGATTTGCCTTCAAGTAAATGTATACTAAATAATGTTAGCAAAATCTTTCACCAAAACAAAAATTATTATCCTGGAAAGTTTTACTTTTTATTGGCACTGCGAGTGATGAGGCTCTCTCGGCTAATGGGTACCTACTGAGAGTTCACCTAATAAATAGTCCGTCCCTGTATGATAAATTATTCTACACATGTAATTTATAATCAAAGTTTTGCTTTCGTTATTGCTTTTTTGTCAAAATTCAGGTATCCATACTTCATTATTTAATTAAGATGTAGTAGTAAATGTTAATTCTTGCGTTCACTTAACGAATTAAAAGATTGCATGTATTTGTGTAATTATTGCCATATTTTATGTCGGGTGTTTTTTGGTAAACACCCATACATCGATATCCTTAATATAACATTTTTTAGGCTACGTACGTAATACAGAATAGCACAGTAGCTTTTAGCCACACTAATCTGAAAAAAGTAGCTGTTTATTACGCCATTGCGCCTTTCATGAATTTATTAGGTTTTTAGAGTACACCCTTACTTTAGAGTTTTTACCCTTTTTAATTTTTATAATTTTTTTAATAGTGATATAATTTTATATAATTAATTATAAAAATTGAAAAAGATACAGAGGGATACCCAAAGAACGTAATAGATTTATGAAAAGCGTAATAAATGTAATAAAAATTTGAAAATTGTAATATTTTTATTACAATTATTGTAATAGAGGCAAGTGGCAACACTGGCTAATAAGCTGCATTGCATTATAAAGTAGCTCAAACTACATATTTTAGTTCTCGTGATCTAAGTGCCCACTGAAGGTGGTATCAATCGAAAAAGATTTTTGTCTAATTCTGAGGATAACCTAGAAGCTGGACTAAATTGTCAATTTCTAAAACTCCGATATTTTTATCGGGTAAATAACATCTCTATTAACATAAGAGGTAATACCTCTTCTTCAGTTGAATATGTTTCTACATTTTCCTCCAAAGATTACAAACCTGAAGTTGAGAGCAGTAGAAAAAAATCTTCTATTCGTAATTATTTGTTTATCGAGTCCAAGCCTTAGAATTCCTGGTCAATTCTGGATTGTTACTTTTGCTTATTGAAATTAGAAGATATAAAAAAGAAGAATCGTTAAAAAGTTATTGGTGAATGTTTGAGTAGTACTAAGTCAACATAAACTCCTAGTCAAAAAAGCTCAAATAACTTCGGTTTTTTTTTTAATTTAAATAATATTCTTGGGTATTTGAAACCTTGTCAAGGCATATTCAAAAACAATATCGTTTGTTGTGAGATACATTTAGCTAGAAAATTAAGTATAAATATTAGTCACACCGCTTTCATTTGCATTACACACCTCAATTTAGTATTTTACCGTGCCTTTACTTGAGCAGTAGGTAACAAAATAATTACAGTCCTTGCTTTTACTAAACTTTTAGCTATTCACTTTCTTTATTGTAATAGATTTAATTTTAACGAGTATGATTTATCACAAATTAGATGCGTGTAGATAATTTTTGCACTTGTGAATAAAATTCGCTGGAAAGATGAGGAAGTCGAGCACGAAGATAAACAAAAAAATTATGTTATAATAGTAGGTACCTACTACTATATTATAATGTAGTAGGATACATATAAATATTATGTATAGAAAAAGCAGAATTAGAACAAAAAACTTTTAATAAGCGCTGGTTTTCTAATTTATTTCAATTTAATGAAAAGCTTTTTTCCAACCTCTTTTCCGTCCAAGAGTTCTTGTGGAGAAATATAAGTGGATTGCAACATTATTATCCGAGTTTTATTCAATTTAACCTTGAATTTGACTCCAAATGATTTAAGATTTTCTCTTTGTCTGCACTTTGAATTCTACTTTACATAAATTTTCATAGGCATTTGTGTCCTTTGTCTTTTCATTTTTTCATTGTTATGTTAGCATCTCAAAATATAAGCGCTCGTTTCGAATTTATCTAAAATAGGTACGGCAATCTTTTAAAAATTATTGAGTAATTGAATCGCATCTCTATAATTTGTATCGTCGTGACAAGCACAACCGATTTTTACACAATCTAATATACCACCAATAATATCAGATAATATCACCAACACATAAGGAGTAGTGAAAGTGGCGTAGCTAGGATACAATAGTACTGAAATGTTCACCTTTAGACATTAACCCCAGTCATATTTCATTCCATTTCTATAATCATGCATTGCCAAAATTTGAGAAAAATTACAACTGGTAATCTGTAGGTGGTACCCTAATAACAAAAGAAATTATTTAGGAGAAGAGGCGAGCAACGTAAATTTAAAATTTTTGTAGTTTTTTTTTACGATAGCACATTTTTTACCTCATAATATAAAAGCTTTAAATTTCACCAGGTCGGAAAAGTACCGTAAGTGTAAGTGTTTATTATTGTAATGATCATAATGAAAGTTTCCAAGTTCTAAAAAAAAACGAGTTGGGTTATTGTTCTTTTAAAAAATGTTGTAAATTGTGTGTGTATCTTTTTATGGTTGACGAATTTATTTAATTTTTAACAAAAATTTTTGGTTACGAAACCATTAAATTAGAAGCAAGGTTATCTATGTGACCACTAACGTAAACTGGCCTTAAAATGATTTAATTAAATTTAGGTCTTTTTTTATTTTGACGGTCACACATTTTTAAATTAGGTAGTTGGTGCCCCCGCAAATTTATGTAGTAGAATTCTTGCATATTATTATTATGTTATCCTAAGGCTGTACTAGCTACTTGTTTAGGAGAAAATGGAAAATTCTGTTTAAAAGAATTCAAATAATGTTAGATGCAAGAATAATAGAAAGTATAAATAATATAGGTAGATGATAATAAAGTAAATTGTAGTTTTAAATAAAATAATGTTTAATGGAAGGATATCGTTTTTATCCTGCAGAAGCTATCACGTAGTATCCGAACCACGGCACAGATAAATTTTGGAGTCGGTGAGATTCGTACCCGGGACCCAGATTCCAAGTCCTCAATTGTGATCACTACACAAGTTACATAATATGCAGACAAGACCTATCAAATGTTAGTTTAATTACATACATACGTTTTGAATATTATCTATAAGAATGTATTTTATGGCCAAATTCAAAATTACCACTTTGCTGAAATTGGTAGCGATTAAATAAATCTTGAACTTGACCGAGGTCATAAAAAATTTAATTTTTACATTTTTTTGAAAGGTGTTAATTAAACGGGGAAAGGTAATTGATTGGCTTTTAAGTACCTATTACAGAATTTTGTAAACTGCGAAATAAATTTTAATTTGTTTACAGTTATGTCAAATGGAGGATTTTACGCTCTTGTAAGTTGTAAACATTTAATAAGGTAATGGGACCTATTAAACTGACACCCAACTAGAAACGGAATATTTCCGGCTTAAAATTTGGCAATCGGTAACAAGATCTAATTTAGAGCGACTTGGGTTGATGTTTTGCGTACCTTGCTCAGAAGTGTTCGTACAAACAATAGGTCGACAACCTCGCCATTCGTCTTCGGTTAAAAATTGTTTGTGGTTTAAATTTATGTCTACGTATTATTTTTAATAATAAAACATCAGGCTCGCGCCGGGGTATCGTGTGCTGCCCTGGTGCTAACTTTTATATGCCCATATGGACGGATCTGTAGAGGGAATTCCCCCCACGCATTCAAACTTGCATAATAATTATAAACAACAACGGCTTTTCTTCCAAATTTTTCAAAATGCACCTTGAAACATAATTAACCATTACCTGCACTATATATAGGTACGTCATCAGCGTGAGGGGAAAACCTACCCATATAATAATTATTTTTAATTCGTATGATTAATAATGCTTCATCGATATTTTATTCTGATCGGGTCAAGTTCTACGTGGTCGCCCGCATAGAATTTATTCGTTGACCGCAAAATTCAAAGAAAGTGTACGATTCGAATAAAAACTATGAAACGCCGGATTGAAAAATTTAACGCGTGGAATGTTGGTGGAATACAAAGCGTACGCTTGCGAAGGGCGTCGGATTAAAGTAAAATTTATCTTATATATTATCCGTGGGAGTTTAAAAATGCAGTTTTAAAAAAAGAAACACGCATACGTACCTATACCATGCCATAAAATCATCATTATTATTGGCCAATGCCCCCCTCACGGTTGGGTCGACACCGCCACTATAATATTATCTGATATGCATAATACGTTAAAGTTATGATGGCATAAAAGAATCTTTTCTTCGTACCCTAGCAAGATGCATAATTTTTAATTTATGATTATTTTGTATCATCCAACGACCACACCGCTTTATCGCATTGTTTTTAACAACAAATAGGTACCTACCTACTATTTAATATTCAAAACACAAAATAAAAAAGCCAATTTGTGGAAAAATAAAGAAATTGAAAATCTGTTAACTGGATTTACATTTTAATTAATAAAAACACCATGAAAACTTATTTAGATAAAATCACAATTTTAGGTCTAATTTTATAATTATAACTTCCTTTATCAAATAGCTTAAACCATTGGCACACTGAAAAATTAATAATAATTAACGGCTTTTAAATTGTAAATTCGCGATTGATTTAATTTATTAAATAGCTCAAATAATAATGATAGTTAAATAAGTAGGTACCTACCTAATAGAATTATTAGTGTAAGTATTTTTCGTAAATGTGTCGGATTTGTGAAATTCTGCCTGAAAGGTTTCTTATTATTATTAATATTATCCACTACTACTGAGACTTTAGGTCTATTATTATACACCATTTAATGCTTAGATGTTAGATGGGATTGTGGAGAAAAAAATGGTGTGAATTTTGCTATTTATTAAACCCATAATTTCTGTAACTCAACCAACGGTCACATCCTTAATGATCATTAACTCGTCGGTGTGTTAAAGGTATTAGTCTCGATATCGATCAACTTGGTCGAAAGCAAGATGTTGCTTAAAACCAATTGTTTTGACCAAACGCAAAAATATTTATCCTTATAAAGGAGTGGAATAGCGTCGAATATTATTGATGAACAAAATCTCCATATATACTATTTGATTTTTTCTTATGTGAATATGTATCTATTCTATGTTTAATCATAATACCATTATATTTAAAGTAATACTTTTAGAAACAAAATTTCGAAAAAAAAGATAGCTTTTACAATTTATTAGTACCTATTGGTTGGAAAAAAATAATTTTTTACAAGAAGTCCCTTTTCATTTCTATAAATAATATAAAAATGTATTGTGTGTGTCATTAATTTTAAAAAGAGGAAAAAAATTAAAAAGTGTTCCAGTTTTCCATGCTCTCCTCTAAATTACATAAAAAAAATTAGCCATACTCGTCGGTATAGCACTCTGGCTAACCCTCCTATGTTATTGTTATTGTTATGAGGTCGCTTTTTCTTTTATAATTATTTTAATTTGAGAAACATTTTGTATATTTAATTCAATTTTAATAATTTGTGTCATATTAATTTGCAAAATTATATTTTAGTGCGAGCAGCTATCAGAACCAACAAACAGACCGTGAATAAAGTTACCTACGTAATTGAAAATAATTACTAATAATAATTTTTTGCTCTTGCATTTATAACAATATTTCTAAGTTTTATTACATAATCATTATTTTATAGTTTTCACGTATTCGGAAATAATAAATTAGGGAAGGGATTTTTAGTAAGGGATTTTAGAAAATAATGTGGTAAATATAAATGCATGGTATTTAATCTATCCCATTGTTTACCTACGTAAAACTAATTTTCAGTTTTATTTATTCGGGAATAAGCTGAATGACATTAATAGAGCATGAAAACTTTCTAGTGTGATAAACATTTTATTACATTTATGATTTTTATATTATGGCATCTCGCAAGCGAACTAAAGCACTAACATCAGGCAATTTCAATTTGAAAATAAAAAGTGCCGCAGGCGATTTTAAACAGACGACTTCAAACTTGTGAACTATCGTGAGAGTTCTGACTTGTGAGTTAAAAAAATACAAAACGGCGGTTTTTGCACTGCTTAAGAGTTTAAACAAATAAAAACGTGTGGCATTAATTTAGTTTATGTTAGTTTTCTTGCATAAACTTACCATAAATTTATATTTATACAACAAGTCTCATTGACCAACACAAAGCTTATAGGTGGTGATAGAAGACAATTTTTTAATCCAAACTCTCACGTGCTTATTTTAGTTTAGACAGTAATTTATTATAAATTATATTTTGTAGATAATTTCGTTTTTAAAAAAAATTCTGATTAATTAACACTCAAATATCAACAATTGTGATGTTATGCTCATTTATCGTTAGATAAAAGGAAAATCTTTTAAAAAAGAGCTACCTCCTGAAGGTTTCGATGTAGTAGACAAAAATTTTAATTGAATTTAATTGACAATTAATATTGCATGCTATATTGTTTACATCTTATTCTATTCTATTTGCAACTCTGTACCTACTATTACTATTAAAATGTCGTAATAGTTTCGGTGGTTTTGATTGATAATGATAATTATAGTGATAGAAATTAATAATGTAATCTTTAATTTAAATTGATAGAAAATCACCGTCATAAATAAAAAAAACCGATTTAAAAGATTTGCGCACCAACTATTGGTGCCAGTCCGCACTTGTACATTAGTTCCCCAAAACTTCTAATTAACAATATATCGTAACACTAAATAAAAACATTTACAAACTCCAGTCGAAAATTTTAGAAAATTGTTTAGAAACACGCAAAGCCGTATCTGTAAATAGGTACCATCACACAAAACCAATTAGGTGCTATGTTTAAAACTGTGTTTTGACTTTGGAAATGATTTTCAGAAAGAATTTTGTATCTGCTATTTTTAAATTTTAACTTCTAATGTGGTTAATTTATTCAATTCCTCTCCACGTTTTGTATTAAATTTTACTAAAATTATAACTGCCATCATGACGTGCGTGATTCCAGTTCGTTAGAGAGCTTTTCAAATTAAACTTTATTTAATGCAGTTGAAGCGATTATTATTTCGTCCAAATTAAACTTTCCACATTTTAATTCATAATAATCAGTTTTACACGCACTTTTTAATACGTATAAAATTTTTTGATTTTCTCGACCCAAATATAATATACTAATTATAATGTAATAGTTTGTACGCAGTATTGATCTAGAGTTAGTTATTAATTAGGGAGTCAGTCTCCCCGATTTACCATACCACTATAACATTATGTTGTAGATTTTGATAACATAATTACATTTTACACAACATTTGCCATCATAGAAGAATTAATAGGTAATGTTACAGAGAGTACTTTCATCAAATCTATACGCTTCACTAGTTCAACTTGAAATATTAGAAACCTTAAATGTTAAACGTTTTACACTATCATTAAACGAATAAAGTATTATTACTTATATTACTTGCGATCTACAGAGAAATTTTAAATTCATAAAATAAAGTAACATTTTTATATTTAATTTCTAACGAAAATAAAAAATAAGAAAGTTAAATTGGAAAACATACCAAACTTTTTAATTACCCTTTATACATTTTTATTTAATTTAAATGAGATAGCTCCCCATTTGTAGTACAAGTACCTATTTACTTACTTTAAAATTAAATTATTATTATTGAAAAAAGTTTATTCAAGTAAGATACATTTTTAGATAAATGTCTCATATAGGTATGATTTATAATCAGATAAATTTCAAGTTCAGTATTTACTTATTATTTTCAAATCGACCTACTTTGTATTCCAATAGGTAGATATCGGCACTTTTGGTTTTTATAGTCGAGAATTCAAAAATTATAAAAAACATGAGATCGTGGTAAGAGCTGGAAAAGTTACTTATTATTATTTTATAATCAAATTGTGTTACGAAAACCAATTTAGAAAAATAAAATCTACTATTTATACCTAAGTATAAGATTGTTTAGTAAATTAATGTAAATCCAATAAATTTAAAAGTTTATCGTAACTTGCATTTCCTGCTGAAAAGTTGGTATTTTGCAGTAAGTAGGTACATACTTTTACAAGTTAAATTCAATAAGAAATTTAAAATTTTAATACGAAGAAAGAAAATAGAAAAGACTAAAACTCACTTATCCAAATCCAAATTTCATAATCGAAAAAAATCCAAAAAAATGCTAAATATCACTTTATCGAAAGCACGATTAAAAGCTAAACACAAAAAATTATAAAATATTTGATTCGCACCTTTGCTTTCGCACAAACGCTATCCAGGTAGCACCGCAATACTAAATAGAAAATTCATGACAAGGCAATACCAGCATTAAAGCGATAAAAGCTACGGTAAAGTCGCCCGCGTTTATCCAATCGCGAGTCACTACAACTTCCTCTACTGTTGTCTGAACGATACTATACGATCGAAGACCACATTCCATTAGCACAAAGCGCCAAGTTTAATTTGTTTTATCATTTTTCTTCTCATGATATTCTACTTGGGTTCTAAAAGCTACAGCGCCAAGTTAAGAAGACAGCCGTAAATTCATTCGGGGGTTAAGCATACAGTGCGTTGACAAAGTTATTTCGACAAACGCGTCTCGTAGTAGCGGAAAACCCTTCAAAGTTAGTTTGTTTGAAAAACAACAGATGGTACTGACTTAACGGAATAACATGGAAAGCAACGATCTTCAAAATCTTCCTGTGGTATTCAAATGCCCAATTAACATTGATTAGCTGCCAGCTGGCTGTAAGCTTTTCTTTTGTTCCCAGGTAATCACCAGAAAGCTGCCAGGTTCTTAATGTGACTTGGGTGGTGTAATCGCATACAGACAGTGGCCGCATTTCAGTATTTTAGAGAAACATCTGGAACTCTGGGCTCAGCAGGGGTAGTTAAGATTTTAATAAAGTGATAAACAATGAATTCTTACTCCAATTTATTAGTTAGTGCTTTCCAAACTTTTTAGCACCGTGTAACCCACCAGTGGCGTAACAAAACAATATTAACTGTGTTCTAAACTTTGAACAAGACACTGGCACTGATGAGATCTAATAAGATCAAAACATGTATATCATTGTCGGAATCTTTGATTATATATAATTGATTTAAACTTAAATACCTATTTGAAGCTTTTTAAAAATGTTTGTTATTGGATTTATTTAAAAATTAAAATGAGTATGACACTTATTAGTTGAGATCCTTAATAAATTTTTAGGATAAGCTCGTTCGCTACTAGTGACCTAAAGCTCTCTCGAAAACAACAGATATTATGTTTATGGCTTTGTCAATAATCTTTAAAAGTTTCTACAGCATACGTTTTCTGACAAGAATTTTTTTAGCATAATTTTTCTTTACAGTGCCGTGTCCACTATGTGAACATTATTCATCAACAAGTAAGTAATGGGATGGTTTCCTGTCATCTTGTTGAACTTTAGATCACAGCAATGCATCTGAGAAAAAAGAAGACTCGATTGAACAGTACAGCATGTTACAAAATTCGAAGTTATAAAATTTGATTAGCGGTGATGTGAATAAATACTACGATCTCCAACATTCATCACAAGAAACACCGTCGCTCAGGTTTAACCGCCGTCGTGTAGACTCGAAATGAAAGAATAAATTTAAATAAGCTTAAGAAAATATAAATCAACTCACCTATTTTTAAATTCTTCTCGTTCGGCCAACTCTTCCGAATTAAATTTTGAACAAAACTAAAAAATCAAAAGAGTCTATTTGAAGGAAGTTTGAAAAGTTTTCATTTAGTTATTCCATTCGATGACACTTACCAGAGGTAATTTATTGTAGGTAATATTTTTAGTTTTTGAAATAATACATGGCAATTCGCTTAAAAAAGCAAAATATAACAATATCCTTGGTCGATATGACCACATTGTTTGAAATGAGCATTCAATAGTCGCCCATAAATCATCTTCTAGCTAGTAGCTTCATAATTACAATATTAATTCAGTAATAGATTTTTAATTACTAACACGAAAGGTTTTGATTTATGTTACAGGTCGTTATGTAAAAATGTTTCGAATATTTCAATAAAACGAACTAATAAAATTAATGAAATATGTAAAATAATTATAAACGACATGCAAACCTTTAATTAAATATCTTTTAGATTTTCAGATAAGGATTTGGGGATCACTTATCGCCATGTCTTCGAAAAGTTTATTTGCATTTAATATTAGGACATTTAAAATTTGTGCAAATGTTCACCTGGGGGAAGAAATGGGATACTTTTCAAAATTTTACACGGGAATATCTTTGACTATAACATTTTTGTTTGAAATTACGCTGATTATGGATTTGCTAGTGAATGGATTAACCGATTTTAATGAACTATGTGAAGCTATTCCTATGGTCATGGCATTTTTTATGGTTACTTATGAATTTTACAACATTGTGGTACAGAAGAAAAATATCGAATCACTTTTGGTTCACATACAAGACACTAACGAAATTTTTAGACCTAAATTCGCAACAGGATTTTACAAAAAATCCCAAATGGGTGTAATCGTGGAAAAGATCGACAAATTTGGTTTGATGAATATATTGTTTGGATGCATGTGCGTTGCTTTATGGATTGCCAGACCTTTGGTTACTAATTCCAGAGCTCTCCCATTTGGAAATTCCTGGTTACCTTTTGACACTGCACCATTTTATTATTATTTGTGTGCACTTCAAGGATTTGTCGCTATGGCAGGAGCCATTAACACAATTAATATCCACCTTTTCTACGGTAAAATTATGGCGGTGTTGTGCGAACAATTTAATTCTTTGAAGCACTTCTTTCAATGCATCGACGAAGAACTTAATATGAACATTGACACCAAATATGCCGAAAATATCATGTTTGCCCGAGTCCAAAATTGTATTGTTTATCACCATAAAATATTGGAGTAAGTGAAGCACTGAGAGCCAAGACAAAGGTAAATAAATCGTATAATTGAAACAAATTTTATTATTTTAGGTGTTGTCAAAAACTGCAAACGTGTATAAGTGGAGTTTTGGTGTGTCAATATTGTTTCGGAATGAGTCTTTGTTTTGCTGCACTTGCTTCATTTTCGGTAAGCTTGCATAATATTGATTCAAGGGCGGACTACATCTAAAATTTTACTTTGGAAAATTTTGAAACAACGCGACGGTCCTTGTATTCCAGACAAAAAAGCTTTGAAATTATCGGGGCGACCTGAAATGTAGCAGACATGTGTATTAGAGTATCCAAATGAACCTTTCAAAATTCCTTGTAAGCAGCGGCGGATCTACATACATAAAATATATTTTTTGATAGAATCCCACGATGTTGAAGCTTCGAGCTTTAAAAGCCTATAAAATATTAATTTAGCTTCAGGACTCAAATAACCTAAATCTATAATAAACATGTTGTGAACTTCTTTCTCAATTGAGAATTTTAGCTCCCTCAATGAGAGTTTTTGTTTAGTTTCAGTTTTACGCAAAATTATCTCCAGACTAAAATTAATGAGCCCCAAAACTTATTTTGTATATTAAAACCCTTATTTTAAGAGATCCATGGTGCAATGTTAATAAAGTATAGGTACATTGAAAAAAAATCTAAAATTTTGTTAAAATTTTCTGCTGTCGAAAATTATTTCATGATTGGTAAGAATCAACAATACCAAATATTAACAAACTATGTTGTATAAAAAACAATTAATTAATCAAAACGTCTTCAAAATATTTCAACAAAATTTACATTTTTAAAAACTTGGACACCCTGTATCTCGGCGATAAAGCTTTATTGGGCACATGATTATAAGACCTTTTAATCTTATAAGTTAAGCAATTCCACCCTTGTAGTTTCAGGAAAAGATGTGCTTCCATTTTGGTCCGATTGTATAAGTCTATAAAGGATTTTGATTCACATGAAATTGCCCCTATTCTCCACATTGTCAGTCCGTCCCTGTGCTGATCAACTTAATTGCATACTTATTTTAAAATTTTAGATGAACGCTTTTAGTGGAGCATTTCTTAATTTGATGAACCACATACTTTTGGAACTGTCAGAACTCTACATTTTTTGTTGGTTTTCCAACAAACTAACCGAATCTGTAAAAAATTTAATCTTTTCCCATATCTTATTGTAAATTTTTCGTTCTAGGCTGTACATGTTACAGACGGAGTTTTTTACAGTCGTTGGTATGATCGTTCACCAAGAATTAAACGAATGATGCGCTTTGTACTAATGAGATGCCAAAAGCCGGTGATTATTAAAGCCGGTAATTTAGTGCCGGCATCCATTCACAGCTTTATTTGGGTTCAATATTTATAAATTTTAGACACAATACAAATAAACTATTACATTTATTTCAGATCTTACAACAATCTTACTCGTACTTTATGGTTTTACGTACGGTGCGCACCAAATAAAAAGGTACTTTTGTGGCTCTTATGTTTTAGATCAAATCAAAATGGTTAGTTTTTTAAAAGTCAAATATAGAAAAGCAATAAAAGTTAAATAGGTTTGCTTGAATCACTACTTACTTGGTATATTATACCTACTGAAAAATAAATTTGGTTTCACCACTGGAATTACTACATTGATACGTTTTAAGAGAAAAACTTTCAATTCAGAACTTAAAATCAATAAGTTGAGAAAGAAAATGGTCCATAAAAATTTTGTAAATTAAGAAAAATGAAATAAACAAGAATGCAATGCTTTATTAAGTATATAAAATATAATACTGTGTCCCATATGTTACATAGAAAATTGCAAACAATTTTTATGATAAAAGTAGTAAAATAAAAAAAATTATTAAAATGATATGTTTGAAGGTCAACAATATTTAAAATATACAAAAATTAAAAAAAAACTTGAAATGTTTATTTACAAAGCATTGCGTACATCTTCTGGAATTTTAGAAAGATACTGAAGATGATCGACACCTTTAGCAGTAGCAAGTATACCAAATTTATTGAGTGGATCCACATTTTTGTTATATTCATAAAAATTACCAAACAGATCGGTGAATTTACCGCCTATTGCCGTTAGTATAGCTTCCGGTGCACAACTGTCCCATCTTTTTAAACCTTTACTAGCAAATAAATATGCATGAGCACGACCTTCCAATAATAAAATCACCTGCAGTTGAATCGTAATTATTAATAGCTCTTGATTTTTTACAACATATTTTTTACCTTGTGTCCTGCTCCGCCCACTCTTAAAACTTCGTCCGGATTAAATGCTTCGATTGCCTTATTAACAAGCGCATTTGAATGCGATCTCGTGGTCGTTATAATGACGCGTCCCGCTGGAGGACTTTGTGGCACAAATCCGCCTGCGCCTAAACCAACCAAGCCCCAAAAAGTCCGCCCCATCGAGTCACCATCCACTGTATATTTATAATAAGGTTGATGAATTACACCACCAACTGCTACACCTTTCACCGCTATTCCCACTAAAACTGTGACATGATCCAGCAAACCCTAAAACACCAACAATAATAGTAATTAATTTTATGTTTTATTTAAAATAATATAATAACTTTCCAACTTGCGAAATTAGTAATAATATGCAATTTAATAATTATTAAATTATTACTAAAATGAGATGATATTAAGAATTTTTACAAAAACGTTTCCAAATTATGTTTGCAAATAATATACTTTCAGTAAACAAAAAACTTTACCAACAATTCCTTGGCACTACTATGAGAAGTGCTATTTTGTAAACTATATTTCCAATTTGGTTATGAAAATTTTAGATTTTCTCTTTTCATTGCTTCCACTTTAACTCAGCGTTAACGAAGAAAGAACATTTCATCATCACATAGAACAGTGGCTTTCTACCTTTATGTTACTACGTCCCCTCTTTTAAAAAATCTAATTTTGGTACTTCCTCTTTTATTTCATAAAGTAATACACACATTTTTAAATGTTAAAAATGTATTAATATAAAAAATGTTTAATTTGTAATATCAAAATTATGTTATGTTCAAACATTTTGAGCTCTTTTATATACTTAAAAGTTTAAATAAAATAATTCTTTTATTATATTAAAATAAAATTAGAGAAAATATGCTTTTTTTTAAACCTTTGAAACCCATGTAACCCTTTAAATACCTTATACCTGAAGGAAGTATAATATTGACAATTTGATACTGCAATATAATAACTGTAATTAAATACATATATTTTAATCGATGGACATAATACCAGCTTTCAAAATTATATTATGCAAAAAGAGAAAAAACTATGCTATGGATAGAAAAACTGACATCAGATGGTTTAAATAATTCTACTCGTTTGAACCACATCAATGTATTGAAGTTCAGTTCTTATAACTAATGCACTAGTTAAAAACATTTTAAAATAATATTATTGTAACTAACTTGAGTATATTCGGAGGTACCGTCGAGGGGATCTACCCATATGGTAATGTCTTTGTCTAAAACGTGTATATATTCTGTGGGACAATCCATAGATAAAATTGATTGATCACAATCTGTGACCACCCAGTCGCTGGGTACCTACAAAGAATATAAAAAATAAAATGTTAAAAGTTAAAAAAAATAAAGAATTATGTACTTCACAATTACTGGGACCCTCTTCCCCTATAATAGAAACGGTAGGATACTGTTGCGACAAAGAAGCCATAATACAACGTTGGGCCGATCTATCGGCTTCGGTTTGTAAATCATTCTTGCCCTACAATTATAAATGAAAACAAACAACTCCGATACTTACATTACGTATAACGACTTACCTTGTCCACGATTCCTAAATCGCCGCGACTCATAACATCTCTAATAATTTTGCCTGCCCTATTAGCTGCAGTAACGGAAGATGCCACCAATCGTAAAACCAAAGGTACATTCTGAGCCATTATTAATTTAAACAATACTCTACAAATATAAATTCGATTAAACCACAAGAAGGTAATTCACGGTGTCATGCTATAACACCAATTTCAATTGCTTAATTTCTTTTAAGAATGTTTTAACCTTGAAATGCACAAAAAAAGGTACGTGTTCTCAACTCACCTATTTATACAACCTTACATTTAATTAGTTTGTAAGTGTAGATAAATTAGCCACTTAAAAATAATATGATATATTTCATCGGTTTCATTTAAAAATTTTGAAAAATAATCAAGTGGTACTTTTAAAATAAACTGTCACCTACAAACCCTACAAACATTGACCCCAAAATAAACACATCAAGTACAGTAGGTATACTTCTTGTAATTATTTTTATTACTTTCTAACTCAATAAATTCGCGAATATACGTATTATATTATTAAGATTTTTAAACAATTCAAAATAATATAATAATTTAAAATGTCATTTTGACAATCTCAATTTGCTTGAGTAGGTAGATAACCTAAATGTATTTATGAAATTATTCTAACATTTTTTGCTTTAATAATATAAATTCATAAACGATAGGTTTGAAGGTGTGGGAAAGCTTTTTATATAATACAATTTATCGAATTCTTCCCGTGTTATGCCCGATTATTTTGACAATAGTACATTTAGGAGAAGCAGGGGTACTTCAACCCCATTTTTGATAATAGAAACTTCAGTTTCGAGTGCAATTTTCATTTGGTATCTTTTTTGTAGTAAACAACTATAAAGTTGTGTTTTTGCATACTTTTTGAGATTGGTAGATTCTTATGGGCATTTGTCCGATGTACCCCATCGATCTTGTATTACACAGTGTAATAATAGATCGTTGGTGTACACAACGAAAATATATGAGTTCCACTGGTACTAGCTTAAAGTATTGTTAGATTAAGACCCGCAAAAGCCGCTTATAGTAATTTTCACAATACTGCCGCCCTAAGAAAGTAGGCCTTAACTCCAATTATTTGTTAAAATAAGTTAGATATATTAGTTTGTTAAAAACTAATAATAACAATAAATAATTCCGTAGCAGTGGTACAAGATCGAAATTGATTTATAGTTTAAAAAACAGACGCAAATTTGATCCTATGCTATTCTATTTATGGGCTATTTTACTGATGACCCACTTAAAAGCTCGATTTATCTCTAGAACACAGGTCAGTGGTTGCATTATACGTTGTGTACATCTCTCCTAGGTTTATAATATGCATAAATAATATAATCAAAATTGGAAAATGGGAAAGATTTTAGAAGACAGTAAAAAATTGATGGACTCATAATATGAATTTTTATTAATACTGTAATCTAAGCAGTTAAAATTGTTAAAAATTGAGATCAACAGGTTCATCATGTTAAAAGTTACAGTAGCATTATAAAATCTTAATATTACTTATTGAAGTTTCTAAAAAAAAAATCTACATAAAAAGTTTAAAATTTGCGCTAAATTGACTTATTTTTCTTAGATTGATTCCATGCCAACTGCATAGACCAAATACTAAGAGGTCTCATATAACCTATAGCTCTATAAAATTGAGGAGCACATAAAGCTTCGGGAGTTTCGAATGACATTCCTATACGTTCGGCTAGCACATTATACATTCCACCTGCAGTTTTCCAAGCATTTGTTAATAACCCTTCGTGAATCATACAAGAAGCTAAACCATAGGTAACACCTGTCCAGACCTCCTCACTTTGCACGCTGGTCATATCGATACCCTCATTTATTTTAAATCCATTCACGGCACCACGAGTACCATTAAAATATGACATAACGTTATTATTGAATATGGTGCTCAAAGCACTAGAAACATTACTTTTTGGAAATACCTGAAATTATTAATTATAAAATATAAGATTTAAAGAAAATTGGACTCTTACCTCGTATGTATATCCACACGATCTCAAATACCAATGCCCACACAATTGATCCGCCATTACGGTTGTTGCATGTTTGATGGAACAATCAAAATTGTAATATTTTCCATTCCATAACTTTGTCTCAAAAGAATGTTTAGCTTTTATTAAAATTGCTTCGTACTGATCGGCTTCTTGATTTTTGTTCAGTTCTTTGGCCATTTGGATCATCGCATACAATGCAGCTAGCCATAACCCTCCACAATATGCACTAAATTTAACTTTTAAATTAAGTATTCCCTTATAATTTTTTTTAATTACCTTGCACCTGTCATTACCCACGTATCAAAAGTTTGATCAGGATTACCACCATTTTCAATTAGGGAGTCATTATCGATATCAAACTTTAATGTTTTTGTCATAACGATCCGACACGTTTCGTACATATTTTCTAAATATTGCCGCCTATGTACTTGGTCGATATTTTTCATTAGGCAATGATCACGAAGAACTTGGAGCACAAACTTAACGTTCAAATCTCTCCATTCGCTGACGTCGTGTATCGGATAGGCATTAATTAACAAAAATGGATTTTCATCTACAAAAGTTTAACATGTGAAATGCCAATTTTTATTTGAAAATTTGACTTACTTGGATCACCTACGTCATGTGGAACGCTGTTTTTAATTTTCCTTGGCACAGAATGTCCGTCATACAACATTTTCATGGGCTTTTTAATTTCCATATACACAAAATCCTTCATATCGTATTGCAAACTTAATTGCAAGTACGGCCAATTCATGATCAAAGCAAAGGACGCATAAAAATGAACATCGTAAGTGTTGTACATCCTATACTCGTGCCCTTCCAAATATGCAAACCGACCATACTTTTGCCTGCGCAAACACACAAGAAAAGTACGACTCGTTTTGTTACAATTTTCACTTTTACCTGGGATCTGAAATTAGAACTTTATCGGCTTCGTCATCATCTAACGTACTCCAAACGGTGCCTCCATCAGAAATAAAATAAGTCTCGTTAAATAATGCAGATTTGTACCATTCGGGCAGTTCACTAGAAATAAGACAGATACAAAATAGATACCTACACATAAAGCGGCGAAACTTACGGATCATCCAAAATTGGTAATTGCCAATCGTAAATTTGTCGCTCCCAAGTGTTGTAGTTTTTAAGAGCGTAATCGACAATCTTAAATGTAGCGTTACTTTTTCCAAAATATTTGGTATAGAATCTATGGTGAACTTTCGAGCTTCTGGTAAACTTAAAGGACGGCATGTCCCACACCAAACAAATTTCAGATTCTTCCACTTGATTTGGTTGAACCACAACTTGAGTTGCGATACCGCAAGCCAAATCGTGACATTCTTTTTCGTATTCAATTTCCAACAAGTCATCAAATTTGCCATTTTCGTGCAACTGCTTCCACGGTATTTCACCACTGGAGTTTGGATCAAACTGTAAACATTTCGAAACTTGAACGCGATTGCTAACTTTTGCTCCTAAAGCAAAAGCACAGGGAATGTTATCGATGGAGTTGTGTAACACAACGCCGGTCGAATCCATATAAGTGTAACTTTTGGTACTACAAACGGCTACAAAGCTAAAACGTTAGTATAGATGTACTAAACAAAAATATAAAAAGTTCTTACACTTATTTTTTGATTTATTTTGAGTGCCATTTTTAAAAGTAAAAGCAATTGTGACCATGCGTTCTTCTTCTGAATTATTTTCGACGCTCCATATAAACACCGCACAAGGCAATGAACTATCCTAAAATAAAAATTTATATTTTAGAGAATAATAAATATGCGAATCGGCAAACACCTTATAATTATGAGCTATCACAGGACTAACTTGTCGACACACAAGTTTAATTCCGTATTCTGAGAGATCGTATTCGGTCCAAGCTCTGGGGTACAAACCGGTATATTTACATTGAGCACCGTTCAATAAAGACTGCCAAGAACTTAGAGATTTTTCTGTTTTTCTAAAATTAAAGTTAAGAAAAACTTTCTTCAACTGCATAGTAATGAAAACTTACTCAAATGTGGATAACAAACTTTGGAAGATTGTTTTTTGAGTCGAATTTTTAATGGTAACGATAAATTGATTTGCATTTACGGTGTTGTATTCATAAACTCCCGGTTTAAGTTGAAACCTGCAAAACTCGCCACGATAGCCTCTTCCTATACTACCGGCACCAATGCCACCGACAGGAACACCTAAATAATTGTCGTTATTTTTAAGGACGCAAAAAAAGGTTGAAAATTCCTCACCGTATATTTGTTTACCGTGTTGAATTTTGACATAATCCATACAAGGAATAATTTTATGCCACATTTGTCTGAAATATTCGATCAAATACCTAATCACGAGAGGTATGATTGCCCAAATCATGCCCCATGTTAACGTATTACCCTGTGTCCACTTTTCAGGATATTGGTGATTTAATAACAACTTTAAACCGTAATTGGGTACCTTCTTTACATTTTCAGTTAAAGTAGTCATTTTATCGATGAGGGCGGTGTAGGTGTAACTCTCTGCAACAAAAAAAATGCAGCCACGAGTCAAACTTGGACCTTCACACTTTCACCTTCACCCCAAGCAATAAGAAATTAAATTAACTTCTTTTAAATTAACAGAGGTTCTCAAACATAATTTATACGGAAAAAAGAGTTCAAGGTTCGCTGTGGCTTATGAAGGTAAAATTTTAGATAATAATAAATTATTGTTTTTATAGTAACACATATTTTATAAATAAATTAATATGATATCTTTTATAAAGTACATTGTTTAAAGTAACATTCGTTTTTCTATAAGTGGACAAACGTCACTTAGAAAAATAATAACGATCGAATTTCAAGTGAATTGAATCTCTCTTCCGTTTACATTAAACTCAGTGGCGTACCAAGACTTTCGTGACGAGAGGGGCAGGACACCTCCCTATTCCCCTAGTTGAACGAACAGAGTAGCCCCTATAAGGCGTTTCAAGAGAAGCGATCGATACGCTATCTGAGTTTTGTATTAGAGGTAGTGCGTTGGAATGGTTGTTTACCATCAATTTTATAAGTGCGCAGTTGTGTACTGATTATGTTTTTAATATGATAGATATTTTATCTGCTGCTTATTTGTTTGTAATATCATAGTCAATTCATTCATTTATTTAGTAGTTGCCTCTTCCACCTCATGGTCGCTAGCGGCGCCAAAATCTTAAATTGAAACGCCTATGCGTTCGAACGCTCCCTTGCATTGGATTTTTGAGTTTTGGTTGATTATTTTAAAATGAAATAAAAGCTTTTATCAAATTTCGGTGGCCTGTTTATAATTCTACATGACTAATTTGGAGGCGTGAAACGCTGGCAAGTCGGTCAAAAATGCTTACAAACTCTTAAACATAAAAATAATAATTAAATTTTAAGTAATTAAAAAAAAAACATTCTGACGAAGAAAATATAATTTATTATAAAATAGGTTATTTAATTAACTGGAATTACTTAAAAATTTAATCTCAACTAGTTAATAATACAACATTTTAAACATAAAAAGCCATAATTTGTCTTTAGTAGCATAGCCAGAATTTTATTTAAGGTCCAGTTAAAATTTTTCAAAAAAATATTAATCTTCTGATGTTATTCCGATTTTGCTGTTCCTTTCATTAGACATCTAATAAGTTCTATCAAAGATCATATACCTTAAGCTCTTACCATCTTTGGTTCTATGTATACCTACCTTTTGCACCACCTCTTGAAGTTATTCGATTAGAAGGATATCTAGTTCTTCAAAAAATAGGTTATTAATATGTGTTAAAATTATTATACTATAATTAAATTAAAGGCAGCAATAAAATAATTTATTAAACTTAATTTTTGTGTAAAACAAATTATTACATCAGTCTTGTTTTATTTTGATAAGGACTGTAGGAAATGAGATACAAAATAAAGAGTGGTTCACAAATTTTCACGTGATTGCAAGCAGGAAGCAGAGATACAAAAAAAATATTTGGAATCACCTCTAATTTTGCATAATACAAGATAAAATTATTACACGATAACTATGTAACACTTAGCGTAATTTTTATATATTAGATATTATAATATAGCAATAAAATATTTTTCCAAGCAAATTTGTTCAATAAATATTATTAGGCAAGTACACATTTACTATATATACACATTTACTCGATTAAATAATTGTTGTTTATTTTTGCACACATTTACAATAAATTCAGTTTTAATAACTTGACAATATACAATCCTTTCTTACTTTGTATGTTAAGATTATGTAAGCGGGCATTTTCTTATATGTATGTCACATTATGTAGTAGGTAGATAATATAATTCGTTGATATAATTTTTTCAAGTTGTAAGAAAGTGTCAAAAATGTACCTATTCGTTTTCAAAAAAGCTATTTTTATAAAAACTTACATCAGCTTAATATAGCAGTTTTTAAATCAATATGTTGATATCAAAATTTTTTGTATAATATAATATAGAAATATGAAAGTCTAAAATATATTTTTAATTTCTAAACGCCACTTTTTCGTAGATATAAGCAGCCGGAAAATTAAAAAAATAAAATTACCTTTAATATATTATTTAAATGGAAAAAAGCAATGGCGCAACTATACGATAGGGTTAAAGGAGCTTGAGCCACCCCTACGTACTACTCCACATTTTTGCCGCCTGCGGATCATCGTAAAAAACTAACTAAGCATAAAAAAATATATTATGCGTAAAATTCTACATTTTTTTGGTCAGATATATCTTTTTTATTTAGATATGCAGTTTCAATTGTAAAAAATATATAAAAACTCCTTACACTAACAAATGATTACTAGAACTTTTAATCCCTCTCGAAGAAGAAAAATATTGTAAAAAATTATAATTTCGTAGATATTATTTGAGATCGTTGCTTGAAAAATATAAGTAGTAACTTAGGTACAAAAAAGTGATGATATTCTAATAAACGTAAATCGAAAGTAAAAATATTTACAAAACTACTACAACTTCCTTTTAAATATTAATTGGAACTTTCTTTTTCCTTGGAATCTAAAACAAATAATTTCGTTAATAAATATGAGCTGTGTGTACTTACTATATAAAAAATCTAATAGGTAGGTAGGTACCTGAATCTCCAACAGATTCGCCATTCGTAAGAGGTTCTTCCTTCTTCTCATCTTTTTGTTCATCTTCTTTAGATTCTTCAGTTTTTTTCTCATCGCCGTCTTTCTTTTCTTCTGAACTTTGCTTCTTCTTATCTTTACCTTTAGCGGGAGTTGCAGGTTTCGGTTTTGGTTCGAGGCTGGGATCCAAAATAATTTTTCCAATGTTTTTACGCTCGTGCATTTTTTGCATTCCTTCGTGCACCTGCAAAAAAGAAGTTCTTCTTTTAAGAGAATAAAAAGAAAAACTGAAACCACTTACATCTTCCAATGCCCACGTCGAATCTACGACTGGTTTAATTTTGCCTTCTTTGTAGAGAGCAAATACCTTTTCAACAATGCTTTTTACAAAGTCCGTTTCGTGTTGCTGATACATCAATTTTCTCAAATTGAAACCGGAGAGGGTGCGGTTTTCGTCAAACAACTTGATTGGAGATACTTTATCTACTTGCCACCACTAAAATAATGTGCACCAAAAATAGGAATTAGTTTAGGTATATACCCAAAGAAGACGAAATAAAAACTTACAGAACGTGCCGCGCTGAAAAAGCTTTTGGTTTCTCCGGTAACGGCGTTAGAAGATCCATAGAGAATGTACCGACCCATCGGTTTCAATATGGAATACCCGCGATTACATTCTTCACCGCAAAGACAATCCAAAACAATATCCACACCTGCTGGAAGAACTTTACGTATTTCGGAAGTATAATCGCTGCCACGCTCTAGAAGATGATCGATAGAGCTGTTGGATGCCTTTACAGCTTCGTGTTTGCTTTTTGAGCACACTCCAAATACAGTTACGTCCGGAATGGTTTTAGCTAATTGAGAAACGGCTTGACCCTAAAATTAAATTTTGGTTTAATTACTAAAGCTAGCGTTCCATTTCATTGTTACATTTTTTTCACAAATATTTTAGTTAAATTTTCATGAAAACATAACTTGGTTCACGGTTGGAGATTTTAAATTGTATTTGAACGACGAAGCACAAATTATATTTATTTTATGTTGCTGTTACATTTGTGAAAAGTTGAAAAAACATGCGGGCTATTAAATTCAATACGTAGGTGCGTAGTATAGGTAGTAGGTACATTATTTATTTTAGAAAATACTGAATTTTAATTATTTTGCAGAAAGCATCATTTATTATGCCAAACTGTTTTAAAAATATACACCTATAGGCACCTTTTTCCACAATCATAATATACATACCACATTACACAATAATATAAAAAATATTTTCTGAATCCATTACAAACTCGGAGTAGAATTTAAAATTTAATTTAAACGGAGGATTTTAAGAAGGGAATCTTTAAAATGTAAAGAAGAATTCGCTAAAGAAGAGAATGTGACGAAATAATGTAAAAGTAAAAGTAAGAAAATATAAAGTGGAAAAATGCCAAAAATATAACGGAAACTAACGTCAGTGTTACACAAGGAAGAAAATATAATATAAATTTAGGGTATAAAAGCAGCTAATCCTTTTTCTCAAAGCTATAGAACCAGATCAAAGAATTCCTTTTCGATCACTCGAAGCTGTTATTATTGCTTTATTTTTGGTTTCTAGATGACATCCTAAAATTTTCTTCCCCCTGTGCGAATCTAATTTGTATTTACAGCTGCAGTATTAGAAAAAATATGTTAAAATTACGCTTTTCATAATTTACTAAAACTTAAAAATCTTTATAATGTATCTTTAATTAAAAATTTTGCAAAAATGTTAAAAAATAATATCGCACTTTAGGATATACCTACATAGATAATAAATTTTTATTTTAAATCGGATTGATGTTAAATTTATGGCAATGCATCATAAAACATGAAATATAAGTATTATTATATTTTCTAACAAACAGAACTTTTCAAGTTATTACCTATAATTTTCGTTTAAATTGCATAGCCAAAGGAAATTTTTCTCTGAAAAAGTGAAATAATTAGTAAAAGTAAGTAGACAGTATCGATATTACGTAATTAGAAAAAATTGTAAAAGATGAAATAATAAAAGTGGCACAGGTCAGCGCAATGTATATTAATCAATAGCGAAGAAAATATCCTAGCAAATACAATTTTAAAAACTCCCCATGGCATTTAGTGTCAGAAAATTAATGAAAAATTTGATGAACATTTAAAAAAAAAAACCACATAAATGGAAATTTTCAAATTACAATGGAGTCGCGATAACGTGAACTATTAAAAATTATTACACAGGGTAAAAGATCTAGTTGTTGGCCCTTATAGAAATGGGGCCATATTTATTCTTTATTTTAATTTAAAATTCATGGTCAATATATAAATTTTTTGTCTTATATCCATATTATTAGATATTATTATCATTCAACGGGTGTGGTTTTTGTACCTACTAAAATTAGTTTAAATGTCCATAAATATGACTAATATCATAATATCAATAACACCGTCCAAATATTCAATCCATTGAATTTCATTGTTAACACAAGTTGTTGCAAGTTCTGGATGCGTTCCTTGTTACGAATATATACGTGGTCTTGGTCTACCACTGGCAATTGCAACCACGTCACTTTATACTTTTTCTTGTTCTCCTTTAAGATGATTGGAGATTTGTTACAGATAACTCCTAATTTTCAATTTATACAGACAACTTCTTCTATTCATTTTCAACAAAATGCAGTTAAATTTTCGAACACAACCGGTGGAAATTCTTGAAACTTTTAATTAAATAATTTATTTGTTGGAGGCGGCGAAATGGGAAGCGGCGAAATGGGGTGTATTCGTTTACTTGTACGATATACTAGAAACTAGACATAACAGTATTTCACGAGTTTAATTCATATAATTAAAAAAATAATATTTACTATAGGTAGTATACTTTAATATTATCATCAAAGTCTGCAATATTTTGTTACACTAACATGTCAATTAAATAGATAATAATAAATTATTATTATTTGGTAGCTTTTGTTCATTTTTTGAAATATCTGGAACCTCACACTGGGCGTTTATGTTTTTTGGATATTCACATTACAGCGACTCCACTGTACTTCCAAAATATAGATATTATGTTTTGGAAGCAAGTAAAGAAGTCTTATATTTGGATCAGATGGAAAAATATGTCTGTACTACTATAATATCATTAGAATTAATAATTAGAATAATTTTAAGCTGTAATAGTAAGGTACAAGTGTTAAAATTTTTATACAAATTATTCAGTTTATTTGAAAGTTTCAATATTTATTACTCAAATATGCGGGTGTACCTATAAATATACAGAAAAATATTTTATACTATCTTGTTACTAATATGAATATTCAACATCCAAACAAACTTATTATCTCTAGGCGGACGAATAGTATTTGGAGTATATGTATTACAGTTTATAGTACACGATGTTATATACAGGAAATAAATTTTTTATTAAATTTGTGTGGAATTATAAATAGATTCGTGTTGGTTAAAGATTAGTCTACCATATATGTATTAACTACCTAAGCCAGACGGGCGAGAAGAAGAAAACATTGAAAACCAGACGCAGGTATTGATCGAAACACGCAAAACGATTAAACCCCTAGACGTGACATTCACGGGGTGGTTTTCAACAAATTTACTTATTTAAATTTATTGCCTTTACGTTTTTTTAATTTTCAATTCAATATTCCAATTGCGAATTGAATTAATAAAAAATTTGATTTCTATGAAATAAGTAAATAAATACTATGTGCTAAACTTATTTTTAATAAAAGAAGCTCTCATTATAATGATCAACATAAAATTGATAACCACTGAATTATTATAATTATTTAGATAATAATCAATTACTTAATAAATATCAACGTTGTATTATAATATAATCTTTACTTTTGTCTGTGTAAATTTATAAATCTCAAGTGCTACATCCTTATAAAGTCTTATTGAATTATTTTTCGTAATAGCGGCTAATGCCACAAAGGTAAATCGATAGATTTATTAAAAAAATATGACTGCTAACTTTTTTGAAAAGTATAACTTGGCAGTGAAATTCTGCTTATTACGTGGCAATAACTAGTAAGGTACCTAATTTTAACACTTAATTTTCCTCAAGTTCGGTCCTGTGTAAAACTTCCTGTTAGCTACGCTTGATATATTGTTAGCCTATTTGCATCCTTACGTTCACCTTTTTCACAAATTGCACATTTAATTTTGAAACAATGTTTAACGAGGATATAACCAAAACGCACAAAAGATTTCGCTGCGATATTAAAATAACAAAACAATCCTTTTCTACTGTTGAATGCATATTTTGTATCGCACGCATAAAAAGGTGGATAATTATAAGCAAATCTAAACCAAAATAATTATGACTAATTTGTTTCCGGAAATACCGACAATAATAATGAACCCAAAATAATTATTTTAACCTTGATTTATTTTGTCGAAAGGACTTTCTATATGGCAAAGCAAAAAACAAAATTATTTTCATATCTTTAAAATAATTGTTGCTAAATTTACCCACAAATGCTTTTGTTTGCTCAGGAAAAGTTCAACTACTCGGAAAATTGAACAAATTAGTTTCATTTAGAAAGAGAGTAACAAGCACAACCAAATTAATAATGTATAACGTGAAAAATTCTCGATAAAATGATCTGTAATAAGAGCATGCCTACAAAACCTTTGGCTAATACAGAGTAAAAATTGCATTGAAACAAAAAAAGTCCCGAACGAAGGTCCCCACAAAACTTTCCAACTTTGACATATGTTTTACAATTTTACAACAGGGAACGCCTTGGGTGCGGCCGAATCGATTGGATTCTTTCCAAAGCAGACATCGCGTCGCCAGGCGTCTCGGCGCCAGTGATATATACAAAAATAAGAAATCCCGAGTGCAATCCACTCGCACCTGTTGATAGTCGTTTCTTTTAAAATTATAATGTACTTACCACTCCACCTCCGGCCGAATGGACAAGGACACTTCTGCCTTTTGAAAGTCCTCCAAGTTCAAAAAGTAATATGTACGCAACGGTGTAGTTCATCGTAATGGCAGCAGCATCCTGGGGGCTCAAACCTTCGGGTAGTTTGTATACGTATTTGGCTGGAACCGCGACCAATTCTGCCCAAGCTTTGTATTCGGGAAGAGCAACGACTCGATCTCCAATCTATAATATAAATTAAAACTTACAAAATTCATTTACACGTTTAATTTAGTATCCGCAAGTTAGTTTTTGCGCTCGTAACGATTTTGTAATACTCGAGAGATTTCAAAAATCTTTCCGAAACAAATTGAATTTTGATTATATTTTTCTCGATAAATTCCAAATACCTACTCGACAAAATTAAAAAAAAAAAGTAAAACAATTCTATTTTGATTTTATTATATCTACTCAATTAATTATTCATCTCATAGTTAAAAAAATATTAATGTTATCTTGTGACTGATGAAAAATGTGGAGGAAAGGTTCAGGCAATAATTAATCAACGTCCAACACTTAATGAAATCCCTAACAGGAGAATATAATTTTTAACATTTTAAGTGTTTTTGGACTTCCCGAGTGGTACGAGGTACGCAGATTAACTTACCGCAAATCCTTCGACGCCTTCCCCGATTTGTTCTATTTCACCGGCACATTCGAATCCCAATATGAAAGGACATTTTGGTGGCGAATCGATGGCACCCTGGCGTACCATCAAGTCTTGGAAATTCAAACCACTGAAATGAATAATAAATATTTGAATAAATTAAAAAATTGACAATAATTTTAAATAAAGCTGAAATCACACGGCACAGGAAGCTTCACGTCACGGGTACTAAGCCTTAGCAGAAGGAAATAATGTACAAGTGTCTACATTCTAATGAGCATTTTACACATAATACAAGCTGCTACACCAGGGAGGTCTATGACCGAAAAGTTAAAACAATTTTGTTTTTATAATTAAGAATGCGTTAAAAGATTTTAAAGGTTCATTTATTCAGAATAAATCACCACTTTATTACTGCTCGAGATAATTACAGATTAAGTGATACAATATTATCTTTTACAGTTTAGTATATCTACAAATTATTTTTAGGGAATAATAAGTTTGTTGTATAACGAAGCGGCAATTAATTCCACAATCCTATTAGTCCGTAATGATTGATTACGGTTTAGAAATTTATTTTCAGCAGATGCGTTTAAATAATAATAAAAATATTAATTTGGAACCACAAGTAAAATTAATTATTAAATAAAGTTTCTCTATTGATGCTGAGTTTTCTTTGTTAAAAAACAATACGCTTTATTTTCTCCGATAATCAATAATCGCGTTGCTTTCAAATTGTCCTGTTATAAGCGATTCATCGTTTTCGTTGTAAAACTTCCCATGACGAATCGGGGATGTTGTCATATCGTACATGTACAAATGCTAATAATAATAAATTATTAAGTCGTGTATCTATGCAACTAATAGATGTTAAATTAAATTATTATTAGACGCCACTCGCCAGTTCTTAAAAGTGCGTATGACACGTTGGCGAGAGGGTGCAATGAACAAACCCCGTCGGTACAACCCTTTCCATGTTTTTACCCCTATTTAACTCGAATTGAGCTCATATACACTTAACGTCCAATGCATTTTCTCTTACACCATTCGATATTGGCAGTGTATTGAAAGAAACACACAATCAAACTTATAGCTTCCAAAAAGCTTTTTATTGTTAACAATGAAAATACGGTTACATTTCCTAAACAAAGATCTTCCTTTCAGTATTAAAACTTTGAAAATTTCTAAACTTGATCTACTTTTATACACTTTTTTCAACATATGAAATGTTAACGGTTCCTATGGTATAGCGTCGAGCATTTAGCTCGACATTATTTTTAAATTATAAACTAAACATATAAACTTGATGAGCAATGTTGTAGGTGGTCCTACAGTTTATCGTGAAATCCAAACCACGGTACAGATAAATTTGGACTAAGGCGAGATAACCCCCCCCCCCGTACATTTTAATTTATCCGGTAGTATTTCAATTTAACTATTCAGCTGGTCCAGGTACGTTTCCATATTTCAAAACAACTACCTCCACATACGTTTTTCTCAATGGCATGCCGCACCCATTACGCATACAATACTTTTCACGTCAAGTATGAGGGTGTAAAAAAATACTATCAATACCAATTTTCAGTAAACTCTTTGTACTGAAAACTTTTAATCGTCCTTTATTGGAAAATAATGTCACAGGGATTTTACGTATTTCGCATGTAATCCCTTTTCCATTAGTTTTACAGTAAAAAGACTTATTATCAATATTGTTCAAAATTGAATTTTCTCTAAAAATGTTTCTCAACATATTTTTGGTACGACGAATGGTTCAGAAGTTACACCACGAGAAGCGTAGATAGCATTTGCGCACAATTGCACAATAATTGTTTCCTCATCGTATCTCACCACTCCTATTATTTGTTTTTAAAGTTTAATAAAAGTTTCTCATATAATGCTAAATTTTAATATTTATATGAATAATATAAAATATTCAGGGGTATTATGTATCACCAACGTTATCATAAAGGTGACCGTTATAACATATTTCGGTAAATCGTAACGATTTCATTGGTAGGATTTACCAAAAAACTTTATTTTATGTCATAACTGTCACCTTTATGATAACGTTGGTGATACATAATACCCCTGAATGGCAACTATTATTTTAGTACTGGGGTTGTATACAGTCACTATAAATTCTATATATGAAGCGCTCACGAATATTTTTGCAGAAAATTTAATTTTGGTAATAACTCATAAAAAAATGAGATATTGGCAGAAAAAAAAGAGTAATTTTTACATGTCATTTCCAATACAATTCTAAACGTATTCTATTCGGATTCACATCAGGGAGGATTCGGGGAACAAAAAAGTAAATAAAATATGTTTAAATTTCTGAAATTTAATTTAGTCTTGAAAAGTTTCCTTTTTACAAATTTATTAATAAATTTATTAATCAATAAATACAAAATTCTTATCCATCAGCTTTTGGTATTCCATATGGGATTTAAAAATCGTGACAAGAATTCGAGACACAATTCTTTATCATTTTGGTGAATTTTACTTAAAACCTCAACAAAAGTTTCATTGTACTTTTTTTTATAGCAAAAATACTGAAAGACAAAAAAATATGAATTTACTTTCGACTGTTATTAATTTAATAGGTATAGTTTTAATATTGGTTGAACATTTTAAATAAATAAAAAAAAACTCTTACTGGATGAAAACCAGAAAACTATAGAAAATGAGTACAATTTACTAATTAAAAAAAAAATACATTATGAACAAAGGAAGTAAAACTTTCTTTTTCGAGAAAAATTACAAGACTATTTTTCGTTTGCAAATTTTGACATTTTTGCCACTTTTTCAATTTAAAACTTTCTATTTCTTGTCATATTAAAATATTTATGTACAAACGAGCCAACGGAAATGGCTTTTGCTAATGACAAATTCCATAATATTTTCATTTTCTATTCAAACTTGATCATAATCCTATACCAATGCTGTCACGTGCAATCGTTTCAGATTGTTATCCTACAATACGATAGATTAAATATTGTTAACCAGTTTCAATTAGCTGAAACAAACGTGCCTAATGAGAGTAATTAAAGTTTAACGCAAATTGAATTTGTTAAATATTTTCGATAACTAAATTTACTTTTTTTTCAAAAATTACCATGGGACATTTTGACCAACCAACATACCAACTTTCAGGTAGTTTTACATAATATTACATATCAATATTGTTTGTAATAAAGAGGATTATTTTATTTTATTGTTTACATACTTAGTTTGTTAGTTTTTAAATTTTAATATAATTATTATTATTTATGTATTTAACATACATAAAATACCAAATAATTTATCTCTCAGCACTCGAATTCTTGTATTAAAAATTGGCTTGAGGTCCGCAATCTGACGAATTAATAATAATTTTGATTTTTTTAACAAAATTTTTTGCATTATAGCAGGATTTTCATAAACAAATTTAATTGTTTGTTATCGCCCACATTTTCTACGATAACGTTATCGCAATAGAATTATCTTTATAACATTAACGATTATTTTCTATTAAAAAATGCTTCGGAACTACTGATTTCGTGTTTTACAATGATGCATTATTATATAAAGTAATATTATCTGATAAAAAAAACTTTTAATGTCACTACAATATCGAGTCGATTATAAATAATCGACTGAATCATTCTAACCACAATAATGTTATTAGGAGACTTTCTCTTATTATCAGAATAAGTCATAATTTGAAGAAACGAGTGCAAAAATCTCTACTGATAAAAAGTAATTATTAATGTTTATAAAAAGTTAAAAACAAGAATGAGATAACCGTTAACGTTAGTCACGATTACTTTCCAAATTTTCCAATACTTATTCTGGAAGTAAGGTAGGTCCTACCTATTTAAGTATCATCAAAACTGAATCCAGAGGAGATTCCAAAATATTCATCTCGAAAGTCGCAGCAACAATATGTTTTTCCAAAAATCGCTTCTTTGCACCTCTTGTAGACCTCCGAATATCGATTGTTACCATAGCAACGATAAATTTCGAAATGATTTTTAACGGTCCCTCGTACATAATAAAATGATGATTTTTATTTTACATTATTTAAAGAATCAACCGTGAAGTTTTTTTTTTATAACAACCAAATTAAAATTTTTTGTGCCTAATTGAAATATAAGTGAGTCTCTGATGGTTCGTCTCTACCCGTATGATAATATTATATATTACATTTTGAGAAAACGAACCATTTGGACAAACACAATAGCTCAATTTATAATAGTAGTAACAATAATTAAGGCCAATTTTTTTCCACATCACAAAAAAGAGCGAGTTGAAAATGTTAAAAAAAACAACGTAAAATAATGTTAAATTTAAGAAATAATAAACAGTCAACACCCATAAATTATTTTCAAATATGATAAAGAAATTGACAACAAAAATAATGCAATCATTGTTAATTATTTTGCAATAAGTAATTATTATCTACTTTGATGAATAAAACTGAGAAAAACAATTTGAAAGTACGTACGAAAAATAATCTTACCAAGCCTTTACGCGAATCATAACTTCTCCCTCGTTAAGTGTGGGTTCTTGTTTTTTCATAATTTTTACGGTTTTTAAACCACCGAAACCTGTCAAGACAATAGCCCTCATTTCTTTTGGTGGTTCTGGTTCCGCAACAGGTTCGGTCGTTTCGCCGGTTCCGTTTTCCTGAATTTCCTTCTTTTCCGGAGATCCATTTTCGACCTTTTGCTCTTCGGTTGTTGGTGCGGCTTCATTTTGTTCAGACATTTTTTGAAAAATTAATGCAAGTATGGGAACTACGTAATAAATTATCGATTAAACTAAACGTCTAAACCTACCAACGTTGTAAACGCAACTGAAGAATAAAGGCAGACGGACGAGATTAACAAGTAACAGGTGCCCCGGGTGCCCCTCTTGGGCGCGTCGTCATGTCAAGACTTGCGCACTATTTTCAAATGAGAGCAAAACAACCCCAGCATATTTTAATTTTTATAGAATTCAATAACAAAATTATACAGTTTAGCTGCATTAAATCTATGTTTTTCTTAATTTACAAGATTGATAATGAAGAAGCCCATTTTTCATATGTGGTTTTGAAAAATTAAATAATCTACTGATTATGTCCCTTAACGTTTAATCCAAAACTTGCGCAAGATATTTTATCCCTTACAAAACTTAAAAATCGATTTATTAATGTTTTATTAATCGATTTTTTATATTCCAATCGGATCCACGAAAACTTTCTATTTTTTATCGAAATCGGGATGCCAAAATTTCTATTCTTCGTCAATAATGATAAAAAAAATTTGCTTAAATTGTATTTTTGCAGCAGGCATAAATAAAAAATCTTATCGTTCAATTCATAAATCGTCAGTTTATTTTAAAAGGCTAGTTTTATCGTGTGGCAATCAAAATTTACTTTTCATTGCAAATTTGCACTAAAATTTCACCCAAAAACTGTCCGCATTGGTCACATCGGCAGGTTACAATTTATATGCTAATTTTTAAGCATTTGGATATCTGGAGAGAGGGGGTTTTAACACCCACCCCCATATGGTAAAAAAGATTAATCATTTAAAAAAAGTCTTTAACCTGATGTACACGACCGCCGTCATATCCTTTTACTCGAGTTAGATAATTGATGAATTCAAATTTTAATGCATAATTTGAAAATTTCCAATAAAACAAGTAAGGTCTGATGAGGAGACATAATCACCTAATTTAAATAACGACAAACGCAGTTTTAATATTTGGATGAGTAACCATTTGAGCCCTTTCCATATAGAATAATTTAAAAAGTTTTATATCTCATTTTGTTTAGATGTTATGGATCAGAATACTTACCTTACCCAAATTCCGACTGCACTTTGCTGATTATTTGTAAGTAGTATAATATAAAATTAAACTATATACCTACAATGTAAATATATTTTATAATATGCGAGTTACTACTAAAAAGTAACATTTATTTTATATCATTAAGTGCCAATTCTACAATGCAAGTACTAGTATAAATCAAGAATATTTAAAATGTTAAATTATTAACTTGTTGATATTAAATAATATTAAAACTTTAATTATATCGAGTTCGCATTTATAAATTACGAAACAGGAGTAAAAAAAAAGCAAACGTCATTAAAAAAATAAAATACTAGTCTTTTTGACTAATTTGTGGAACAAAATTGTAGGTACGAGAGCCCAGCGCGATGTTCGAAACAAATACGACTTGCTACGTCTTTACTGCAGTCCGCGGAAATTTTGCTTGTCAGGATATGACCTGCGGCGTTTAGTATTGTAAGCATTTTTCAGTTTCTACCTACGACGAGGAGCCGGCCCGACGTAGAACCCCCAACCTGGAGAACCAGCGAGACGGCCAGAATAAAGTTGTACCTTCACCCGTATTCAAACTGGGTATTCGTAAGTAGTCAACTCGCTTGACTATTACTCTCCAACAATAAATAGGTACTTGGTAGATTACAATGACCCAACTATAAATGTACGATTATATTCATTAGTTTTGCAAGAAAACATTTCATTAAAAAAAAGTAAGTTTATGGCTACTTTAAGTAAGAGCTTGCAGGAACCTGGTAAAATGTAAGTTTCAGAATACAATGCATTAAATACATCAATTACCTACTTTACATACTTACCAGCCTCATTTACATGACCAAAACGCCACTACACAGAGTAAAGTTTTCTCCCTTATATTCGTTGCATATTGAAAATCAACAGACACAATAAACCTACAATTTTATGTTGATACCAAACTGTGAGAATCGACAACTTTTACGACGTCAATTTCAAACCAAAGAAGACCTTTTACAATGTAATCAAATCCTTCTAAAGGTAGTGAGCCAACTAACCGCTCTGTATTTCATTCACAAAAATCATAATGTTGCATAAAAATTTAAATTTTATTTACAAATTAAATTAAAACTAAAAACAAAAAATAGCAGATTAAAAATCTGAAAGCAATATTGTATTTAAAATATTAAATTAATAATTGCGATTTTAAATTTTTCAACAAGTTCCTGCACATTTTAAATTAAAATAAGCACATATCATCATACATAATAAATTTATAAATCTTAAACAATTTAATGCCACTACAGTAAGTTAAGTTAAAGCAATTTCAATTATCTGATGAAAACAAACAGAGTATTATGAGATCATGATAAAAGTAACAAAAACTGCTCCACACTCAAAAAATAATTCCGAGTTATAATTATTGTTACCACCATATTTTTTTGGTTTTACAGTCTTTTAACTTGGAGTTATAAAACTTAACAAAAATCAAAATTGTTTACATACATCATCATTACCTCTACTAGTACAAATTAATGAAAATCGACAAGAAAATCTCATCACAAAAAATCACCAAATAAAATAAATTTTGATCAAAATAACACAAAGCTTTATTTAATTAGATTACCAATAAATTATTCTGTAGCGAGACTTCGCCTTTGTTCCATAATAGATTGCATTTTAGTTGCCAGTCGTTTATTAGGTGGTGCATCCGTACTATTATCGTCATTTAATAAACGCTTTCCCACAATTTTACCATTTAGAGCAGTGTTTATTTTCTTCAAGTCTCTGCATGGACTTCGGCTGAAGTGGTAGTCCAACGTTTTGCCCTTGCCGAAACTGTTTGTGGGCGTGTTGTATGGAGTGATGTACAAATTGTTACTAACGTGACATCGAGGAGAAACCAAATTATTGTTGACTAACAACGGTAAGGGACTTAAAGTGATGTTACAATTCTAAAACAGTCAGTAGTTGCAAGTTACTTGGACATGTTTGTTAAACAAGTAAAATAATATTAACCTGGCTCGTCGAAAAAGAAAACTGCAATGCAAAACTTTTCATGGCTTGTACATACACCGTATTATAGAACGATATCAAGTCGCCTCTTTGTTCACCTTCGTTATCTTCCCTCGAAATTAACACATTTCTATAAATGTGACTGCTTGCTTGAGGCTGGGAACGGTAGTGCTCCATGATTTCGGCAAATTTTCGTTCACGTGCTCCCGTTACTTTACAAACTACGTAAACGGCACACATAAGTAATTGATCCAAGTTGCGGTCGCGCATTAAGTCTGTGTGTTCACGAATTGAATGTTCAAATACAGTCCAAATTTTTTGCCTAAATTTCATGTCACTGATTTCCAGCTGATTGCACAATTGCTCCATGCGTGAGTAAGCCAAATTGTAGAACTGAAAAGAAAACAAATTATTTCCATTTTCAGGCCTTCTTACTTTTTCTTACTCACTTTTCTCAGAATTATATACAAGCTTCCAGTTTTCTTTGGTCTTCCTGAGTTAACTGGTAGGGGAGGCGGTAACTCAACTCGTGACGCTTCCGTTTTTACAGTAACATTTTCAACCGACTTTTCCATAATTGGAAGAAATTGATTTTTACCATTTTGATCTATGAACACTAAATAACAATTTTAACTTATATTCTTTTAAATGCAAATCAAACTTACGTATGTGTTTGGTAGAATTTTGAGTTTTAAAAAGTTGTTTCTTAACTTCCACCAAAGTGCAAGTATTAACTATGGGCGACTGAAATCTATCGATAGCAGAAGGACCCGGCGATTGTAACAGAGCTGAAACAAAAAGAAATAAAATAAATTTGTTTATCCAGTGAATGAACTCACCGTTGGGCGTCCTAGCCGTTGCATTACCGGCGGTAGCCTGTTCTTCGTTATAAATTAAATTGCCGGGTAAGGCTGTGTCTTCAAATTTTGGAAATTCCTCGTTTGAATTTTTTAAAGCTTCCCATAAAAGACTCTCCGATTTCCAGATCAAATATTCGAATACCTTTTGTTCAACCTAAACTCGTTAAGTTTAAAAAAACGCAATTATTTTAATAATAACTTTGTTACCATATTCAAATGTTTGACCGCTTCTCTGGGAAGTTGATCCGTGGATCGAACAATCAATTCTATAACTCGCACAAAATAAAACGGTTGCAGCCCTAAACAGTTTAATATCCAAGGGAATGGATATTTCTTTTGGCAGCCATAAGAATAAATAACAATTTCAAAACAGCACGCCAAAGTGCATTCATAAAACATAACCTTGTCAGTTAAAGGCTAAAAATAATAAAAATTAATGAACAAAAACTATAACAAATTTTACTTTTATAAAAATACCGAAATATCGTTATGTAAAGTCTTCTCCTTTTGAAATATATTTTCTATAAACTTATAGAACAAAGTTACCGCCAGCTGGTGCACATGATCAAAGGTGATTTGTTTACCAAATTCAACTTTAACCTTCTCACCAATTCCATCGACCAACTGTTTAATTTTATTTGTAGGATCGCTGCTGCATGACCTGAAATACAAAATCATTAAAAGAGTTTCAAAAACTGTGTGTTAAACTTACTGAAATATTTGAATTAAAGCAGTGCTAGGACCTGAGTGTCTGCCTGATAAAAGTGTTTGTAAACGACTGACACTTTTTGTCGTTGCCAAACGTCTGGCCGGGTTAGAATTATCTGCACGTGGTGAGTTTGTAAGGAGACAATCACCTACAATAGTTGCAATAGAAGTATTTTGTTTAACAATTTAATTGTTGAATTTGTGAGAGTAACCCATTTTTGCTTTTCTGATAGGAGGGTTTGGAAGCAAGTAAAAAGCATTTCAAACTAATAAAGAGGAGCTGTTTAACTGATTTTTACTTGCTTCCAAGCCTTCCATCTCAGTGAAAAATTAACAAAATAAATTAAAAAAGACTGGCATGCAGCACAGATCTTTGCTAGCATCGATGTCCACCATAGTTGCTGGTCTTAAGAGAATATTGTGACCATACAAAAAGATTATAGCAAAAAAGTCTGTCTAGTTTCACTAAGAATGTTTGCTCACCAGTAATAAATTGGTAATGATATTCTGTGCAAGTAATTTTTACTTATTATTGTCAGCTGTACTTGGTCAGTCAGAAAATTATGTATCATAGCAAATCAAAAAATCATAGTAAAGAAATACTTTTGTGCCTAGTGCCTATGTTACATAATATAATATTGATGAAATCGTAGCCTTAAACTAAACAAATTGAAGCTTACCAGAAAAATAATTAGATGTAAATGAAAGATTGCCATTGGTAGTTCCTGCTTGCTCCTTCAATAATAAACGTCTTCGATATTCAGCTAAAAGTTGACATAATGAATTCGTTAAAATTTACAAAAAGTTCGCCACTTACCCATAAATATTCGTTCGTCAAAATCGCCCCGACTCAACAATTGAGATTCATACATTTTGGTTAGATTCTTAAGATTTATTTCAAAATTTCCTGGCTCCAGGAGGTCGGTAAAGGTTTCCTTAACTCCTTGTAGCAAATTTCTAGTAAACATTTCGTCTATCAATTCTTTCCAGCTATACTCTTTAACGTATTTTGCATCAGTCGGTGTTCCATTATGCTTTTCACACAAATAATTAACAATGCACGGCGCTTCACTCGGAGCCACAAAATTAGAGTCCAACCAATCTGAAGGCAATTCTAAAATATTCTGTTTTAACCCTAAATCGCCGCCATAAATAACATTCTCACACTTACCAGAAAAGTGTGCATTTAAAAGATCCTTACGATTATCCAAAAATGCGTTTTTGAATATCAAATCGCAACATGCCACCAGCAAATGAAAAGAAGTAACAATGTCTTCGCTGTATTGGGGATTTTTGCCTTTAGCCGTAATAAAAAGGATCCAACAAAACTCAAACAATTTGGTTGGTGTGCAAGGTGGAGTCCTTTGTTTACGATTGCGTGGTTGCTTACATGTTTCAATTTCAATAGGACCTTTGAATATTTCATTAAAAATTGGAGTATACTTTTTAAAAATGTTGTACGAAACGGCAAAACTTCCCTCCAAACGTTTCACTATCGACCTAAATTCGTCCGACATGTTGGCCATTTCAGCCCATCGTGATATTTTGTTGAAAAATTGAGTCAAACTAAGAAAAAATAATACGTATTAATTACTGCCGGTACCATATTATTTAATTATTTACCTAAAATTACAATGTCTCAATAAACTTGTGATGTTAACACAGCTACTCTCGATAAGAGAACGACCGACAGTTGGTGTACTGGTTTTCTTGCACGTAACAAAAACGGCACATCCCAGCCAATGTAAAGGTTCTCCCTAAACACAAAAACTGTTGATAGTAAAGCTTGAAAATACAAATTTTCAACTTACCTCCAGAGAAAAATTTGTTGCCATATTTTGGAATCTTTCCCATGATTCATTCACAGTAGTAACATCTAAATTTAATTTGCTACATAATTCTTGATGTTTTTTAAATAGGTGGTCTTCTGAATCTTCCGATAAAACCATTTTGAATAATCACTATGTCTCTTTATCACGAAAATAACATTTAGTAAACACAGAAACTAGAAGCCTGTCTGACAAATCGAGACTCGAGAGAAGCTATGCGATTCCTACGCTACAACCCAACCCAAAATAAGCGGGAAATTTCGCAAACAAAGATAGCTAATGCGACTTTATTTTTGTCGTAATAATAATTACACTTTTGCTTTATCAAGTTTTAACTTGATTATGGCCCTTTATAGCGTTCTAATTGTTTCGAAAAAACTAAATAAATAGATCTGACGCTGGTACTATTTCTTTTAACCTACAAAGTCTATTCATAACCTTGCATTTCTGCACTTTACTTTTATTACTTGAACCCATGCACCCAAATAAATTAAATTTTTTTTTAATTAAGAAATCTAATTGAAATTAAGATCGATTATTTCTTGACAGAAATAACAACACTTTGTTATTATTAAGAGTGGAATTATAATTTCCCGCCAAATGTACGCCACTAAATGCGCGCAAATCGCGTTATAGAATGACATTTAATGACATACAGGGTGAATCCAAAGTATAATAGAAAATCTGTGGTGAAAATATCTATTTTAGCAAAAAAAGTTTCTAATTTAAAGTACCTAGCTACTATCAAACAAATAACAATAAAACTTTATAATATGTTTATTCGAGTGTTATTGTCAATAATATTATTAGCCTGAATCTCTAAATGCAAATAATAATTACAAAAGAAGGAATGAAAGAGGTACATAATAATACAAATAAAGTGGCAAATACGGTTCTTTGAAAAATCAACAAACAACTATTCCTTTATGAGTAACCTTTATTCTTATTGCTGGCTTTATTATTTATTGTTATTAAATAAAAACAAAAAGTTGGCAGAATTTTTTTAGTTAAACGAAAATATACTGCTTCGTGAAGAATGACCTTTACTCTGTTCAGAGGAAGCTTCAGAAAATATTCGATTTCTTACACTCGCGTCCATCAATAAATTTTGTATATTTTCAATTGTATTTTTAACTTTTCTATTAGATGGTACAGGCAAATTTGATGAAAGTTTAATTTCTTTAAAATCTTGCAAATCCAAAGTTAAATATGGTGCGCAGTTAGATACCAGAAATTTCATCTAAAAATAGAAACATTAAATTATTTTATTCGGTAGGCAGGTCAGCAGCATTGGTCATGGGGGGGGGGGAGTTTAGGTGAAAACACAGTTATAATAATATTTTTTTAAAACTCCCCCCTATATACGGCCCTGCCGGTACCCGGTAGGTATAGTAAAAACGATCGATAATAATAAATTATTAAAGTTACTTCTAATTTTTTGCACTCGATATTTGCAATCTGCGCATTTATGTGACATGCTGAATTATTTTCTTTAAAAAAATTTATATTTAATATGGGCTCTAAATTTTGTTCACATCGTTTCAGTAAATTGTCATCATGATCTATCTTATTTTTAATTTCATCGTTTGTTTCTTTTTCTTCAGTTGGTCTACAAATTGTTGAAATGAAAATTTGTAAATATTTTGCAAGTATTCAGGACAAACGTATTAATTGGTGTTAGATGTTGTTGAATTTTCCAGGTGGAAGGAATCAAAACGCTGTTCTGCAAAGGAGGTGGAGGCAAAGTACTGTTACATGCGGTTTCTCTTTCTTCACGAAACATAAAATTAATTTTAGCTATGTGGTTACAACAAGAAACATAAAAATGTGATCTTTCCCATTTACCACCAGCGATATTTTCTTCATATCGTTTTGCACTAGGATAAATAGCATTTACTCCCCATTCGATAGTTTTGCCCAAAATTTGAAATGAGGGAAATTTAATATAAACAGTTTGAATGCATTTTTCATTTTTTATATCCCACAGTTTTAAAATCTACGAAAGATAGGTATATTATTTTAAATTTATTTTTCAAATAACCTCGAATTTTACCCCATCCTTCGATATACTTAGAAATAATTCCTGTGATTCCATTATTTGAATATCCACAATTTCACTATAGTGACTTTTAAAAGTTGCTATTGGTTTTTTTGTTCCCACCGTGTTCCAAATTTCAATGGTTCCTTCTTTGTTTCCACTTATGATTACTTTTAAAATCCGACTGAGTGCAAAGCAAGTGGCACCCTGAATTTTAGTAGATAGATTTACATTAGGTATTATGTGAGTACTATATAACTACCTACTCACCTTTTTCATTTTAAACACGTACGATTTTCTGCAATTGCCGTAAGTTTTAATAAGAATTGAACAATTTGGATCAGAACTGCATGCAACAAATGTTTCGTTATCAGGAAGAGTTTGAATACGTTTCACGCAATCTTGAAATAATCTTCCAAAATTTTTAATTGCTACAAAGTCATCTTCTTTTTGCAATTCCTATAAAATTTATCACAATAAATCGTACTTTGCTAGTATGAAGTTTTTAATAGTACTATCCAATAAAAGATGCTAATTTTATCGTCGTGTTTTCGTCGAAGCAATCCAACTTTCGGACGTAAAAAATTCAACAAAATTATTTGACCGTGATCGTTTCCCAAGAGTAACATTTTTGAATTATCATTTGAAACGTAAGATAGACACTAAAACGTAAATTATTTCATCAATAATTTTAGAAATTTATTTTTTTTTGAGGTGATAGAGCCTTGACTGTAGAGTGTTACCTGAACCACGTTGTGAATTCCTAAAATTAACCACAAAGGTGTATGATTTAGTCCAGAAGCGTCGTAAATTGTTATATTTCGTGCCGTGGTTGTAATAACAAATAAGAAAAGTTCTTGGATGAATATCGCATCCGTTATCCATCTATTGCGGCGCTTTCTTTCTTCGTCTTTCCTATCGAGGTCTTCTTTCGTCATTATGACGTGGTAAGTGGTCAAAAAATTCATATTTCCATCATAAATTCCAACACGACCATGTTTTGCTATGATGGCGTAACAAAAATATTTTTCGCTTTCAATTAGGACAATTTTTATTATAGTTTCTTTCTAAAATGACAAATAAGAAAACGATGAAAAGATAAAATATTGAAAATGAGTTGAGTATTATACTATGTACTTTAACATGAGGGGGATTAAAAATAAGCGACATTTTTAATCCAAGCTGATTTTCTTTCGTTGGTTTATAATTCTCTATGGTAAAATCCAGAAATTGATTCCATGTTATATATCTATTTTCACGTTTGTCAATTTGGGAAAATAGTAAAGAGGCTTGCAAAGAGAATTTTGAATTTCCTGAAATAAAACATAAAATAAAAAGCAAATATACAAAATCTACATCCGTTAACAACAACACAATTTTGTCGCTCTCGTCACCAGATTCCCAAATGCACACACTGCTAAAATTACAAGTTATCTGCAACTCACTAAAAGATTTTCACGATAAGTTAAGAACTTGGTAGTACAAACATTATAGAGACCGATTTTAGACATAAAATATAATTTTTTAAATTTCTTAGAGAAAAATAAATTATTTCTATACCACCGAAAGGCATTTAAGCAGCATACCAAAAATTTCGTCGATTGCATTTACAAATTCTTCTTTATCCAGTTTTGCTTCATAATTTTTAACAAATTCTTTATTTTTGTTTGCCTTGTTAGCGAAAACTTTCTTTAATGCTTCCAAATGTGGTTTTGTTAGTTTGTGGTATAAACCGTGCCACGGTTCAACTTCCTCATCGTCTATTGAATCTAAACTAAAAAAAGTTTCTTGGTGTTTGAGTTACCAAAGCTTGAAAAATATGCAAAATAATTTACCTTAAATTTGAATTCGTTAAACTACTGGAATTATATCTCAACATTATTTTTTATTGATAAACTTTAATACAGAGCATTAGCTTAAAATACAATTTTATTGATTAAACATAGCAAGTTTGCATGGTAACTTCTTGTCTACAAGAAGGAACATGCGTTAATATTTATGTGTAATTGCAATTGTAATATAAATTAAATAAGCCAAAAATGCAAGACGATCTATGAAAATTCCCAAAACAATCCACGTATTTTGAACACTTTCTGAAACTTTTGTCGTCGAAGTATCGCTCAATTTTCCATATTGTTGAGCCATCTGAAAAAACTGAAGTAATTTTTTTTTCAATATTTAAATTTAACTTACTTTGACTGAAGGTAAGAGAAACAATTTTTGAATGGGTGCTAGCATTAAAGTTTGCCAAAGACAGTGCGGTACGGGCCGAATATGAGGAAATCTAGACATGTTTATTACAATTGTGGAAAATATAATGCAAAATATACTGGCAACATACGATGAACTGTACAAAACAACTAAAAATTCATATTATTATTTTTGAGAAATAATTTATAACCAAGCTTACCTAAATATGGTAGTTTTTGTGGATGGGATGGAAGAAAGTTGAATAGAGACACCGAAACTATTGTTATTATCAATAGCTGAAAACAACATAAGGAAATCTTTGAAAAGTCAAACGGAGAGACGCAAAAAGTCAACAACATGGAAATCGCTACAACTGCATTAAAAGTGATTTCATACCATCCCGATGAATAAATCTACTTACCCAAAAACGGAACGAAGAAAACGGCATCGTATATTCTGGACGTGCGCGTAATTTTAAAAATTAATTTTAAAAATCGAGGTTGATCTGAGTTGTTTTTTTCGAAATTAGAATTTGCTCCTATATTGAGGACCGTCCATTCAGAATTAAATTGTTTCATCAGCTAAAAATTATATTTTCGAAATCAGTAAAACAAACTGCATGTTATATTTTCAATACTATTTTGTTTTTATCGCCTTCAAGAAACTGTAATTTTAAGAAATAATTGGAATCGGCTGAAAATCCAAAAATTACTTCACAAGTGTGATTATCCGAAGGCCAATGACCTAAATTTATTGCATTACACCAAACGTTTAGATGAGCCTTAGGATTCCAATTTACTGATCCGGTGCTGGTTACGGTCATCATCGCATCGTCTAAAATGTTATCTTGTACCAAACTGATGGAACTGAAAAATTATGTTAATGCAGAAAGAAAAGTTGTAAATGTTATTGTATTTACTTATGCAAAACCAAATTTGGTTGCCAAATTTGTCTACCAAGCAAATGTAAGTCCGATATGTTTCCATATTTTTTTGGATCCCACGTAATTTTTTCGTCATTCCAGCTCTGATTTTAAATTTTATTAAGTAGGTACCTAGTATAAGAAAATTTGACAAAAACAACTTACCAAGATAAGTCGACCTTCCACGTTTAATGACGATTTATGTTCATTCTAAAACATTTCAGATGTATTTTTTTAATTATCATATTTTCTTATTACATACTTACCAATTGAACAGAACGAACGATTAACTTTAGAGAAACTGTGGTAACGGTCGTATGATTTAAAACCGGTCTCAAGTACGGATCGTAAGAATTGAGTAAATCTCCTCTTAAGCGTTCTAAATTCGTCAATATTTTAATTTCCTAAAAAGCGAAATTAAAGAAAAACTTAATCGTTTTAAGAGAAAGACACCTTTATATTCGTGGTGTTATCTTCTCGAGGGCAGTCAAAAAACCATTTGGCTTCTACTCCCGTCCATGTCCCGAAACTAAAATACTTAACGGACAAGGGATTAGGATCGCGCCAATTAAGAAAGGGAAGTTCATCTCCTTCCCGTCCAACTTCTATTACGCCGTCTAAAATTACAACATTTTATTCCAGGAGTAGGTAGTTAAGGCAAATTGTTTGCACGAACACTAGTGCATTTGTCATATTTGGCTTAGTTGTCATTACTGTTCATAATAACATTGCGCTGATGTTAAAATCGCCTTGAAAGTGGTTCTCATAACTGAGGAAGAAGTGCTTTTATATCATTTGTAGCTGTAATTCAGATCAGCTCTGCTGAAGGCGTTCGGTCTTAATCCCTATGACTAGCAGTATTCAGTCTCATAGAGTTAGCCCGATGGGCGCCTGTAAGATGGGAAATACTGGCTAATCTAAATTTCACTTGACTTTTTCTAAATTACAGCTGCAGATGGTTTAGTAGAGCATTATTTTTGCTTATTCAAAAACGGACGAGATAATGACCCAAGTTTGAATTATTCAAGAAAACAAAATATAGCCCTCAGTAAATCTGTAAAATTACTATGCAGCTGCACATTTTGAACATTTAGATTATTTTTAAGTGCTGTTTATTTTGGCAAATTCTTTTTTTAAATGTGATTAATTTATCACATTTATATTATTACTTCAACTTCATAAGAGCAGTTTTAAGAAGGAAAAGTGCTAAACACCTCCAAAACTGAATCAGATTTTTCAAGAAATCACTATAAGCATAAAAGCTTATAAATATTATAATTTTATTTCTTACCTTTACTTATATGAATCCAAAACGATTGAGGATCTAAGGCAGACAAAATTCCTTTTGGATGTCTAAAAGAACTTTGCACTGAAGCTTTCTGTGCTCTTCTAATATCGCTGAAACTATCTCCCCCGGCTCCAAGTACAATTTCGTAAACCGGCACTGACGCGTTTGGTTTAACAATGGAGGACAACAAAATATGAGCATCGCTTGGAGCCAAAACGGAAAAATGAAAATCTAAAGTTGAACCATTATTGTGGGAGTCGTCCGATATTTCGTAAAAATCTTTGTAGTTATTATCCGACCGAGAATAATGCACACTGCATTTAGAAAGATCTAAAAATAAAGGAAAGAAAAAATTTAAATCAAAGAATTTTCCTTGCTACCTGTAACGTTTTGGGAATAAAATTTTGAGGAAATTTGAGGAACCGCTAGCAATAGAAATAAAAATCTCAACATTATGCACGAAAACTAAACAAACTAATTATAATTTTATTGTTTGCTCTATCTGTTTCGACACTTCCTTCTGTGCTTATCTAAAAATAATTGTAGAAGCACGGATCAAATATAAATTAATCGTGTATTTTATTTAATTTACAGTCAGCACAAAAACAACAAAATAACAAAATTGTAAATAAGCGTGTTAATTATATTCGTATTTTACATTATTAATATTAAAACAAATTTTGTACAATATTTATAAGCACCTTGACTAACAATTATTTTTCAGAGTAACAATTAGGTGAACTTCCTGAAAATTTCAGCCACAATTTCAAAAAATGTTCCTAAAATTGTCATCAAAAAAGCTAGAAAGTTGATATTTTGTAGAGTCGATTTTCAATTTTTCTACATACTCTACATTATATCGTCCAGTCATTTTGTTCTTTTGAGTAAAAATAATCAAGAAATAAAATTTTTTTTTGTTCAAAAGCTTTAGTTTGGCATCGGAAAGAAGTCATTAAGTTTCCAATTTCACGAATTTGCAGGTTTGGACCGGAAGATGGTAAAATTTGTTTGAAAATGTTTAAAAAATTATAAAATCGTGAATTGGCCGTTTTGTATGCCTGAAAAGGTACCTATTAGTAAAATTAAAACTATTATAAAATTCTGAGTAAAATAAAAAAAGTACTTGTGCTAGCCTTTACAGTTTCAAAAATATAGAGCCCTTCACATAATCTTAATTGTTGACGATTTTTGTTCTAAAGACATAGTTTCTTTTCTCTGTAAACTTTAGTATAAAATTACTTTTTTTACATGATCAATAGGGCCTTAGCTGTAAACGTTCAAAATTAATCATTTTCTTACTCTTTTTGTAACTTTACATTTTTGCTATTAGCTCAATATCAGTGTATCTGAGGTGCAAATTTAACATACTGAAAACATAGAAAGCAAAATTAAAGACAAAATTTGTAAGTTGAATAATTATTTTGAAGATACCTACGGCTTTTCAAAAAAACCTTGATTTTTATGAAATTTTTGTGCAAAAAATTTATGAAATAATATTATAGAGGACTTAATTCTACGTAACTTAAAAAAATTAAATTTTGATTGGTGAAATAATTAGCAAGATGTGACCTCTCAAACTAGATGACTCTTTATTCACCATTTTATAATTTTTGGTAGCCCTTTGAACAAATTTTACCTTTTTTTGTTTCCAGCTTGCAGTCGAAAATTTAAGGGCTCTTTTCCAATGTTAAATTAAAGGGTTTAAACAAAAAAAATTTTTTTGCTAGTGATATCCATTGTTACCTCTTTTTCACGACAGATAAGTAACTCATTAATCATTATATACAAAATTAAAATTAAAAAAAATGCTTTATTTATGTAGGTACCTAATACTGATTTCGACGACTGTTAACAGTAAAATGTAAAATAATTGTTGATTAAATTACCTGGACTTGATTATAGAGTTACCTCAAACGAAAGAAGTAATACTTAAAATCTTATGAAATGCAAATTTAATAACATTTTTTGTTTTGCAAACGCATCTACTTTACGTAAGTCTACATCATTTGGCCGTAAGTATAATTATTTATATAATTAAATATTTACAATAAAATCTAGAAATTTTTATGGCATTTAGATGAAAAATATTAGAATATATACAAACTAACATTAATAAAAAATACAATTTGGTTAATTTCGTAAAATTAAAAATAACAAAATAAATATAGTACAGTGTGCAATGTAGAATTCCAACAGAAAGACCGACTATCTGAAATTTAAATAATTTGATATGTTTAACATTTAAAAACTTTGGAATAAGTACGGTAAAATAAATAAAAGTTTGGACTTGAGATAAATTTGCTATTTAAGTTTGCTTTAATAAAATCTTAAACTGTTTCCAGAGTAAAGGCAGCTCATCTCCTTCCAATGTTATTTAATGTAACCGAAGACAAATGCAGCTGGCAGGCGGACAGATATTTTAATCAAAAAACCGAATCGAAAACCAGCGTTTACTGTGTACGCAAGGCACAAGCTTACGATCAGTTTTCAGTCGAGAATACGGATTGTTTTACAAAATAGGTTACCTGTCCCAGGACGCATCTTTTTAAAAAAAATTAGTCCTGTTAAAACCATGACAGTAGTAATAAATGGTAAATTTTACCTACGTTGTGAATAATTTTTGTCGATAACGGTTTAATTACTATTCAGACCGTTGGAAACATTTTTTCCGAATTAAGTCCTTTTTGTGAAATTGTCTATACTAAAATTCAAAACCAAACTTTTTCTATATTAACGTAGATTAAATAATAATAACCTTATAATTCCGAAGCCGATTAAAATATAAAATAGTTTTATCAACAGTGGAATAATATTATGTATACTACCTATAATTAATAGTTAATATTAATAATGGAACGTTCAAACGGCTGTCCTGCTGGAAGGTGTACAAAAAACAAATGTTAGTGGGGTAATTGCTTGTTCGACCAACAAGGTGTAAAAAAATAAGCGTACTCTCACGAACTTGGTATAAAACTCGTGCAAAATAAATAAATTTGTGTAGCTTTAATGTTATTATCATTATAATGTTGAGTTTTGCACATTAAAAATGTACTTCTTTTGCAAAGATTTCAGTTGTGTATGTGACATTATTTTATTTATAAATTCACTTTTAAATTACCAATAAATTTTTCTAATAAAAATGCGTCTTATTACAAGGACGTTTGCATTGTTGCTGGTGGTCGCTTGAACGTTCTATCATTAACCAAACAGCTTATAAAAAATGCAGCTGAGCTCCGGGTCTAAGATGTAAGGTTACTTTAGTAATTTAGTAAGTTTTAAAAAATGGGTATTACCTAATCTGTACGTTAGGAAATAATTATATGGCACATAACAAATTTACACTTTTCTGCAAAAATCGAAAAATGTTTGTCTTTACTTAGAAAGTTACTTAAAGTTTAGTAGTCGCTTGTAACTTTATGTACTTGTTGTGTTGCTGATGCTCTTCGGACTCTAAAGGAGGCATAAAACATTGATGAGTCGATAGTTTCGGACGCGAATTTTTAAACAGCACCCAAACAATAGTAACAAACGACAATCCCGTCGTTAAGGATAACAAAATGAGAATTAATCCGATGCTGCTAATATCAAACACTTTGGCACTTTCTATAACTTTGACGCACACAGGTTTCTGGTTAATATCAACAACTCCCATACTAGAACGAACAATGTTTGCGCAAACTTTATAAGAGTTATCACAGAGACCTTCAAAAATGTACACGGTCGAATTGCAGTTGAGCTGTTTTTGCGCCATTAAACCGCTGTTACGAAAAACAGCAACATGCAATTCACAGTCGTATTGGGAATTTACTGCGACGGTTATTTTTAAACCATCCGACGTGATCGAGGCATAAACTTGGGTGATATTTGGTAAATTGATGGAGTTTATTACGGATGGAGCTTGAGAAAAAGTTTGAGATAAAGCTACCACGTCGGAACAGCCTAGCGCTAACGACAATTCGTCGGTATTATCGGCTGACTCTAATAACACCACGCAGTATCGATAACGATGATCTTCGACAAGCTGAGAAGAGTTTGGGACGATCACGCTCAATAGCTTGGGATTATTCATTGTGGAGGAATTGCACTTTAACGGTGTCGATTCCAACAAAACTTCATCCAAACCTATCTCTTCGTAAACAAAAATTGCATCGCAAGCGTATGGAACTGCATTTTCTTCGACCGTCCACTCCAGACTGACGATTTGGCCGTCAAAATGGTAACTTTTTAAATTAATATGAGCTTTCACTGATTCCGACACGGGAACCGCTAGAGGCCCGTCTTCGTGTTCGTCTTCGCCGCACAATAGTTTTGAGTTCGGAATGTCAACAAGAAGACCATTTTCTAAAGATGGCGGTGTTGCACAAACGGCACTCGATTTATCGTCTCTCGACACGGATGAATTTAGCAGCCAAGCAGCAAATTCCGATAAACTGCAATCGCAATTTAGAGGATTTTCTATAAGAATAAAAAATATATTTTAAAAAGAATTTTTGGTGATAAATTTAAAAGAGTTTACCCGATAAAGTGAGCCTTTTCAAAATAACACTCGACTTGAAGGCGTCACTTGCAACTATTGAAATATCGTTGTCGTCCAGCTTCAAAGTTTGTAGACTTTTTAATGGAATTACTAAATCTGCCGTTAAAGCTCTGAGGAAATTGTGTCTTAAATCTAATTCGGTTAGGTGCGGCAAGTGGGCTAAAGATGCACCAGAAACTGCAACTATCCTGTTATGTGATAAATCGATGAAGAGTAACGTCGAAAGATGGATGAATGCGTGATCCTCGATCACGTCAATTTGATTATGGTGAAGTGTCATGGACGATAAATTATTTAGTCCTTCTAAAAAGCCCATCCTGATGCTGCTGAAAGAGTTATGCGACAAGTGTAAAATTTTTAGTGCCTGCATTTTTGGAAAAGTGTGCGAATCGAGTGGTCCCATCAATAAATTTCCGGAAAGGTCCAATTCTTCGAGCGTCAATAGAGGATCTAAATTTGATATCGTCACGATGGTTAAGCGATTGTCTCTTAATCTTAAAGTTCTCAATTGTGGAAGCTTTGAAAAGGTATTGGACTTTACTTTTGAAATAATGTTGTTATTTATATCGACAAACGATAAATTGTAGAGTCCCTAAAAATAATAAGTAATTATGAAACTTGAAGTGATTTAAATTTAAATAATTATTGCTTACCTTAAAAGTGGCTGCGTCCAAACTTTTAAGTTTATTGCCAGATAAATCAAGTCTATCGAGTTCTGGTAAAAACTTTAGAGCTTTTATGGGAACTGCCGCCAGTTGATTGTTCGGAAGTCCCAAAGCTTGTAAAGGTGCTGCCAATCCTTGAAAGACGTTTTGTTGGATATCTTTTATTTCTCCCGATGATATAACCAGGCCGTGAAGGGTTACGCCTTGCAATAAAGCTCCGTCTAATGAACTAACATTTTGTATTGTACAATCGAGAAGGGAAACCGAGGCTGAATTTAACGAGCGCAAAGTTCGTCCTGAAAACAATAATAAAACAATTTTTTTGCTTTTTTAAAAAGAAAAATTATTCTTTTAAAGCTTTGGGAGTTAATTACTTTGGAAAAGTAAATAAAAGCAAACATCAAACAAACCACTTAAAAGTAAATGAATTTGGTTAATTACATTGCCGTCCATTTGAACTTTTAAAAGAATTTCTTCATGAATATAAAGACAATTATTATTCTAATTTAAATACTTAGGGGTCTCGCGGGGTCTTACTAAGAAATTTAAATTTTCAAAGATCGCAGACAAACTTGGGTTAACTTACCGATAATCTCTAAGGCCGATTGGTCTCCGGTACACCTTAACGTATGTGGCATATCGCAACTGCATTCGACAACTGGCTCCTGGTGAATTTCTGGACATTTCCATAGGTCGGGTTCGGGAGCTGTTACAAATAGCAAAACTTCAAAATATACCAGCAGCACCCAACAGAACCAAAACATTCTGAAAAATAATAGTGATAACATTAATATAATAAGGTACCTATACTTTGGGAACACGAAAACTGGTGAGAAGATTAAAGTGAATATAAAAAGAGTAATAATTATAAATATTATTCTTTATTTAAAATGCAACTTAAAAGCTTGCAGTTGAATGGAACACAAGTATTGCATATTAATAAATTTGTTGAAAATCCATAAATGGAATTACGTTTTCCATATTAGGTGTACATCAATTCAATTCATTTATGTAAGCTAAATTATTCGACAAAATAAAGTTCAATCTGTCTTCTTGTTTATGCACTAAACTGCTCCCAAAAAATCACACAAAAAATGACAAATCTAAATAATGAAAATTTTCAAGCAAATTATTATTATTATTATATTATTTAAAATCTCACAATTACAGTGGTATAAATATAGAATGGGGGATTTAGCTCCAACCATTGTACATTATGTTTTAAATTATTTTATTATGTTACAGCATTTAAAAATTTTCTAACAAGGTGGCATGTTTCTAAAATAACTATTAATATAATAAATATTAGGGAGTTGTGAATTTATTTTGGATCGTGTCGCTGCCAATTTATTTGTGCCGTGGTTCGGATTACACGTTAAGATGTAGGTTATTGTTTACGATTACTAGCTTGCAGTTCAATCTGACATGTTTATATCGAATATGAAAAATACTTATGAAAAAAATATACCTCTATAAATTACAACTGAAGTTTTTCTCCCAAACGTCCATATAATTTTAACGACCCATTGAACGATTTTGAATATATTTGATTCGTCCTTTTTAGAGTCAATCGCAACTTGAAAAATTTAATTTTTCAATAAGACTATAGGTATGCAATAGAAATTTAAATCAGAAAGTGAACTTTTTTGCTTTACTTTATGCTAACCATGTCTAATGCAATAAAGTTTACTTTTATCAATATTTCCTGACAGTTTATTTTTATTGCTTATAGGAATATACCCGTAGATGTCTAATCGAATCCAAAACTTTACGATTATTTCTTCAATCTTGAATTTAAAAATTTAAAGAGAAAAATATTTTTTGCTGTACATAGGAAAACAACCGGACCAAGAAAAATACCTTCTAGAAGTGTATAGGTATATTTCTTGTTCTTTATAATATCAGTTGCGAGACAACTTTAAGAAGTATTGCCCATTTTTCATTTAGAAAACTCTGTTCATAAATAAAGTTCTGTTACGAGAATGTAATAAATTGTAGAGAAACATACGAAAGTATTAATGTTGTATAAAATATAATAAGAAATAATCAACTTAACACCCATACAGTAGATATAGGTATAATTATGAGATACATAGGTATAATATTAAGTTTTTCTAACAAATTATAAAAATATTTTAATTAAAATCATTGTATATTAGCAGTTTTAAAATTAACCAATTACCAAGTGAAAATTATTCTCGTTTTTTTAATATTAATTTTATCGCTCAATTATTATTAATTTGATACTTTCCCATAAGAGTTTTTCCAAATCGGTACATGAACTATAAATTATCATAACTTCTGTGTGAATGCTACAACCATTATCGAGTTTAAATAAAACAAGTTCCAATTTAGTTGTCATTAAAGGAATAATAATAATAATTATTTTTATTATTGTACTTAGGGCATTCACTGACAATTGAAGTGCTCTTATAATTAAAGTTAAGTATACAAATTTACGATATACCTATACTAAATCTGATGTATAAATATTTTTATTTCTTTACAGAAATTGTATCGATTGCTATATAATTCGTGTATCAGTGAAAAACTTTTTCCCAGATAAACAGTGTAGAACTTTTTTTATTTATAAACGTTTATTTAACGTTGTTATAATAATATGAAGTAATATGTTGAAAACTTACTGATTAGAGCGACATTTTGATTTGGTATTAATTTTTAATCAATTTTATCTATTGAGTGAGAAATGTAACCTCTTTTCAGAAGAGACCGGTTTGAGGTGTGAGGCCCACGATATTGGGCGCTACAATGGTTTTTGTTTTTTCCAAGGAGTAAGTTGCTGTCATCGGGTAACCTGACTAAACCAATATGTAATATGAATTAGATTGTTGCTTGAATTTCTCTGTAATATTGTCTTGTATATATTATGTCAAAGCCACAGAAGGGAATGATGTGATAGATGGTTGGTTACAGAGTGAAAATTCTGGGTTCAAATAGCAAAATTTCTTAGCTCGGCCTTCCGGTGGACATCTACACCCTGTAGTGAACTCTGATATTTGTGTCTCTGATGTTATTACCGTAAATACGGATGCGTCACAAACGGAAGTTTTCAAAACAAATTAAAAACAGGAATAAGGCGATTTATCGTCAACTCAGCCCTGGGTCTGCATGGCCTGTAGCGATTGATTTTAAATTATTATGTCTTAGACACCAAATCTTCCAATTAGTTTTTTCAATTTGTTAACACCACATGAATGGTTTTGGTTTACGCTTTTATAAGTGGGATTCATTTTGTTTCGAAAAATTAACCATTGAAAAGGATACAGAGTTATTAAGAATTAAAAAAAAAAAGATTTCACTTTCTTTGTTTTTTTTTATCAAATATCTAGAAAACAAAGCAAGATAGGGTAACGATTCTTTGTACTTTGGAGGTTCATCTTATGGAACTTCGACTGTATATTATGTAAATAGAAGGGATATTATTTTAAAGTGGTTTATGTTCCATTACACTCAAGGCGATCTATGTAATTTTTGCATGTCAATTAAATCGTCATTTTAATTGTCGAATGAATTGCAAATTTTTGAACTCGTAATGAATTACTAAGTTAGTATTATTATATAGTTATAATGGTTATAATAATAGTAGGTAAATCAAAAAGAAGCAAGTTTGGGTTACCAAAACGTTAGGTGTTTTACATATCTACGTATACACAAACTTATTGAATCTTTATCCTGTTTATTTAATTTGCATTTAATAAATAATAATTATCGTCCTTGAATAAACATAAATATCATTAAATTTAACCAACTTGAGTTAGATCGTCGAAAACAAACGAATTGAAAACATAGAGTAGATAATTTTAGTATTTTTAGTCGCAAGATAAGAGAAGGAAAAAGGTTAATCAAATTAATTTTAATTGCATAACTTTCCTTGTCATTTTTGTCTTAAGTACTATTAAATAATAACGGTTATTTGCTTATATTTTGAATAATTCTCGAGTGTATAATAATGAAGTGCGTTGAAGTGAGTGCTTTAATTTTTTTACTCATAGGAGAGCTTTTCTTAATATCTCAAGCCAAAACTTATACAAAATGTGGACTGACGCAAGAGCTTATCGCAAGAAATTTTCCTAGAACGTACATTGGAAATTGTAAGTAGGTAGTTAGTTGTATATCCGGCGCCTTAATGCTATAGATATTAATAAATATTTTTGATTTTCAATTGTTGCAATTTTAGGGGTTTGTTTGATCGAAAGTGAAAGCCAGAAAGACACTGCAAAAGTTACTACAAAACCTGACGGAAGTAAAAATCTTGGCCTTTTTCAGGTAGGATGCGTACCATAGTGACCGGAAATGTAATGCCCCAAACAATAATAAAATGTATATTTAAATTTCCTACAGCGTAATTCTACGTTTAAACATTCAAATCAAGTAATTTGCATAATTTGAAAAGGCGTTTATAACAAAGCAGCTTTTATATTTTCAGATTAACAGTAAAGAATGGTGCACGTATAACAAAAATGGTGGAAAATGTAATATAAAATGTGAAGGTAAGTTTATTTTTTATTAATACTAAGTACTTCTTTTTAGTACTATTTTCAAATTTTGTTTTAGCTCTCATCGATGAAAACTTAATCGACGATTCTCAATGTGCCAAACAGGTGTACAACGAATTGGGCTTTCGAGCATGGAACGGTTGGAAAAGAAGTTGCTATGGTAGATCTTTGCCTTTGCCTCCTTGTTAATTTTTTATTCGTTTCACAAATTATCGAAATCATTTATTGTTAATATGTAAAATTTTGATATGTATGACGTAGTAAGCATAGTTCCTACATAATATTTCAGACTTGAATAATTATGTTCCAATAAAAGTTGAAATATTTTTTGGAAATTGGAAGCATACAACATATAAATGCAAATCGCTACGGGTATTAATTTGCTGTACACGTAGAAGACACTTTGAATTATTATATTTAGTTATGTAATTGTATAGAGGCGCAGAACATTGCAATAAATTGTTGTTGCATTTATTAATGAAGGCGAGCGGATACGATCGTGTATTGCCGTTTTAAGCTTTCAAGTATACATTCACAGATAACTATCGGCTTATCGGCACGATTTACATGGTAATCGCTTGTGGATCAATCCTTTTTTACAAATTCATTATTTTTTATCGAATCAGGATAAACAAAGATTTAAATATTGGCTTCAATCGAAAGAAAGAAATTAAAATTTTTTTCCATATTTTTTTTGCAAAAAATTCTATCGAGTTTGAGTTATCGAAATTTCACTGTAGATACATAAAAGCAGTCCAGATAATAACCGCAATTAAAACTTTTAAAGCAAAATATGCGACAGGAATATTAAATTAAGTGACATGCTTACATTTGCATAAGGCATCCAAACGTGACTAAACCTAAATCAAATTTTTTATATTATGTACTATAGTACTACATAGTACTTTCAAACTACTTTTTATATGCTGCAATCCGAATTTGTAAATTTTAATCTCAAGTGTATCATCCTCAGCTCATCTCATCTCCTGTTTTACAACAAAACATCGGCTTCTGAATATTGAGCATCGCATGCTTTAGTTTAACCGATGAGAAACAAGAGAAGTTCGGCGGTTTTCCGATTTATGATGGTTTTCGAAAATGTATTCGAGTGCACAATTTACGTTAATATGGCAAGTTTAATTGCAATAATATAAGTTACAAATGCGACTTCCTTTGGGAACGTAGTTATTAGATAACTTATCATAAAAGTTGAATTATTGCACTACGTGCTAGAATAAAGCTTTCCAGTGGGTAGTAGATATATAGCAGAATTAAGGTACCTACACCTATAATCGAAATTTTTTAAATTTATTGTTGATTACTCGTCCATTAATTAAAATTTATAATAAATATGGAAAATAAAGTGCAAGCCACATAATGTCTCGACACATTTTTATCAACTTTAAGTCGATATACTATGAACATAAAAGTTACATTAAAAACTTAAAAACTTAGATGGAATTTAAAATTTTGAAAGCGTAATATACCTTACATAACACGTCGAGTTTTGTTGTATGTGGAAAAACTTCCTAAATTTGATGCAAGATATTTAAATAATCTTTTCTTTTTTCTTGGTAGCAGGTACGTATAAGAAAAAATATTACTAAATTTTTTAAATTAAGTCAAAAATAGAAAATTTGAATAATTGATAAAATAAAATAACACAAAAAAATGAAATTATCGAGGAAACAAAAACGTTTCGAAATTTCCATCAGTATAAAGTAGTAGTATACGATTTGCATAAGAAGACGAGGAATCTATTCTGATGTGATTGAATCGATGATATTGTCAGTAATGTATCAGTAGTAGACATCGCATCCATCGGTTTGAACCACATCAGACGGGAGCTTTTACTTAAGTTGGATGCCGCATTTATTTACAAAATAGGTACATAATAATATTATTATGTAGGTACCTACATCTGCTACACTATTGAAAAGAAGATTTCGTTATCGTTCACAAAAAAAACGTCGTCGTTGATTTAACTTAAAATTTCTTAATAAATAAGAAAAATGAAAGGGAAGCATTAATTGGCATCCTTTAGATTGAAAAAGTAATAGAAAACTTTGACGTTCAAATTATTTATTATAGCACGAGGTACTTTTCCAAAAGTTTCAGGTAAAATTTGTAGTTTTTTAAGATCTACAAGATATACAGAAATCATTTTCGTATTTCAATCAAGTCAGTTTATGCACAGAAATAAAAGCAGCACAAAGAATCGAATTCTTGTAACCCCAGTTCTTATCGTATCTGATTACCAGGCGCTGCGACATGTCCAAATACAGAGGACATGTGTCGGGAGAATGCAGAAGCAGTTCAACTGACTTTTCACTGTGTACCGGATGACCTGTTTCGGATTCAAACATTGATTTTGATGGTAACAAATAAACCCCATGCGAAACAGAATTGAGAAACATGAAAATTTATACACACTTGAATTTTGGCATAAATTAATTTGGTTATTACTGATGGCTGGATGGTTATCCATTTTTTTGTCAATGAGGAAAAATTAAAATTAACAATTTTTGTTAAAAATGTTGTAATTAGATACTAATTACCAATAAGTAACATAATGAAGAAAAAAATTGTGGCATCGATATCTCTTTTACTTATAGGTATTAGTTAGGGGTAGAAAAGACGTCACATGTTGAAATTATCTGATAGGTAAGTCGTTTAGAAAGGAAATGGAAATATCGGCCCTTTATGGCTGATAGGTAGGTAACTCCGAAGAAAAGTATGGTATCACTATTATGTTAAATTTCGTTATTTATCATCCTTATTTCAAAGGACAATTAATAGAATTTTCAAAATAAAAACGACAATAGAACTTCTTTTATTGCATTTTCTCTCGTTATAAAAAATCTTATGTTACGAAAGGTTTTACTTTCATTATTTTGTACTAACCTGATGAGCCTTAAGTTGGTTACTCTTTAAAACAATGTAAATTGTTTTTAATAGCAGTTCCGATCGCGTTTTGTGTCCTGAAAAAGAAATCAGTTAAAATATACTAAATTACTAAATAAATGAGATGGTATGCGTTTTTATTCTCCTATGCTAATGGTACAATCATGCATCAATGAAAATATAGGATTCAAATTTATATAAGAATGTAGAAATTATAAAAAAAAGTGGGAGTAATCGAAGGAGGTGAATGTTAATTAAGTACTGAATAAGACGACCAACCTACTCAAATTTAATGTGGGTAAGTGAATGGATGACTATGTAATGATTTAACGAGGCGTGTTGTATGTAAATTAATTTATTTCTAATTTTAAGCCTTTCTATAATATTTAAAGTGTAATTCCCAATATCAGCCAATAACAGAAAAGTTTAAACCAATTAAGGTTTTTTATGTGATCGTAATGTGAAATTCATCAGCATTTTCTTGAGGACGATTACTTTTGATTTTATTTACAATTTAGAATTACATTGCATGTATAAAAATATTATTTCTTTACAATAATTTACGATTTAAAAAATTACTTTTGAATACGACTTATTAACGACTATTACACAGGCACGTCGAGATAAATCTGATAAGTATAGGTACAAATACAAATTATTGCAAATCCTGTCCAACGAAAGGCTAAGAAAACAATTTTAATTTTCAATAGGGTTACTACATCTGACACAGGGAAAGTCTAAAACCAATGTTATTTTTGGATAACCATCTCGAGTAAAACTCGAAACCAAATTAACCGGAAAGTCTACAGTCTCAGTTTTTCTGAATATTAAAATAAAATAAAATGCGTAAAATATTACGCATCCGAGTGTAAAAGTCTTAAGAAAATTTCCAAGTTAAAAGTCAAATTTAAAATTACAATTGGACCAAACTTGTGACACGTGCCACTTTCCCATTTAACTATATTTACTGTTTTCAAAATCAGTTCACGATTCAAAGAATCGCTTTAGATTTAGATAACAAAATCCTTAAGTTTGTGAGGTGCTAGTTTAGCATTTTATTCGAACAGAATTTATTTGATTTTGAAGAACGAATAGCATCGCGGAAAGATATTTAGCTTGAAAAGAATTCTTTTTTCAAATTTGATTAACGAAAAGTACACGTAGGTACAATTTTAATTCCAGAAATTTTTGTTTCACTCAAAGAGTTACTTGCACATGTTTTAAGTGGTCAAGAAAATTTGTAATAGATAACAAATATTTTTCACAAAAATAAAATTTTTAAATTCAAAAGTGCAATAAAATAACATAAATTAGAAATTTTGACATGAACCACCCAGCTCATACAAATAATGTGTTACGTGCACCCCATTAATCACACCTGAATTCTTTGAAACTCGTTAGGAAATTAGTTTCCAAATTGCGAGCATAATATACTTTTGTAATATTTAAGTTGTGTTCCATTTTGATGGTATGCTTTATCATTAGTCACCGAATAACAGCCACATTTTCTATGTACCTACCTATATTTGCGTATAAGGTACCAACTAATTTTTCCGTTACAGTCATAGGAAACATTTGAATATTACCAATTTTCGAACATTGATGTATAGCCATCATTTGGAAAATTTTTCATAAACATTCTTATTTTGGTTTAGATTTTTCAGTCTTCCAGTTTTAAATAAGAAACATTGTAAATCACAAAATTACGATTGTAACTTGCTAACTGTAATTGATATTCATCAACTATTGTAGATCATAAAGCATCATTGATAGTAATTTAGAAAATATCAATTTATTGTAATTCAATCAAATTGTAGTTCAGAAAGCTTAAAAGCTGAATTAAGCGTAATATAATTAAAAAATGTTTCCATCTTAAATATTTTTTAAACGAAATAAGATGTGGACGAATAAAAAAATAATATACCTACATATATCGTCGCCTTACTTGTAAAACCTTCCAAGTCCGATTGACAAAACTTTTCAAGAGACATAATAAATCTGCTACTACTCTTATTTTAGAATTCTAATTTATGAAATTTTTATGAGATACTGCAAGAATATAGTTTCATGTTTATCATCAAAATATTTTCCGGGGATTTCATAATTTCCATATTAGAGAACTTAAAGGTTTTTCATTGAACATACATTTTTTTTTAAATCGGACTTAGAAGGTTTTACAAGTAAGCCGACGATATGTGATTAGCTGATTAGTTATGTTGCGTTGACTTAGAAATTTGTAGAAAACGGTCTTGTAAAAATTTCTTAGCGATAGAGGGTTGCTTTCGTGAACTATTTAGTCCGGTATCTACAAGACAAACTTTCAGAAATATAATAATAAAGATTAGATATAATAATATTAGATAATTTCTTAAACAGTTGAAGTGAATTATTTAGAATGCCGTAATCCTAAAATAAATTTAGTTAATTTTATAAGAAAAACTTTAAGTATCTATTTGTTTGCAAAATTTCGTATCTATAGCTTTGTATAAAGATAACGATATTTTTGCTTATTAACTTATTATGAAGCTTTACCGGCCCGGGAGGCGGTGTAATCTTATGGAACTTTTATTGAGAGGTTCGTGAGCAACTTTTGAAAAATTCAGCTTGGGGCTGTGAAGATAAATCACAAGTTTTGTCTCAATTTCTCCATCATAGATTTTTATGCAATTTAATTAAAGAAACCACAATGCTTGATAAGGTGACATTTCAAGAAAGGACATAATAATAAGTACCTATTTTAAGTTAATCAAGCTTATTTATGTCTATATTTAAGTATTTCTTCTACAAAAGGAAACTAAATTGTGTTACTGCAAATTCGAGTATAATATCGGCTTTTATAAGACTTTCCTAATAAGTGCTTAACTAATGAAGTCTCATTTAATTACATTGTCGTTGAGATACTTAATTAAATAAAATACACATCGCATGCTTTAGTTATTAATGATAATAGGAAGTGATTCTCAAGCATTATTTATATAGATATTATGTAAAAAGCGATTAAATTTGTTGAAAACCCTAAAATGCTATTTTCAATTCAATCAAATTGATCGTCGCATCAGAAATGTTGAAACGATTAGTATTTTAAAGGAACTTTAAGATGATAATAATAATGTTAAGACATCAACTTAATAATTCATTCTTGGATAGATAGAAACTTCTTTCTGCATTTATATAGTCCTTAAGAAAGTCGTTACAAGTGTAGGTAATATTAATAAAATAAAAACAATGATTGTGAAATAATGGTAGTGAATGGTAAAAAGATGACGTCCCGTAGAGAAAAGAATAAAATGCATTTGAAAATTTAAAGAAGACCACCCAGTGTAGCTTGAGCTTCTTTGGAAACTTTTAAAAATCAGAACACGTTTCCTTAGTGCGAAATGTATCACCACTCAAATTTTAGATGATGAAAATTTTAAGCGACTTTGCACCGTACGTATTATAGTACCTACATCGGTAATTCTTTTTTATAAACCCAATAGATCCAAAAATATCTTCGTCTTTGAATAAAAAATCGCAACATCTTATTTTGAACAAAAAGCTCATTTTCTAAAACGATTTCATCTTCTTTCTACTTCATCTTATCTTTCCCATCTTGGTATTACAAGTAACCTTAAATTGCTCGGCAATTTTCCTAAATCCAATAAAAACCCTAAATAAACAGGGATACATTTAGAAAGTAAATTGATAAATAAGTTTATTGGATATGTAAATCGAAAATGATCCAATTTATTTGATTTATGTGCGGGCGCTGTAAAAGAAAATTGTGTGCTAAGAGTGAAAATTTAATATTTCTACCACTTTACATATTTTATTATTTTAATAATGCATACTAAGTGCTAAGGTTGCTTTTATTCGCAAATTTATGTTATACTACTTGTAATTTACCGAAAATCTTGCAAATTACAAAAAAACAATTTTGTGCTAAAAATTTATTTATATACCAATATATTATTATATTTATTTATATCTACTCTTTCACTATCGCCGTGCGTCATCCCTATTTATTATTACCTACTTATTGATCGAAATTAAAATTTAAAACTCAAAATTACATTCAAATATAAAATATCGTGGCAAGAGCAACGCAGATTACTTTTGAGTAGGTATGTTAATTTAAATAACATGTATTTGATAAGGCAAGTTGCCATCTTATCTTGTAAAATGTTATTTTGTTAATAAATTGAGACTACACGTAAAACTACGTATGTAAAACAAAAAGTTGTCTTTATCTTATTATTCTAAAAATATTTTGAATATCTTTATTTTCTTACTGGTTAGTCCAAGCATGGAACTTTTAAAAAATCTCACAGAACATTCTAGGAAGCTGAAATTTAGAAAACAAATTCCCCTACAATCTTCTGCTGTTGAAAAAGTTGTTTCCCAAATAAAAATGTTAGCCTTACCAACGAGATTTGTTTAAAATTTTGCTTATTTACTTGCTTGAGATAGTTACTGAATCTACCGTTCGAGGGTTAGTTATTGAATCTTATTTGGGGTGAAGTAAAACTCGACGTGTGTTTTATTATACAGTACTAAAGAGTATGAATTCCAAATTTCAGAAATTTTAATGTTATTAACTTATTGACAAAATCAACCGAAAAGATGTAAAATTATTTTTTTTTAAATCACTGTTTTACTTATAATAATAAAGAAATTTTTGCTCTACAACTCTAGTTATGACTATTTTTAACGAAAAGTTTAATAAATCTACCCCTTACACTTCTAGCCATTGTAGCGCCCTAATAGTTATAGCCTTTGAAAAAAATTTCATCACATCAATTTTTTTTTAAATTTCATTGTCACAAATTTATCTTTTATTATATACATATGTATATTATATTGTATTTTTTACAGGATACACCGTTTAAACGATAATTGCGAGAAACCACTCGTATCTACAATTCTCAGGAAGGATTTTGAATTTTTGAAGATGAAGCGCCACCACGCCGGCGCCGGGAAAAGAGGAACTCGACGGATATTTGATTCAACGGTATGTGTACCAAATTTCAATAACATCCGGTACGAGTAAGAAAAATACTAGTTTTACCTACATAATTTTAATTGATTTATAAAAAATAAGCACTATAACCTGTTTTTGGTTGTTATTTTCTTTAACTGTTACTTCGCTTTTCTCAATTTTTTCCGAAATGGGGTAGTTCTCATAGGCCGGTTTTTGCAGTAAATTCTACAAGACGTATTTCTTATTTTTTAATTACAGTTATACGTTATTTATAACCTTACCTACCTTTGAATTCTTTAACAAAAAATAATGTTTATTATTTTAAAAATTAAACTAATTTATTACAATTTTTAAAATACATATCTACTACAGATTCGCTCTTTCCTCGAAATTACAAATTGCTTCTTGTCTTGAAAATAAATTAAATGTAATGCGGTGCACTTCTCTTTAATTACACTTCCATTAAAATAAATTAAAGATTAAATTATTTGTGAATGCCTAAGTGAAAAAATTCACATCTTAGTTGGGATAAAAATGTAAAAAATCGAATAGGCCCACGTTGAGTCAATAAATAAATATCGATAAATATCGTGAAATCAATTTAAAATTAAAGCTAATAAATTGTTAAAAACAAAAAGTGAGTAAATTTGCAAACAAAACTTGGAAGTACATAAAAAAATTGTTTGTTCTTGGGCGGCGAAAATGTTGTTACAATTTTTTTACCTGGGGCAAAATGCAACTCGACAGAAATTATATATTTTTTTGCCAACCATATTAAGATTTAATGAAACAAGAAAGCGACCGAAGATTGGTTTAGATCTTGAATGAAAAAGTTTTTTTTGAAATTCATATGAATTATAGATAATGTATTGTATTCTACAAAAGAGATTTTATTTGCTTCATATGCCAACTAAATTGAATTAAAACAGATATATTGTCTCTTTGGTTATCGTATTTATTATCTTGCTGGTAAATTAAATTAAAACAACAACTGTTGCTTTTACTATTTTATTCGTATTTAATTAAACGTTAGTTTAAATTAAGGCCTTTATATGTCAAGTCGTGGCCAAAAAAATTGCCAGTTTCTTTTTTTAATATCCAAAAATTCGAAAATTTTGCATTACTGTAATTTATTTAAACACTTACGTTAATTAAAAACAGAGACCTTTAAAAATTAGGAAGTTTTAATGATCTGCAAGATTTGATATCATCTATTAGTATCTTATCGCATTTTCATTTTATTTTTTTAGTAGGTTTCTCTTCTCTTCTTCTTTCTCCAGGATTATAAGTAATGAAATGATATTTATATAGTTGTACGATTTTTTCGTTTCCTTCAAAGTAGTATTTTCAATTAATATTACACCACAAAATGATAAAAATTAAATTTTACATTAAAAAAATGTTGAAAAAATCAGAAAACAGGTTTACATTAAATCAAAAGTAATAAACTAATAAAATAATATTTTTTTAATTTTCAGATATTATCTGATTAATCTTAATGTTCCTTCTCCATAAAAGCGAAATTATTCCTTAATAAGCAATATTAGGCATGTAATTAATACTACGCCCACGGAGTCCAATCGAGATGAAATTTCAAAGTTGGAAGTTGTGAAACAGAAGTTGGATTTTTTCAAATTTCTTATTCATACACTAACATGAAATAAAACAAGTCGGAATTTTAAGAAACGTATGTCATTTAAAAAACAATGGGGCATAAATATGAGTTTCTTTTGCATAATACATCTTAGTTTATACTTTTTTTTCAACTTTACTTAGAATAATATTGGGATATGTTAGAAGAATCACCTATAATAAAAGTCTTCTTACTGCTTTTATTAAAAAGAAGCTTGTTATAAAAGCTTTAAGGATACCTAGTATATGGAAATATTTTCGAATAAAAAAAACATTGCCATTTTAAACAATATTTTGTCGACGTTACATACTTATAAGAAAAGTTTAAAATCAAAATTAAAACCAGAGTTTGAATGTAGTACGTAGCTCTAAAGGTTAAAAATTTAAACAAATAATCCTGTACTTCCTGTTTTTATTAGAACACCTAGTATATTTTAAACCATCGGATTTCTCCTGCAGGTTATTTATTGGTTACTCTATCACAAACGCTTAACTACTTAACCGTATCTGGATAATAATTAGGTAATACACATTTTTATAATAATAAAATTATATTAAAAAACGAAACAAGTACCTAAGTAAATTTCAGAATTAAAAGTGTTGTTTAGTAATATGCATATTTTTGTAATGGTAACAAAAGCATCAACTTTAATGTCAGATAATGGTATTGACCTTACTATTTCGACGAAGCTACCGGTGTTTCATGTATTCCATGGAGGAACTCTGGTGTTCCACGGGTGAACCCCATATTTAATATATGAATATATAAAATATCGTGTTGTTATACGTCACCAAAGCGATTGACTTTTAAATAAACGGCTGAAGTAAAAAGAAAAATTTTAAATGAATAAAAATAAGAGAAAAAAAAATATTATATTATAATAATATTAACTATAATTTAAAAATAAACGAGGTAATTTAATGTGATAAAATTATATTTGAGCTATTAGCTAATGTTTTAGGTAGCCTTCGTCAAAAAATTAATTCTCCTACTTAACTTATAATAAAGATAGTTTTTAAATTTACAATAAAGTAAAATATTTGCAATTTTCTTTATAGACGAAAAATACTTTGGTTACATAAAATTTTACGACTGTGGTTATCATTTGAAGCAGTTATAAAGTGTCTTACTATACCTAGAAGGCAGATATTCGTGAATTGGTGAATTTCAAATATCAACTACTACTTTTGTCTGAGATTGTATTTTATTAACACAAGATGCTAACTTTTAGAGTCCAACTTTGAACAACAATTAGACATCATTTTATGTTTTAATTCTTGTATAATTTCCACATTTGTGAATTTTAAAATAACTAAAATTACAAATCCATCAGAAAATAACTATACCTATATTAATGTGCTTGTAGAGAGAGAGGTGAGCTAAGTAAACGGGCTATAAGGACCGAACTCTAGGCTAGAAGCCTTGAGTTCGATACCCAACCCGGCTACAAAATTTATCCAACTTCATTATGACCCTCTCTTCTCGGAAGGCAATGGCAAACCACCGATAGTAATCTGCCAACAGCATTATGATCATGTTGTCTAGTAATCGACGGCTCGATTGGACAAATGAAAATACTAATCACTACGCGTCTGTTAAGACGGATAGACTGGAGGAGGAGATATGTGCTTACATTATAATGGGACATTTCATACGGAATTATCGACTTCTGGACTCAACTACATATTTTAATTTAGTAATTTTTTTATTATTATTGTAGTAGGTACCCACTGACAGAAAAACTTTTCAAACTTAAATTTTAATTAACATTATTTTATATTGTAATGTTACTTTAATAACGTTAAAAATTTAGTGGCCTAGTTTTGGAATTAATTTTAGTAGTCTCGTAATAAGTCTCGTGATCGATGTGAGGAAGAGTTCTAACAAAAGTACGGAAACTTTACATTTTTCAAACTATACCGATTAAATAATTTGTCACTTTCCTTAACTAGTGAAGAAATTGGCCACTTTCCGTACAAGGCAACTTCCTGCACTAGGTTTTTGTAGAAAAATTAAATTTCTGGAAGCACAAATGTGGTGCAAAAAAACTTACCTTTCCTATTATAAATAATAAACGGCAATAAGTACTTTGTTCGTTTACAAAAATTTTTTTTTAAATAGTTCTTCTACGATTTAAAGTGTCGCAAAATACGAAGGCGTCATTCAAATAATATTAGGTATTTCTAGTCGTTTTATAAAACAAGAAATCCAAAAGTGGGCCGTTCGAAATAACAAGTTTTTCAGTGGGCAGAAAAACAAAAGTTTATGGTACCAATTTTTTTTTATAATAGATAATAAGTAACATTCGTCAAGTAAGAAGGTACATCGTGTGAATGAAAACTTGATCCTTCCTTTATGGTTTTGTTAAGTAATAATGCATTATCGTGGCTCGAAACTTAGTTTGGGAAGTTAGCTACTATGTAAATTTTGATCCTCACGTTCAAGCCTAAAAACGTATTTTTTCATACTTTATTAAAAAAAAAAAAATTTAATATCAAAAAGCGTAGTAAATCAAGGAATTATTGTGACAGGAGCGAAAATGAAATTTTAATGCTAAACAAATCAATTATTATTACTAAACCGTTGCAAAAGTCATACATCGACCACACTAATTAAAAATTTTAACTATAAGTAGTAGTAAAAGTGTCAATTAAATTTCAAGTAGTAGGTATACCTAATCCGTGTAACACTTTCAAAAACCTTAAGTAAGTAATAAAGCGAAAATTAAAAAAAAAAAAATTGTGATGTGTGATTATTGATTATCGAGAATAGATATTTAATAAGCGCGAGTGAGATAAGATATGTTTCGGTGTACTTGTACGGTTTTTAACATAAATTACACGACATATTTGTGCTAGGAGTGTCTGTAGCTTCATCCCACACATTTGTCCCACGTACGGTACAAAACTTTACCTTACGGCCCTGGAAATTATGAACTCTACGACATCATTATTGGTCCATAGAAGCCAAATTTTTATTTAATTCATTAATGTTGTGAAATTTGACAATTGTAAATAAGTAAATTAGAAAAAAAACTACTAAACCATATTAAAAATATCTATTGATTCATACGGATTCTTACGAATCCAAGCTATTGTTCCATCAATTTTGATCGTTTTATGAGCTAACTAAGTTAAGTTAGTACATAGTACATAATTATGAGAAAGCAAAACCCTTCAATCATTCTGTATTTCACTCTCGTGAATATTTCAGAGCGCTAAATTCAACTACTACTTCAGTCGGGGAGCTGCAAGCCCACTTGGCATAAACGTGTGATAATAAAATTGGCAAATCAGAACGAGTAAAAGAAATTTCTTAATGAACGGATAACATTTAAAAATAAATTGCAATAGATTATTTAATTATGTAAATTTTATCGGATCCGATACTAATAAGTAAGATGCACCAAATCTTATATTCAAATCACGCAGATAAAATTTTATAAACGAAACGAGAATGAGTAAAAACTTTTAAATTTAACTTAAGCATCTATTGGTTAATGAACTTAAAAGATTTTTAAGGTTTAAGACTTTTATTTTAATTTTTATTTTTTCAAAATGCAGATTCGGTAGCTGCGAACCTATTTTAAGCATAGTATTTATAATGCTTTGTGGAAGTTAATATTTTTTAGATGTTCACCATAAAAATGTACGTTTAAATTTTAATATTTTCATTCAACAATCCGTTCTAAATTTTATATTTACCTACTACTATTATTGAAAAACTAATATTTTTTAAATTTCTGAACTTCGATATCGATATAGATAGCTAAGTGGATTAAATGACCAAAAAGTGTGAATACCACATAATCTTCGGCTATCGAGGTCTAATCCTTCAGAAATAAGAAATATTAAAAATGTTGAGATGTTCTTCACACAAGAAAAGTTAAATAAGCAACGCGAAAATTCTTGCAAATAATCTCTCAAATAAAACCTCAAAGAAATATCACATGTTCATTTTTCAGTTTTAGTTTTCACGAAATTAAAGTTTTATTTGCAAGAGCGATTTTAGACTTATTTTCTTCTAAATATTTTAAGTTGTTATATTTCAAATTTTCTCAGGAGAGCAATAGCTTGAAAATGTTTTATCTTAATTTTTATTTTATATTCTGAAATTTTCAAAATATATCAGTCCACGGAGACTTTGAAAGTCACGAACGGAAACTTACGTAATAAGGTGTTTAAAATTTAAAAGTATAAATAATATTTTAAATGCTTACCTAAAAGTAATAGTTACGAAAATATTAATTTGCCGACCAAATTATTTCATTTTTATATTTACAAAATTAGTACTACTACAGTATTATTAAAAAAAAAATTAAAAATCTCTTTAGAGTAAGCTTGTTTATACCTTATACTTAACAAATTTAAATATTTGAAGATTACAACTTAAATTCTTGTTATTAATTCATGGATACTTGAACGTTTCAATAAAGTATAAGTATTAATACACCTTCATACTTTCTAAGAGTCGGAAGATTAAATAAATTTATAAAACATTTTATTTTCAAGTATCTCTATATTATATATACATAATATAATGGAGTAGGTGTTTGTATGCCAACACCTACACTTTTTGTGTTGTTTTTTAATACAAGAAATAAACCATAGATTTAGATGTTTCTTAATAAATATTAGACGAGTTTCAAAAATTTATATGCAAATGCGATTTCAAGCGGACTTTTGAAATGTAGATTTAACTAATACTTATAAAATTAATTTTTACTTAATAGTAGGTACTTTTTTTAAATACATTATTGTCTAGTCTAGTAGTTGTAAAGTTTATTATTTTTATTCGTATAATACCTACTAGGTATCTAACTCTCGAAAAAATTTTAAAATGAAACTCCCCCCCTTTCATAAGCAATAAATTAGTCGTAAATTGCATCTTTTGCAATATTTTTTTAAATTTAGGAATAGACAAAGCGTTAGGGTCCCTAATAGTCTAGCCTAGAGACTAGGTCCAAATTTTAAGGTAGGTAATTTATTTTCTCAAACTCGTAATCTTGTATGATTACCAAATCTTATATTATCTAATCTAATGTTTAAAGATTTTCTGAAAAAAAAAAGAGTTTTTCGGTAATAAATTTGTATAAGATCCTTGATCCTTGGACCAAAATAAAGCGAAAAAGTTAACAATCTGGTTAATATGAATAAATTGCAATTTAACGAAGCTCAATATTAATATCATCAACAAACGATCTCTAATGATAATTAATAAACGATTGGTTTTATCGACAATACTTACATGGGCGTCTATAAGATCATTTTCAACTAGAGGCAAAATCAAAAAAGAATTTTATTATAAAAGAATATTGTGTAATCATTTAAAACTAAAATTTTTAAAAAAATTTAAAAACTTACGCTGGTGAAATATTAAATGTCTAAAAAAAATTCAGCAGGCAAGGCTGCTTCCTTTGCCAGTCAAATGGACGCACATGAGTATTTACGATACAATAATAGACAAGTATTTAGTAATAACTCATTTACTTTAATAATATTGTAAGTAATAAGTAAGCACCATCTATATAATATATTTTTCAATAATTGGTAAATTGCGGATAGTTGGTAGTGATATTTAGTAAATACTCCCGGAGATTCTCCGGAGAACTACTCTTAATTTTGTAAATTAGGTACCGTAACATTAAATCCTGGAGATAGCGGAGATACATTGATAGCAACTTCTTTTTTTTTTCGACAGCTCTAATTGCAAATTTTAGTTATAAAAAGCAGATTTTTCTGAGCAGTTGCTTGTTACTTTTATTTATTCGTGTCAGGCATAACATATAATTGAGAATTTCGGAAATTGATAAATACTCTTATAACACAAAGTTTTTAAATAAATGTTTGGGAGCGGTTAAAAATTTTGAGGTAACTGGTGATCAGCTTCTGGTCTGGTATAACATTGATAAAATTATATGTAAATGCTTTTGTGGAAAAGCTATTGTGAACAAAATTGCTGATTTTATATAAATGGCACTTTCAGATAACCAGTTAAGTTTCTAGAAAAAGCAAATAATCAACTTTTTTAACACACTGTTAGGGCTAACTGTTGAATTTCTATCGGCCTGTTGGTAAAACAAAATTTCTTTTTATAAATAAGTGCCTATGTATTTCATAAAATATGTAGTTGAAATGTAAATATTGTTAATAATTCAACATCAAGATTTAAGTGGGTTATATTTCTTAAATTTTAAATTATGTAGAATTTTTGAAAATTTATTTAGTGATTTGCTCGTTTTTTAGTTCCAAAAAATCGAGATCTTCCATGTGGGCTCATTTAAGAAGAAGCACCCCGATAACTAGAAGTAGTATTAAAACCAACGATCGATGATTAAAACGCTGATGAAACTCGGTTTTTAATTTCGTTTAATTTGTAGAAGACAATTGTGTGATTTATAAAATATGCACTTAAGGAATACACACCTATAATAAAATTTAATGCAACTGTTAATTCCGTGGCGTGGGAAAAAGAAGATAAGCCTTTTCTGGCCAAATTTTGCATCTCAATCGGTGTGTTGTTCACTAAGGCGGCGTTTACAATAAAGTATTAGAATACGTTTAAGAATAATTTAATAGTTGACCTATCAATTATATATTAGGAAATATATTGTTGAGGTTTTAGGTCTCATTAAGACAATTAAAAATTGTCCGACGTTTCGGGCCGTTTAGGTCCATTTAAATATACAACAACGACAGACATGCTTCGATTTTATTAGATCTCATCAGTGCCGTATAGTTGTAAATTTGTTTATTATATTATTGGATTATAACCAAATTTACAACTATACGGCACTGATGAGATCTAATAAGATCGAAACATGTCTGTCGTTGTTGTATTTTTGGTTATAATTGATTTGATTATCACTGCCTTAGAAATGGATCTATAAATGGCCCGAAACGTCGGACAATTTTTAATTGTCTTAATGAGACTTAAAACCTCAACAATATATTTCCTAATATATGAAGTATTATAATCTTGCCTTGCTTCGGTAGAAAGCTGTCAAGCCTCAATTGCAGATTAAAGTATTTTCTTTTATCATTTTCTATGATTTAAAATTGTTCATTTTGATTGGCACTTGCCAGCTTTCTACTAAAGTAAGGCAAGACTCCACTTCATTGTGAACTCCGCTTAACTCTTAACCTGAGTTATACTAAAGATTATATGGTTATAGGTCAAATATATCGTAGGTCATATGGATAAATGGGACAAATCGTACGTATGTTATATACATATACCTATCACAGAGATAAAGAGTATAATTTAGGACAGTATGTATATAATACCTCCAGACCCATAAAGGAACTCATTTTATATTCCGACTGTTGTGCAAACTTGTAGTGATCTGAACTACTTCATAAATTCGAAAGATGACTTACTAATTACGTTCAATTAATTAGATTATAAAGGAAAGTTTAAAAGATCTCCTTTTAGAAAGCGAGCTGAAACCACCCCAATTAAATGCAAAGCTGCAATAAGTTTATTTTATAAAATCACTTTTAGTTTCGTTATTATTTTGTTTTGTGAAAACATTTGTTTGGTTTACGTAATTTAAAAATGCAGGCGAAAATTTATTGCAGCTACTTCCGTACGTATATCCGAAGGTTTGGTGACAACAGACCAAAATCGTGAATAATTGGAAACATATCTAGATATTATTTCATGGAATAAAGAAGAGACCATAATGTGATAACTTCAAATTCAAAAAAAGATAACTCATTATTTTTTATTAGAAGGAACTTAAAAGTTTTGTATTTCTTAAAGCATAATCCGAAAAATATTATTTCTTTATGTGATTTACCTTATACTTAAACTTTAAATAGCTCTAGTTAAAAATGCCAAAAACGGATTTACTCATTTTTTCTATTAAGATAATTAATATAGTATTTGCTACACGAATAAGAAATAATATACAACCTTTTTGCCTTTTCAGAACTGAAAACAACCTTAAAACGAGAATTAAACACAAAGAATTCAAATCTCTTTCATTTAGATTAAAAATATTTTTTCAAACATACATAGGTAGGTACCTATTCAATAGTTCAGTGGAGTTTAAGTTTTTTTAATAACTACTTTAATAATTTTGTGAATTGTGGTCACATTTATCTACTGTGACTAATATGTAACTATTTTAAATTTTATAAAAAAAATTTAAATTGAATTACCTAAAAACTATTTAAAAAATTTTCATCGTAATAGTAGAATATTCTTCTAGTAAATTTTTACGCTACTCTGCTAAAATTCATCATCTCTGAAATGTTGAAGAAGAATTATTGCCCATCTTTTATTTTATATTTTGTGGGTCAAAGATGGGAATGAAAGATGGTGTAATTATTTGATTTAAAACAACAGTTTATTGTTTCTTTGGATACCTATTTAACTTATCTTGAGCGGTTTGAACTAAAAATTTGGTATTTTCGTAAAGCTTTGAATTATTATTGAGTAGCTAAAAATAGGCGCAAAAAGTTAATAAATCTACTCAAAAATGAAAGAATTAAAAATATCGCTTTGAGACATTCTGCATTCTTATATGTACCTATATTATATATATAATAGTAGTTTTCATAAAACATAAGAAAATCAACTGGAAATGGAAAATATGCATGAAATAAGAATGCGTCGATAATGGAGTTACATTATTCACGCTATTGCGCTGAAACTACTGTTTATGGGTAACATTTGCAAAATAGCGTTTTAGTAAAGCGTACAGTATATCATATTTTTTTTAAATTTTATTGCTATAAATTCAGTTCCATACAAAAAATAGCCTGAGAAATGCAGCAAGGTGCTGCATATCAAGCATTATCAGATCGATATTGTCAGTTAGATGTTAGGCCATTCCGTTAAATATTTAAATAACTAATTACCTATTTAAAAAATGTCAAGTTGCAAATTTCATGAAAATTAATTATTGTTCTACAGAAAGGTCACTTGGAATAAACTCTTTATTCAAATTAATTGAACAAAAAAGTTTTAAAAGTCTAATTCCTGTACCTACTATAAAAGTAGTTAGTATTAGTAAACAAGAAAATTACAAGCAATCAAAATTTAAAAATTTTGAAATTTTCAGCTTCCCTAGTTAGTCAAGTGCAAACCAATATAAAATGATATAACTTTTTATATGTACATACGTATTTTTTACAACGAACGAATAAAATTATGATTTCTGAAACGAATTTTGAAAAAACGGTAATTACTTCGTAAAACCACTTAATAACTTAAATAGAAATAATATATTTCTATTGTCTTGAAAAAACCATAAATTTATTTCGAAATGAAAACTGAAAAACTTACATTTAAATGAAACTTATCAACTTGCTTGTCGACACAAATTTAGAAAAACTTTTGGGTTCATAATAAAAACAAATAGGTAGATCACTCGGGCATCATTTTGCGATTTAGTTTTCACATATTTAAAAAATTGACCACCATCGATACGATACGATAAAATTAAAGTTTTCTAAATTTAAAAAATTCACTTGCACTTTTTTTTAATTACATTTAAAAAATAACCCACCAATGAAAACTTTGCAAGAGTTTATTTTATAAAATCACTTTTAGTTTCGTTATTATTTTGTTTTGTGAAAACATTTGTTTGGTTTACGTAATTTAAAAATGCAGGCGAGCCAACAAGCGTACTCTAATGACATGAGAACGAGTATTGCTATTACACTTGTCACCAGAGGTTCCCACTATGTCGAGAAACCAGTTGTAAGCATGCTCGCGCACAACAATCGTCAAATTCACAACAATCGAAAACAATTACAAAGTTTTTGCATAACAATGCAAAGGCATCCTTAAAACTTTGAAATTTGATTTATTCAAAGCCATCTCGTATGAAATCGTAAAATGAACGAAATAATAATTATGTCCTTACCTACCCACTAACTTTATATTAGGTACTTACCTATAGTAGGTAGTAGATAATGTTAAACATAAATAAATGTTATTCCTATTTATTCAAGCTACAAAATCTTTTCCGCCAACTACATATTTCGGCTTCCTAACGTTTCACATAAAGAGAGAATTGCGGAACCAAGAGAAAATTTGTTAAAAGCATTCCTTGAACATGTATAATTCAAAAAATGTGACATTCGATCACTTTATTGTTTCCTTAATGAATGTGACCATCTCTGAACCACGAACAGCCAAAATTCGTTTCTAATACAAGAAACGCTTTATAAAAGACGGGCGCCGTTCGCCGTTCGAATCTTTTGTAAATGATAGAGGAATTTAACTAATAAATAAGTTATTTTATTTTTCACTCCATTTTTAACTTTTGCCTTAAATAGATACGACATTTTTTTTTTCGTTTTAAGTTATTCATTATTGTATAAGAGAAAGAGCTAAAGAGAACAAGTTACGTTGTCTACCTGATGATACGATTGTTATAAAATTTTGTGGCCATACGTTTATTTGTAAAACGTGTCTTGGCACAGGTTTTGCTTATTATATCGCTTAAGGTTGCTAATTTCTTAAACAAATTTGAAAATAGATTGCTTCTGAATAATATGTACCTACACCTTTCATTGTCGTCGCTTCGAAAATGCGCGATTAATTTGTTCGCTCGAGTATAGCAATTTGAAAATTTTAATTTTATTGCTTCTGTCGTGAATGAATTTAAAAATTAATATAGTTTATCCAACAGTAATTTCCTTGTAGGTACATATTATCTACTAAAAACTAACGTTCCAAAATTTAATAAAATCGGTTTGTCTCAGACTTGGATAATTTTTAAAGCCAACTTTGGCAAAACTTTTATCACTTTCTTTTGCAACTTTTATTACTCATAAAGCAAAATTCCATCGCTTTTCCTTTTATCGCTTCATTTTAAAGTCAATCTCAGAGAGAGGAAAATTTAGATCAAAGCCAATGATTAGTTGGTTAAAAATGTATGTATTTAAATTTTTACTACCTTTGCAAAACATTAAAAATTTAGAGAAAAATTTTGTTACTTATCTACTCGTGATGGTGTAATTAATTTTATCAATTTTAGTTTTTTATGAAAGCTGAAAAGTTGAATTGTTGCAGTTTCTTATTCGACCTCCCCGATGATCAACATACTAAAAGTGCCTAACATTGATTAATTAACAATAAGGTATATTTTGGAGAACCATTCCTTTCTCCCTCCCTCCTTTTGACTGTTTCTGAACATATACCTTCTCTCTTTATTCCATTTCATTTTCTTTTGTCAGTTGTCAGCTTTTGCCAGTTGATCTAGGATGCAAGGCAATATCCAAGTAGTTTGCTTTTACAATTGTGAGCTCGAAAAACAGTCAGTCGGTGCAATTTTCTAAAAAAGTTGTTATTGCAGTTGTTACTTAACAACTGAAAAATAGGTCTGACTCATCAGTGTAATTATAACAACTAACCGTCACTTAACAACTAAATTCAGTTGTTATCAATAACAACTTTTCTTAGAAAATTGAACCGAATGTCTGTAAAAAATTTAGTTAAGTCATCTTGATTTGCCAAATTCTCGAGTTCCTCTTGTTTGCAATAATACTATATTTTTCTCGTGTGATTCTATTTTTTCTAACCATTTTTCGAGTTTTCTCCAAAGTTCTTCCAAAATTGACTTTGTGACTTTTATTCCTGATTTAATACTTCAAGATCTTTCTAATCACTCGTCATCCATATCTTGTTTTATTTTTGTTGAAATTTTCAATTTTTATAAATTCCACAGCATAGAGAAATTGTATAAAATTAGTTACAATACAATGATATAAGAAATGAAATAATTGAAATTGCGAAAGTCTGAAAGGTTGTTATTTAATGAAATTAATTATTTTTAGAGATATTTTTATTGTTGAGGAAGCGATCATTAATAATAATAACATTGTTATTTTACTGCATTTTTGTGAAGCAAAATTAGAGATTTTTGAAAAAGAAAATTTTATTATATGGGCTCACGACTTTATATTATATATATGTAATCGTCTGATGAGTTCAAATAAGGACGAAGCTCGTGTCAGGGTTATTATTAAAATTTCGTTTTCTTTGAAAATTCAAAACAGATAGGTACCTATAATAGGTTTAAGTAGTATACTAAGGTACTAATAGTAAATAATATTTTATAAATAATTATTGTATATTTATAATAATGATTAAAAATTAATATAAATTTTGATATTGTAACAGTTTCTACTAAAAAATGTATAATGAATAAAACGCGTAAATTAAATAAAAATTTAAATAAAGAAAGTTGAAATTGCGCAAAGCGTTAGCAGTGTTGTCAAATTTCGTTCGTGTCATTTGTTTAAAGTTTCGTATTCAAGTTGGCCCCAGTTCTTATCACTATTTTATAATTTTCTTTTTATGTTTTATGCTCACCCCAAATGTAGAAAAGGTAAGACTTGTTAATATATAAGATTTTGCTAAAATTACAATACGTTATCGATTTAAACCACGAAAACATATTTGTGTTTCTCTTCCACTCGATCTGTCACTTTGACAAGTCCGACCTTGAATATGCTCGGATATCAAAAACTGGGATAAGGAACAACGTTGTTGTTTGTCATTATCTTTTGCTTTGCCAAAATAAAACGTTATGTTGTGTGTGCCTGTGTCTGTTTACGCTCTCCAATATTTATTTATATTTTACTCGTAATTTCGCTATCGTTAACGCAAAATGTTGTCATCGTTGCTCTCGCCCAATAATACAAAAAGATGTCAAGTTAATAATAATAAAAATGGTGTGTGTGTGTGATTTTCCGTTCTTTTTCACATTATTTCAACCCTTTTTTATTAATTACAGGTATGGGAAACGATACGTGCGGTTTGTTGGCTGATTGTCCTAAAGCAAAAAAATCGAGAACAATCGAATTTGACGATGATTACACATCCAATTGGGCATACTTGCCCAGTGTTGTTTTGTATGAAATTTTTAAGTTGTTAAGTCATAAAGATAGAATTAATGCTTCGAGTACATGTCGGCATTGGAGGAACAGCTTTTACCATCCACGGTAATAATCATCGAATCATTAATTTACTTTTTAATAATTCTTTTTTAGCTTTTGTCAAAATGCAACTATCAAAATAACTCAATCGAATTTGTCAGAGAACATTTACAAGGATTCCGCCGTCGTCGATAATGTTCGAAGTGCGACCATCAAATTCGACTCATTATCGTCTTCTTGCGTATCAGATTTGATTAATATTTTACAGCAATTAGTCGTCAGTAATAATCTCAAATCGCTCTTAATTGAGCCTTCTCATTGTCAAATTGTACAACCTTACAAATGCTTCGATGCGTGAGTATTACACTAGTCGAGTATTAATGTTAGTTAATAAATTAAATTATTGTTTCCTTTTAGACCCAACGACGAAAAGCGTTCTTTAGTATCTCAACTCATTTTAGAATGTTGTTCACTTCCGCTTACACATTTTAGCATAGGAGGAAGCGAAGATCTTTGTCATTTTGTACCGCAGTTTTTAAGAAAATTAGCAAACACAAAACCAAATGCGGTGACTTTATTAGGTTTAGCTTCGATTAAAGAGGAACCTTCGGAATATATAATTACAGAAACAAGTCCAACTTTATTTAAGCCGTTCAAAAATATTGAGGTGAGTTGTATTCTACCTATAGCAGCGTTCCCCCATTTTAATTAGGTGAATTGGAAAGCTTAAAATGACGAGGTAAATTATTTCAGGTATTAAGTATAGATTACGATATTTTATGTGACGATCTTATCGAAGCATTGCAAGACAAAGGAAAATTAAGTCGATTAATCGTTCATGTTCACGGCGTATGTAACGATCATCCGGGTACCTCTGAAGAAGCTTGGATGAACTTTCAAATTGCCCATCCCAACTGCGAGCTTCGAGTAAGTTTTATTCATGCATACGACGAAGTATCGCAGATGCACATAAATATTTTAAGAAGAAATATGCCTCTGAGTCATCTTAAAGTGTACTTTTGCGAGCAGGTGAGCAAATGACTTTCCGACTTGGCTATATTTTTAATTCTTTCTAAATTTCAGATCAACATTGATTTGTTGAACTTAATTCCAAATTGGTATTTTCGCACATTACGTAGCATCGTGTGGATAGATTCTCAATATCGCGATTCGCAATCTACAACCGATAGTTTAATAAAAGTGCAAGAAAGCGAACCGGATCCTCTAGTTATGGCTGCATGGGCTTGCCGAGGATTAGAAGAAGTTGTACTATTAGGTGGTTACTTTTAAATACTTAATACCTTGCAGAAAGTTGTGAACTTAATTTTGTTTGAAGGTTATCAATATTACGAGGAATCTTTAATTGCCATAGCAAGATTAAGGTGTAATTCTTTAAGGGTTTTAGAAGTTGCAAGTGAAAATATTTCTTCCATGTTCCAAGGAAGTGACAAACCCCCAATCAATTTAAAAATTGTATGTATTAACAAAATTGATAAAATTAATTGTGATACTTTAAAGTTTAAATACTAAACTACAGACAACATTAATTGATAATTTTGGTGAATATTGTGACCAATTTTACCTATTTGTAGATATCTATTTATCCAATCTATTTTTCATCTAACACAAAGTTAGAACAACCTTCTGGCTTATGTAACTAATTGCTTTTAGAACTGAACAATAAACAAAATGTTTTCTTTTTGGGGAAACATTTAAATGTAAAATTTCTTTGTGTTACAGGAAATTGGCGATATTATGGGAAAACCGTGGGCTCCATTAAAGAAAAGCGAAATGCATCCCGTACTTTACAGTTCAGTAGCTGGAGATTCGGACGAGTATCTACTGCCAAAAATTCTAGCTGACCTCAATTAATTAAGATAAGTACTAAAGCCTTAAGCAACTGTCCACCATTTTTCTTAAATAACTAACATGAGAAATGAATGATCAAACGAATAAGGTTTTTTATTTGCTTTTGGTGTGACAAATTTGGTTCCACTTTTTTATTTATAAATGTTATGCATACGATCTTTTAGAAGCGGATAAAACACGGTTTTGTGTTGAAAAATTTTATTCTTTGGAACAACTTTTGAATGTATTTTTCAAATTAATTCTAACACACAGAAAGGGACTCAACATAATACTATTTATTATTTACCTACACAAAAATATTTGATATACACTTTTTATGTTTTTTTTTTGCAAAAATTATATTATATGATTTGGTTATTTTTAACAATTCTAAATTCAAGTCTCGACGTGTTATTTTACAAGTGGCGCACTTTATTTATTTCTTTTTGTTCTTTTGTTAACAACTAAAGTAATATCACATAAAGAGCAACATTTACGATACTTTGTGAAAACTGTTAAAAGTAGCGCTTACTTTTTTGTTTACCTTTTATTAAATGAATAAATAAGAACATTGCAAAGCAAAAATAAAAGCAGCGAAAATGTAGTAAATAACACGAAATAGGGAAGCAATGAAGTTGTATGATGTGTCTCTGTCGATTAAGATTGTGATTGTATGTATTAATATTTTTTGTTGTTGTTGTTGTTGTTTTTTTGTGCGCTCAGTTGTAATTTTATACTTAACAAATAATTAGAACTGATAAACATCTGTGATAAACTCGCTTTGTTGGTCATTAATATTAGATCGTGCCGACCAAAGTAATAGGTATTTTATTTGTAATGCTCTTCAAAAAGGCGTTCTTAAGGTGATCAGGAAAAGCCGTAGCGAGTAATAATTGAATTACTTTATTTGGCGTTTTTATACGTGCAAATTGTGATACTTTCCATTTTGCGTTTTTGTTATGTAAAGAAATCTTTTTATATTACTTATAGGCTGATATATTTTTTGTGTTATAAAAAATGCATAGTTATGTTGTCGAGTTCATTTTGAACGGGCTATTTCGAATGCAGACTATTTTATTTACTTATTTTTTAAACTATCCGACTGACAACTTCTATAACTTTTGTTGAAGTACTCTGTATGTTATCGGGTACAAATATTTATTATTAATTACGATAATTATGCATTTTGACAACTATTAAATTGTTTGTGAAAAATAAACACCAAGTTATTTTTGTAAAACGATGATACTAATAGTAATACATTTGTTGTTATGAAATTGAGACACGCAATCGATAACATCGATCAACGCTACATTTTATTAAGTATTAATTAACATCCATTTCATTATAAAAGTTCCTAATGGTAATCTTTCTATTGAGCAAAACCTTGTGGGTTTATAAGAAGAAATCCAGTTCTGTCTTTAACCATTCCAAAATATTACCACTAACACCAAATTCAAATTATTGTGCACTGAATATCTCGCATTTTTATTATTTATTTTTCAAGCCGGAGCACAAGTTTTGTATACATATATTAATTTCTATTTGACTTGTCAAATTATTCTTTTATGTGGTGTACTACCTATAATAATAGAATATATACCTAAGTCAGTCAATAGGTGAAATACTTCTGTGCTGTTTCAGATTTGCATGCCGTGTATGTACATTATCAACTCACTGAAGTTTTTAGCAAATCAGGTACGTCAAAAATTAATTTTATGAGTGGTTGAAAGATATTCACTCACTTCTAGAGATTGTTTAAAACATAAAAAGGATTTAATCTGCCATATTCAAATTTTTATGTAGATTAAACCAGTACATTTTTGTTACAACTGGCCGTGAAATTAATTTTTGTCTCCTGAAATAAAGCTAAAATTCATCTTCACGCTGAATGTATGTGTTTTTTTTATATAGAGGTTGGAAATAAAATTCGCACAAGTGAATTTTACTTTTTAGACATGTGTATGTTTGGGCGTGCTGTATTGTATGAAATTTTAACAGCGAGAAAGAGAAAAAATACAATTTTTGATAGTAGTTCCTGTTAATGCTCCAAATTGGAATAATTTTTTTTTTAAATCTCTAGCCACTTATTGACTGACCTGGTGATAGAACTGCATAAATTTGTTACACTTTATTATTATTCCACACTTTTATTACGAATAAATTTGAATTTTCTGAAATTTACCGCTAACTTATTTGATTTTTAAATATTAAATGCTTAATAAATTATACCTATTAAATTTATTAATTTTTGTTTTCTTTTACATAAAATTTTGAATCGTAAAAGAAAATAGATAAATTTATGCAGATCTTCTTTTTGTTCATCAGCTTGGGATCAAATAATTTAATTTTTTAATATTTATGTATGTTAGTTAAGAAACAGTTGCGTAATAATCATAAATGCACGTTTTGCACGATTAAAGCAAAACGACAAACTTGGGTGTAAGTAGACGAGTCAAATTTACCGTGGCAGCTAAACGAAAACGAGGCTGCAAAATTAAATAAAAATAATTATGGGGGGGGGGTAACACTTGTGTAATATTTTTGTGACTTTTTGAATATTAATTGACTGCCCCTAAAAATATTAAAATACAAAAAAGAATTTTGAATTTATGTACAGAAAGCGTCTAAAATCGTGAAAAATGTATTTAGAATAAATATACTACGTTAGAACGAGGAAAAATTTTTGTACAATAAATTATGCTAAAAATGAAACAAGAAAAGCTTACAAATTGTAAATAAGAACAAGATTAAGATCTGAGTACCTGATATGAGTGATTTTAGAAAATTTTAGCCTGCTATTGTAACCAAAACCCTAGTCCAACAAATTGAATGATGAAACGAATTAAAAAAAAAATCTTAAATATTATTATATTATACAAAGTGATAAATCGTGTGTGTGAGAGAATGTAGAAAATAAAAAAATATAATAGTTTTGCTTGTGTGTGCATTGCAAAATTAACACAATTAACAAACGAAGAACCAAAATATGTAAATTAGTTAGTGTAAAATACGATCGAATAGTTATGAGCTTCCAATAGTCTGTGCAATGCACACTTACAGCAAAATAAACTTGTTAAGTATGTTTCCATCATGAGTATCATGATTCTATCTGTGATGTACACACGGACTCATTCGTAACAGCGTACATATGTTAAACAACGCAAGAATGTTACAATGTAAGTCTGGCTATATAAACCTCAGGTCATACAATATACGACCATCGAGGAATCCCTTTGCCAAAATTACATTTTTCGAAATTAATGCCAAGAGAAACTAACGACACTTTTGGAGAAATGTGAATTTTAAAAGGGTTCTCAGTTGTTTACCCAAATAAACAGTATTTCTGGAAGAAAGGCAAAGAGTATTTTGTTTTTTGAAACCACACCCACCGTTAAAAAAGCGAACCAGACGTTTTTAGGACAATAACGGTACCTGACGGTGTGAAATCTTTTTTGATATATTATGTCATATCCAGCTAATCAAAAAATAAATATCCATTTTTCTCTTCAATGGATTGACGAGTAGATAATAAATTTTATAATAATTGCAAAATCTGTTGCTCGTAATTTTGAAGACAAACAGGATGCCCGTGGGACTCCTTTAAAGTAGTGTGCAATATAGCACTGTAAACATTTATCAATACATAATACCTAATTATTAGAAATTCAGTTTACACATTTTACTTTGTTTACTTTTGTTTTTCATCGACTTTTCTCGATTTTTGGTAAATATCATTCAGAAGCGGCTTTTATTTAAGATTCCATTGTGATTTCGTTGTGGCATCCTGTATAATAAAAAAATATATTATATATAAAATATTATATATACCTTTAAATATTATAATAGTGTCTGTTGTTTTAGATTTAAATCTTGCACAATTTAAAAAATTAATATTACTTATTAAGTAAGACAATATTTACTAAAATATTAGTTTTGAGTTTATTGAAAAAAAATTTATAAAAAGTGCACCTAAATAACACATTTGGCCGTATTCATAAAGTAGTATAAGCGGGTAAAGTGGACCAGGGTCAGCTGTCCTGGCAGTCGTATAAATTAGGACTGACTGTTTGCTTAAAATATTTTTATGAATAAGGATGCAAATTTTATTCAATAATTAAAATTATTAATGTAGTTTGAAAATGAAAAAAAAAGTAGCCTTTGTGGTTATTAAAAGTGTACGAGGGCGACAATTTTTTGAACATCAACAAAAGTAATTTCATAATTTGTCAAAGAATTGTTCGCCCGACAGTAACCTTTTATATTTTTTGATGTACTTGAACTAAAATTTCAGATTTCAAGTTTCACATAAAATTTTGGAATTTATAATACGTATTAATTAATATAACTAATATTAAATGTTTTTGCTAATAATATAATAATTTTTTAATTTTATTGTCTGTAAATTATAAAACCAACTTTACTACTTTATTTTTGAAAATGAATTAAATGTTTACCTTGCCAATAAAAATTTAAATAAGAAGATTTTTTCCCAACAGGAAAAATAATATTTTTTAATCTACCCACAGGTTGTTTATTCTTTACTAAAACTACTTATAAATTTAAATCTATGAATTATATAAGTACTATATTGTTAAGCTTAAATTATCTATTTTTGGAAAAAAAAATTTAAATAAAAAGATGAACATGTGAAATTGACTGTTTTGACTATTTTTGGTTTATTTACCTTTAATAAATTACGATTGTTGAATTTTTTGTAATAATTATATTTTGTTCTATTATTGTAAAAATTATTAAACATAGAAGTTTGTAGATTAATTTATTTGTTTTAATAAATTTTAATAATTGTAAAATATGTGTACATTTTATTGAGTTTAAAATTATTACCCATAAAGTATACATTTTCCATGGGAAATCGCTAATGGGATCCTAATTACAATTTAAATTAACACATTTTGTTGGAAGAGAATGGAGAAAATATTATCTTGCAGGAAAATTTTTCAAAAATTGTAAAGCCAACTGTAAATTATTATGTATGTATTATTCAATTTTACTAACGCTCTACGACGTCTTCTGAATCCCAAACAATCCAAAACATTTGGTTTTGTAGGCATTTTACATTTTTAACCTACGACGAGGAGCCAGCCTAATATTTTTAATCCCAACCACTCAAAAATGCATTACGAACAGATGCACAGAACTGATATTTTATAAAATGCAGGACTAACTGGCCCAGGCGTCCTCACCTGTATGAAATTAGAAAATAGAGGAGAAGGTGAAATTGTGAGATATTTTCTATTATGTCTTAAGCTATTTTGAGTTCGTATTGAGTATGTCAAAACACACTCACTTACAAAAAAGATAATTAAACTTTAATTATGAATTGTGTTTTTCTAAATAAATATTACGAACTCAAAATAGCTTAAGATCAAGAATATTGTTTATAGAATAGTAAAATCTCAACGAATTTGCTATATTTTAAATACAAAAGCCTCCTAGTATTTTATAAAAATACTAGTTGGAAAGCCCGTCCACGGACGGGTAGCTAGCCGGTGGATTTCTATTTTAGAGGTATTAATTTTAAAAAAAATTGTTTTTAAACACCAACACTAACCTAAGCTCAACCGATGAATTTGTCTTTTAACATTCTTCATTAAAAGAAATTCCGTTTAAAAATCGCTATCTTAATGGATTCCATGGAGGGATTTCAATTCTTCCAGGACAGTCGGTATACAGCCTTTGCAGTAATTCAATTCTTCTTCTTCAACTGAATAAATTCAGCCTAAGCCTAGGGCTTGTTATTTCCAGCCACTGCGTCGTTTCCTTGGCAGTGCTAGTTCTGTGAGGCATATAAATTGTTTAACGTCCGATAGGTAGTTTGCTAGACTTGCCTTCAGACGAGCCTGTAACCCTGGTTTTTATGTTAACGATGGCCATTCATTAACCCAGGAGGACCACCGGCTTAACGTGCCTTCCGAAGCACGGAGACTTAGTCATAACAAAGTTGCCCTTTTCCGGATTTGAACTCGGTACCTCGCATTCGCAGTTGATCGCGTTACCTGCAAGGCAAATGACCGTCAATGAAAAATCAAAAAAAAATTATTTTTAATTATTTATGTACCTTTGTACCACTTTGTACTATGGATCCCAATTATAATTAAAACCATAATAATACTCATAATACCAACATTCTGTAGTTTTGGATTATATTATAAATTTTACAGTGTAGGTAATCGTAATCAAAATAAAACTGTTGCATAAAACAAAGAGGTGTTGCGAGTTAGTAATTTTAAAGGGGTAACACACCTTGTGAACTATCGCTATGTCCGCCAATGGATTGAATACCTCAACTTTCCAAATCATCTATTTTTATTAAAATTTTTTAAACAAATTACATAACTTGACCAAAATACGATTACCTATTACAAAGCAACTAATATTAAGTGGATATTATTTATCGGCTATTATAAATTCTACATACATACATACATAACTGACATAAGCCTTAGGTGTAATTTGGCAATTCAGAATTTACTCAATATTTTATTCGGTTAGTTTGTGTTCGCGAATAATTCTGATTCTGTCTAATTACCTATGTATTTTAACGTACGCTTTACGCCAACTTAGCGAGGAAAATAATAATAAAAAAAGTTGAAATTGTAATAATTAAAATAAAATTAAGCAAAAAAGAGAATTTTGTGATTATAAAATAATTGTGTGTCTATTATTTTATATAATTAAAATAATAAAATACTTAATAAATAACGTACGTATTGTCAAGTTGGCGTAGCGTTAAGGCCAATGGAAAGAGATAAAAAGTGTTAGTTTTGTTATGTTCGATGGGGTGGGTACGAAACAACGGTGTGATTGGCTTCTAGTGGTTAATTAACATACGTCGCAAAATTCCCATCGGTGGTGTTAAGTAGGCAGTGTGAGCGCACGTTAGGGTGGGTTTGTCGTTGATTAGCGTGGCAAATATATGAATAAAGATGGTACGGTTTTATAAACGAAGGACGTAATAGTGTATTTGTAAGGGGCAATGAGAGTAAGTATATTTTATATTTATCTTTAATAAGTGCATCTCTGTAGACACAACACAAGGCCACGCCATATTGAATTGAATCAGTCGAATCTGTCGTCTGTTAATTTTGGCTCCAAGTTAAGTGGTCTCTCCGGTTAGTTTTCCGCATTTCGCTATATCATTAAAATATTTAAAAAATGTCGGCGATTCTTATTTAATTGATTAATAAAAGTTGTTTAAATGATTCGGAGGTGCGTCGAGTGGTTGTGTGCCGGTGTAAATATGTGAATTTTTAAGTAAGAAAAGTATGTGAGTGTGTGTGTGTGTACATAGCATAGAGGAAGATAATCGATTTGTCAACTCTAGGTTTAGATTACAATTTTTGGTACACTAATTGACCCTAGGTAGAGTTGTCGATTTGTTCATAATAGGGTCGTGATTGGTGTCGTTGAAATCGTCAAAATGTGCACTTTTCGGATTTTTTACTCATTTTGCACATTTTGGTAATTTGTGCGCCACGGATTACTGAACAATTATTAATTGCTTACTACTACGGCGGGCCAGGCCGTTCACTCGCTGTCGATTCGACTTTAAGGGAAGACGACGCACGTCACTTAACTTACACGCGGTAGTTGAACGTGTGCCTTAGCTTAGATTAGCAACTTTTGATAATTATTACCGGTCGAGTGCGGGACGTACTCATTTATTAATTTCTATTGTTCGTTTATTACTTTTTCGTGTATACAATTTTCGTCTTAAAAAAAAACTACTTGACCCGTTTCTAACTATTCTTTCGATATTCTACTAGCCGTTTGTGATGCCAAATTCCTCATAGCTATTGTTAAATGTTAATAAGACAGGTGATCGACGAAAAATTCGTGCTTTCTGGAAATAGCAGGCCATGGAAAAGATGGATGTAGATGATGCAGTTGTCGATTTGAGCATCAGGTAATTAATTCGTTACGTATAAATTTTTTATTACCTATCGAAATTTATAAAACCGTCTATTAATATAACATAACGAAGCGAGATTCGCATTCTAATTATTTATTATTTGTTTTCATTTATGTTAGAACTCTCTGTAGTACAGGGTAAATAGAAATTGGTAAATTTAATTTCATCATTTTCCACTTTATTTCCTTTCATTTTACTTCAATATTAATATTATTATTACTATTAATTTGTTCTTGTGACGATAAATTTTATCAGTAATTTTTTAAATACAGATAAAATTATAATGATTTTGTTGTTATTTTTTTGACAACACTGCGTGACCTATGCGATAACGCTTTCTGAATTTGGGTTAATTTAACCTGCCTGCCGCGTTCGCTAAAGTCAACGTAAATTAAGGTTAACTTTTCAGGTTCAGTAAAAATCTTACTGCAAAAATGTAGCCCTTTTTTTTTGCAGCCACAATCGCCTCTTTGTACCACAGCAGCAACAGCATTCGATAAATAACGGCATTACAAATAGCAGTCAGGCGAGCATCAATACCCGAAGAGTGCTACGACCGAGAACCGAACCTCGAAGTTATGTCGAGAGTCCCGACGTGATAATTAACGGTACTTTGGATAAACCTCGTACTAACGGAAACGTAGATTATAGTAGCGATTCTAGCGAAGGAGAAATGCCTCCATTAGCACCAATTAAAGAACTTAGCCCTGCTGAGCTTCAGCAAAGGTACCTAACATCGTCATTTCTTTATGCCAATAACACCCATTCTTATTCTATATTTTCCATTAGGGAGAGAGGAATTCGTAGATTAAGGGAAGAATTGCGAGCCGAAGAAATGAAATTAGTTTTGTTGAAAAAGCTCAAACAGTCTCAACAATTAAAAGAAAACGTTGCCGTTATACCTCCCAGCATACCACCTTCTGCGTTGCCGCCGACAGGGCTGCCCAGTGGACTTAGTATAACACCCACCACCGTTAAAGTTCCAACAAATAAAATTCAACAACCACCTACTGCTCATTCGCGACATTCAAACATGCAGAAACCTGGACACTCCAATATCACTTCGTTAATGAGAGGGGTAATTATTTAACACTAATTAGAATGTGTGAAAGTTGATTAATGATTATATATTCCACTTTTTGTCTTGATCTGTTGCTTCATTATGTAAAGGCCACATCAAATTGGTCTGGCAATGATGATGAAAAGTTGACACCGAGAACCATTAAACTTCCACAGTAAATTCTTTGTTAAGAAAGAAAGTTTTTGAGACTCTTTTGTAGCCTTATTCTAGCTAGCACTAACATATTTTGTTGTGCTACCAAAAATGTAGCTATTTTTATTTTTTATCGAAGAATTTAATGTTTAAATTTAAAAAATTTAAATTTATAACAACCATCCATCAGTGTTAATTTGACACTTTTCATCTAGTAGTATCACGCACCAATTCCTTTTCAAAAATCTGATCTGATATATCTGCAATGCCGTATATACTATTAAGATAATACTACGATTATGTCTAACTCTGCTTTCGTTCTTCTACTAAATCTTTTAATAATTTTTAGATATAATATGTAGATATAAAATGATCAATGAAAAGTTACCTAATTGTTTACAAAATTATTAAACAATATTTTTATCACATTCAAAAATGAACAAACCTTCTAACGTAAAACTTTTTTGTAAAATCTTCAGTTTTTAAACTTGGCCAAAACAATCCTTTGGTTTTTTCTTATTTTAAACTATACCTTTAAATGCCGCCCCTGATGTATATTATCCAATTTTTTTATGTGAGGTTGGTAAATCAAAATAAAAAGTCAGTATATTTTAATATTTTTGTACAAAATATAATATATTTCTTTTTTAAAGTAATTTAGTTTTGGATTATTTTTTAGTTTGAATAGATATTAAATAATTTTCAAAATTTGAATTGTGTAAGCATGAGTAATTAAAAATTTTAACTTTTTTATGATAAATACAACACTTTTTTCTTTTAGCAATTACCACCTCCGAGGTCCAGTATGCACGCACCTCCATCGTCGGCTTCACCTTTAAGTAATCGTGCAGCAAATTTGTCGGTGCCTCAACCACCTCAAAGAAGTTCTCTCAATCGAAACTCTTCTGGATTTCCACCTGGAATTAAGGATTTGTCTCCATCAGTCACCATAACACCTGCACCTCCTCAATCGCAAAAGGTAATAGTTTAATTTGATTATTTATTTAGTGTGATTAATGGAGATTAAATTATTCTTTGATTCATTTGCTTGTTATTTTTTATTAACAATGCTATCAGATTGGAAATGCTGCCGATGGAAAATCTATAGCAATGAATTGTTTAACACAATCTGCATCTTTGTGTTCAGAACAGGTAAATTGCTCAACTGTTTCAATAATTCCTTTCTGTTTTATTAATTAAAACTGAATTTATAAAGGTTTCAATTTTTATTGTTTCTTTAAATTAATAAAATAAGTTACAAGTGGATTTATTAGATTACAAAATAATTGTAAATCAATTGATTTGTGGTTCATGCAGTGAAACATGATAGTAACCATTAAAATCACTAAAAAAATTACATTTTTATGGTGAAATATAAACTAAAAAGTGTTTAGTGTATTTTTTTGTGATCTATTATAATTTTATGTGGACGATTTTTCGCATTCAATGCCTCATTACATTTTAAGGTACTAATCAAAATAAGTTGTTAAAAGTCTTTTTACAATTTTAAAGCCAAAAGTAACAGTAAAGGTGCAGAAGTAAAAGAAATAATTAATTTTCAATTTTCATTTGAGAAAATAATGTATCGTGATGTTGTAATTTTTTTTTAAGGACCGATTAGGAGGAGACAGTCAAACTCCAGCACAGAGACAAGCAGCGGCTAAATTGGCTCTTAGGAAGCAATTAGAGAAAACTCTTTTACAGGTAAAATGTATAACGGTATAGCGAATAAGACAACTTTAACTTTTTGGTGTTTTTCAGATTCCTCCCCCTAAACCACCACCTCCAGAAATGCACTTCATTCCAAATCCCAGCAATACCGAGTTCATTTATCTTGTGGGACTTGAGCATGTGGTAGATTTTCTAACAAAAGAAACAAAAACAACTCCTCCATCTAATCCACTTTTATGTAATCAATGTAATTCAGACTTTACACCAGTTTGGAAATGGGAAACTAAAGGAAAAAATAATAGAAATAGAGATTTGCGTGTGGTGTGCGAACAGTGTGTGACAACCAATGTAAAGAAGGCTCTTAAAGCGGAACACACAAATAGACTGAAGACTGCATTTGTAAAAGCATTACAACAGGAACAGGAGATTGAACAACGAATGGCACAAGTAGGTTTTTCTTTCTTTCTTTTTTAATTTACCTATTTACTTTTAGTTTAGTTGCCACTTGCTTTTAAAAAATTAGCAGTCTATTATATAAACTAATCTAGAATTACTACTTAACATTGCTGGTCAAGCAAAGCTGTCTTCGTAAAAGTATTTTTGTTTATTTTAGTTTTGACCTGTTTTACGGCTTTAAATTTTATCAATAACTTTTGAATTATTATTAAGACGTTAAAGTAAGGTTTAAAAATGTATAGTAATTACTTCTAAAACAACCTCAGACTAATTCCTTTATGGATAGTAAAGGGTTGGCTATTTTAAAAAAAAAATTTAAAATTCAGAAGACTAACCTTGATTACACCCACACCCCATGATCGTAAGATCACGGTGAGAAATGATATAATAGTATGATGTGGGTGAGAAAGTAGGTCTTATTGGCCTTTCTAGAATATTTTTAAATTTTATGTTTATTTGAGTGTTGCAAATCAGTCGCCTAGATTCAAAAGCAGACAAGTAACAATTTTTCCAAAAATGACTTTAATACACCAAAACATTAAGAATTTAAATGCCTACATATCGATGGTAAAATTATGAATTAATTGTCAACAATTTCAAAGTTATTTGAACTTAAACTTCACCTTAGATCCAAAAACCGACAAGTCTTTGCTTATCTTATATGCAAATACCGACATTTCCTATATGCACCAATCTCATCGGCTTATTCTTATCATAACAGCTGACTACATGGAGCATTTGCATTTGTTGATAGTAGTTCTGCCAGTAAAGTGTTACAGGTTTTGATTATAATAATAAATTTAGTTGTGATAAATTCTTCAGAAAAATTAAATAACCCCGAACAATTATTAAATATTATCCATTTATAGACACTTATTTTTGTTCATATTAATGAGAAATAAAAGTAATATTTAGTACCCGTTAGGCCCGGTATTTCAGTAGACAGTTAAGCTTTCGCTTAAGCTAATCTCAAGTTTAACTCAGTTCAGCCAATCAACATCTCGCATTTAACCATGTTGATTGGTTGAACTGAGTTAAACTTAAGATTAGCTTAAGCGAAAGCTTAACTGCCCACTGAAATACCGGGCCTTAGTGTTCTTTTAAATAAAAATTTAAAAGTTTAGGAGCAAAACCAGCAAGTCCAGCTTTAAAATGAATTTTTAAAGACTTTCGTATACCCCTGATTTTTTGAAGTGATTGTTTTTGTCTTTAATGTCGACAATAGCGTACGTCAAAAAAATTCGTTACTTATTTCGCTCAAATAATGATTTTATAAGGTTTTTAGTATTATCTCACATTTTACTTTTCTGGACTTGTCGGGTTTTGAATCTAGGCAACTAAAATAATATACTATATGAGTATTTCAAATAGTGCAACTTTTTAAAGCACAAAAATTATTAAATATACAAATACTTCTTGTTCCATTTTTCATTATATAAATACAGACAGCTGTGCAGACAAGGCGCCATCCATAACTTACATCACACAAATTTTACGATTTTTTAACTCTCTCTTCGTCCTTGTCGCAGGTGGTCACAATTTTGAACCCCTCTTGGTGTGACGTCATATATTTTTCGATTTTATAATTAGAAATAATTAAAATAAAACGGCAGATTTAATTTTTTTTTTATTTTGTTAATAAAAGATTCAAAACTGAATCATCTTGTGTCCGTAGACTTTGGATCCACTCCAAAGTGGGTGTGGCGTCACAAAGCTTTTGACACCCTCCTGAACGTGTAATGTAATTTATGGATTGCCCTCAAATAACTTGCATTGCTTTAGTTCATGTACTTTATTTTTTAAAAATTTATTTTTTATAGCAAACTTGAAGTTTTTATGGTTTTTATATTTTTTAAATTGGATAAATTATTTGAAGTTTATTTTTCTTTTAATAAGGAAATTCAGTCGACGGTAACCTTGCAGTTTGTGTAAAGAATAAAAAAGTTAATAACTGAAATTTTTGTTTAGAATGGTGGATATATTGCATCAAATAGTCCTGCACCATCTCCTGCAACCCCAGAAGCTATAGTACCAAAATCTGTCACGCCACAACCGACGCCAAGGCATGCGCCCACCCCCCCTGCTCCTCCATCGGCTCAACAAACTCCACCTCCTTCGCGATCCTCACATTCGCAGTCTTCACATTCTCAGGATAAATACATACAAAATGCGGCAGCTATGCAGGCTCTTCATCAGCAATTAGTGAGAAGTAAGTTATTTAGTTTCTAATGGAATCGAACATTTTGTGATTAATTTATTTTTTACAGCATTGCAATCGGGCGGACCTCCGGCAGCGCACATGCTTCAATTTTCTCCACTCTTTTATCCTTATCAATTGGCCATGGCACAAGCAGCTACAAGCAAAAGCGGCACACCTAATTTAGTTGATTTACAACGAGCAGCCGATTTGCAGAGGCAATATCTATTAGATATGATTCCATCACAAACTGGACAACGTCACAATTGGAAAACGTGATTTGTAGGTGATGCGATTTAAAATCAATTTTTTTTGGTAACTCTGATTTAAGTTAGCGATTAATTTTTGTTTTGGTGACCTAATTGTAGAAAATTATGTAAATTTTATTTTCAAGTATGTACTATATAATAATAGTAATGTGAGTGTATATAAATGTAAAACAAATTTTTTGTATAGTTAACTCCAAGTGCATCTATCTATAAGCGATTAATTTATTTTTTGTTTTGAAGCTTTTCTTAACGAAAGCGGCGGCGGCGATGATCTCTTGGGATTTTTTTTTTATTAATCTTTAACAAATGGATTTTGTTTCAAAATTGACAATTTTATATGCCTACAAATATGTACAACATATTATGTAAAAAGCAAATGTGATTTTAGAAGTATTGTTTAATTGCTTTCAGAATAAAAATTTTGTTTTAAATTGATACATTTTTTCTTGCATGGAAGTACGCAAGTGCAGCTTAGTTTTTCAATGAGGAAAGTGTAAGTCAAGTTCAGTTCATTTCAGAATTTTAAATTCTCTTTCTGCAAATAAGGAAATTGCACAACTTACTACTATTTGTTTTTTTGTGCTAGAATACTTAAAATAAAAAAACTACGACTTAATGTACCGTTTTTGTTTTTTTTTTGTAAATTGTGTGCTTGGTATTCGTAAGAATTGACTTGAAAAGTTCAATTATAGTGCTAAGTAGTGATGTAGGTAGTGCTTAAAAAAATTTCACTATTAAACTGATAAAAACCACTTTTTGACTCGAAATTTTTATGTAAAAAGTTTGACTGTCGAATTAGTTGTGTGTAATTATTCATGTTCAGTCGTTATACATTTTTGTTTGTGTATTTTTTGACTGTGCGGGCTTTTAGATTTATTTATTTAATTGTGTATAAATAAAATTAGTAAGTAAGTATTTCTAAACGCCTCTTCAGTGATTATAATTGGATACAAGAAACTCGAGTGTTTCCAACTTTGTATTTTATAAGTTATGTACAATGAATAATTAATTCCCAATGTTTTTCAATAAAAGAAAATACCAAAATTATTAGTATTGCTTTCACTTTTAGTGTTGCTCTTTGTTTAATGATCTCCGTTTCAGGCTTCTACGGTTGTCACTTCTCTTCAGCAAAACTAAGACCTGGTTGTTCAGGTTTAGTTTAATCTAAACCTAAAAAGAACCCAACGCATATAATGATCTGAAATGCTTTAAATCAATTGGATTGAAAATTTATGTTTTCTAAAAATGTATCGACTTTGGGAGAAAATATTTAAAATTTCATCAAAATTGGTAAGTGATTAATGTTAAATAAGAAATCTAGCACGATTAAGATGAAATTACTTTAATAATAAATTTGTTTGCTTATTCATTTATCAATAATAATCTTATTAAGTACAATAATTATTTCAGCATGACATCAGCATAAATATATATTATTATGTTCTGAGGTCATCGGCAATAACAAAATTGAGCCAAACTTATTTGATTGAACGCCTTTATTTTCATTCGTGCTCGAGATGTTTGTGCGAAAACCCACTTTCCCGATGTTTGCTCCGCCACTGCAAATATTTTATTAGTGAATTTTGATCAAGTGCGGAATACGATTTACATAATTATTACGAGGATTTGTTTAAAAGGAAAATTTTGTTACCGTCAGGGTATCAATTTCTTAGTTTTAAAAGTAAATTGCGACTAAATTAGTTGTTAATTAAATTTAGGATTAATTGAAGTTTTGGAAATGTGAGGTTATGGAAATTATTTTAACTGTGGAATGGAATATCCCTTGCAAGATTTCGATTTAGAAGAAGAAACCGATTTTTTATTAGGAGGTTCAATAAATCATGGGGTTGAGATGGACGGGGCATCTGTAATAAAAAGTCGTACCCCATGTACTCGCAAAAATTTAGGAACTTTTTTGTGCGGGTGAGTTGACAGTTGGTTATTCGCTCAATTTTCTATCGATGACATATTTTAACAATATTTACCAATGTTATTGTTCGTAATTAATTACAATAACTGTATTTGTGTATTATTCCATAATGATGAATTTTAAAGACTATAGTGCAACTTAAGTTTTTGTGGGTTTTCTTAATATAAGTTCTGAGTATTGCGCTTTTTGGTTTATTATTTTATTTACCTACTTGACAATGGATCCTGTAGAATCACAAAGTAGTCTAAATAAGCCCTCGTCTAAAGAGGATATTCCTTTAATTAGTAAAACTAACAACGAACCTTTTTTCGGGTAAATATCAAATTTACATTTATTTTAGTAGGTTAAATTTTAGGAAAAATTTCTCGTTGGTCTTTATCGAGGAGTTTAATAATTTTTGTGATATACTTTTCCGTCGCCGACTACCTATATTATAGTGGTGGTCAGATAAATGGTAAAAATTATAAGGAACGAAAATATTTACAATCATGTTTGTTACTTATAAAGAACGACGCAAAAACTAGACTTGATTTAGGGCCAGTTCGGCAAAGCAAGTATAAATTAAGAATAAGCAATACTGAGAATATATCACATAGATTGCGTTCACAATCATTGTATAATGTTATATATTTGTATAAAATGTAGAAAAATTATCTACCCAAGATCAGAGCAAGAAGTTTTCCCCACAATTTATGCAAAAAATAACGTCAGTACTTGGGAATCCCATTATTATGTGTAGATATTTTTAGTTGAGCTGTGGTGATTTTATCTAGATGCGCCATTTATTTGGCAACTACTGTGTAATAAAATAAAATATTGGTATATTCTATGTTAGTGCACCGTCAGATGTTTGGTTTCCTGATGCAAATACAAATTCTGATAATAAATTACATAATTTTCAGAAAAAAAAGTTGTCTCATGTGAGGTTTGAACTTCTAAGGAACTTCAAAAACTAAGGGGCAAGGAAAAAAAGCGATAATTTTTTTAGCTCCTAAAATCTCCAAAAAATTTGAGATGTCGTTTGGCGACATATTGACTGTAATGTTCCCTTGTTAGTAATTAAAATCCATCGGAATTGAGATCTGACCAACCCTAACATCTGCTATAGTGTAATGGATGTAGTACTATAAATTTTCTAACTTGGATGTTAGATCATCGCGCGTATGTAAGTACCGTCATTGATCCAACCTAAATAGTTTGTGATTATGATTAGTCAGGATGAAATAACATCCAAGTTCCAAGATTTACACTATACCGTATTGGTATCATACCAATTTTAAAAGAAATAAATTCTGATGAAAATGTTTATTTAAGAACAAGGCACAAAAGTGATATAGGTATCTTATATTGTATTCTTGTATTAATTTTATTAATATTTCAGTTGTTTTTGTTCGATATGGCGTCGCTGTTGTGGACCCCGAGTTTTAAGACCTCGAACCATTCACTTGGGAAAACCCACACAAGGCTTGTTCCCAGCAAACACGATACGAAACCAAAAATACAATATTATTACGTTTTTACCGCTTGTATTATATCAACAGTTCAAATTTTTTTTAAATTTGTACTTTCTAATCATGGCCATCAGTCAATTTGTGCCTGATATTCGTATTGGATATTTATATACATATTGGGGACCACTGGTAAGCTACAGCCGTTTGTTTTTGAAAAACTAGTCAAAATTTTAACTTTACATTCATTTTAGTGCTTTGTTTTATTTGTAACAATTTGTCGGGAAGCTGTGGACGATTTGAGGCGTCACAAAAGAGATCAAGAAGTCAATAATCAAAAGTGCAGGCGATTGTTGAATAACTTGGATAAATCTATCGAAATTGTTCCTGCTTCCAAATTGAAAGTTGGCGATTTGATATTAGTTGATAAGGACGAAAGAGTTCCGGCCGACTTGATACTATTGAGAACCTCAGAAAAAAGCGGTTCCGTTTTTGTACGGACGGATCAATTGGACGGAGAAACCGATTGGAAATTACGTTTGGCTGTACCTGCAACTCAAAAGCTTGCCAACGATCGCCAACTCTTTGAAATTAGTGCAAGCGTGTTTGCCGAAAAACCTCAAAGAGATATCCATTCTTTTATTGGCACTTTCACCAGAGTGAGTACTCACGTGAGAGCTTGAAATTTTTTCTTATAATCAATTGTAATTTTTATTAGCACGATTTACTTAGCGGAGACGAAAGTTTGGACTTGGGAAACACGTTATGGACAAATTGCGTAATTGCGTCTGGGCAAGCTCTTGGAGTTGTAATTTACACAGGTAAAATTTTGCATAGCTTTGTTTTTTGTTCCGTATAAACAACGCATAATATAAACGTCTCTTGTTGTAGGACCAGAAACACGTTCGGTGATGAACAATTCGCAACCTCGCTCAAAAGTTGGTTTGCTAGATCTCGAAGTCAATACCATAACTAAAGTTTTATTTGTTGCCGTAATTGGACTTGCCTTAATTATGATGGCCCTGAAAGGTTTTGGAGGACCTTGGTACAGATACATGTTTCGTTTTGTTCTTTTATTTTCTTACATAATTCCAATAAGGTAAATCTTACAATAATTTGTTAATCCAAGTTACAAAATACAAAGACTTGTTTTTAGTTTACGAGTAAATTTAGACATGGGAAAAACTTACTATTCTTGGGCTATTAGTCACGATCCTCACATGACGGGGACTGCTGTCAGATGTACGACAATACCCGAAGAACTGGGTCGCATTTCTTACTTGTTGAGTGACAAAACTGGAACTTTGACACAAAATTCTATGGTACTTAAAAGGGTTCACTTGGGAACCGTGAGTTATGCACAGGATAGTTTTAATGACGTAAAAAATGTCTTGAAACAATCGTATACGAATGTGGAGGGAACATCTACGCACAGTGGAAAATTGAGAAAATCTGAAAATAGTAGAATTAAGGATGCCGTTCAAGCTTTAGCTTTGTGTCATAATGTAACTCCAGTTTACGAGGAAGGCGAAGATAGCGAAACAAGTAAGTTAATTTTACTTTTGTTTCACTTTTAATATTATTGAGGTAAATACAGGTTCTCTGACGTCTTCTGAAGCCGAAGCCGATCAGCATTTAAAATCAAATATCGAACGAGTGGTAACTTACCAAGCATCAAGTCCAGATGAAGTGGCCTTGGTGCAATGGACTAAAGAAGTGGGATTGGCTTTAAATCGTAGAGATTTATCGTCGATGCAGTTGCAATCGCCCGATGGAAGGTTACTAAATTATTCTCTTTTGTTGGTCTTTCCATTTACTAGTGAAACGAAACGAATGGGAGTTATAGTTAGGGTAAAAATTTGATTTTGTTATAAAATTTCGTTGATTTTATTATTACAAATTTTTGCTACTAGGATTTACAGACTGGCGAAATTGTATTTTATCTAAAGGGTGCCGACGTCGTTATGTCTGCTATCGTTCAATATACGGATTGGCTAGATGAAGAATGTGGGAATATGGCAAGAGAAGGTCTACGCACATTAGTTGTAGCTCGTCGAATTTTAAGTGAAGAGCAATATAATGATTTTGAGGTAATAGAAAGGATACCGTTACAGCCTGCCCATATACTAATTTATCTAAACTATTAAATTTTTATACAGAGTCGATATAGTTCTGCAAGAATGTCGGTGTCCGATCGTGTCCAAAGAGTGGCGCAAGTTATCGAATCTTTGGAGCGTGAAATGGAATTGTTGTGTGTGACGGGGGTTGAAGACAAACTTCAAGACAACGTTCGTCCAACGTTAGAATTATTAAGAAATGCTGGCATAAAAATATGGATGCTAACGGGCGATAAACTTGAAACTGCCACTTGTATTGCCAAAAGTTCTCGTTTAGTTTCTAGAACTCAGGGTAAGCCATGTCAGGGAGAATTGTTCTTAAAGAGCGAAAGTTTTGTAATTTTATTTCAGGCCTTTATGTGTTGAAGAAAGTTGTCACACGAACTGATGCGCATTTAGAGTTAAACGCATTTAGAAGACGCAGCGATTGCGCCCTGGTCGTCAGCGGGGAGAGTTTGGAAGTTTGTTTAAATTATTATCAGCAAGAATTTATGGAATTAGCGACGGCCGCTCCTGCCGTTGTTTGTTGTAGATGTTCACCAACTCAAAAGGCACAAGTTGTTCAATTAATTCAAAAACACACCGGGAAGAGGACGGCTGCAGTTGGTGACGGTGGTAACGATGTCAGTATGATTCAACAAGCAGATGCCGGTATTGGTATTGAGGGTAGAGAAGGAAAGCAGGCAAGTTTGGCCGGCGATTTTAGCATACCGCAATTTTCGTATCTTGCTCGTTTGTTACTTGTTCATGGTAGACACTCGTACAAACGTTCGGCTTCTTTATCGCAGTTTGTGGTTCATAGGGGATTAATTATTTCGACAATGCAGGCCGTATTTAGTAGCGTTTTTTATCTGAGCTCCGTTCCGTTGTATCAGGGCTTCCTTATGGTTGGTTATGCCACTTTGTATACAATGTTTCCGGTAGGTTTTCTTTCTTATTTTTTACATGCAATCGAATTGACTAATTATTTTGTAGGTGTTTAGTTTAGTTTTGGATCAAGATGTGAGTGCCGACATTGCTCTAACTTATCCGGAACTTTATAAAGAGCTGTCAAAAGGTCGCAGCTTATCATTTAAAACTTTTTTTATGTGGGTGTTGATATCCATTTATCAAGGTGAGTTTTGCACATCCATCATAGTAATAAATAAATTGTTGACATTTTTTTTGTAAAGGTGGTGTTATTATGTATGGTGCTCTGTTATTATTTGAAGATGAATTTATTCATATAGTGGCCATCAGTTTCAGTTCTTTGATTTTAACTGAACTTATTATGGTGGCTCTTAACATTAGAACGTGGCACTATTTAATGGTTTTAGCCGAATTACTATCTTTGGCTTTATACGTTTTATCTTTAATTGTACTGCACGATCATTTTGGTAAGTAAAAATACTACTTATACTTTATCAGGGCAAACTTTATGGTGACTTTTTTAGATGCTGAATTTATAAGAACTCCCGATTTTTTTTGGAAAGTGATTGTGATTACGTTAATATCTTGCCTACCGCTTTATATTCTTAAATTTTTGCGCAAGAAATTTTCACCTCCAAGCTATAGTAAATTATCGTAATGTGATATAAAAGGAATTTTTAATAAAAAATTGCTAAATTTTAATTTATTCTACAAATTCAAGTTTTTGTTTGTGATAATAATTATTGTACATTGATAGACGTGCATAATATGCTTCCACGGTGAATTTTTCTTATAATAATTATTTAAAAACCTTGGACTTTGATTTTTATTTTAAAATTTACTTTTATCAATCAAATTTATTTTTATACAAATAGAGGTTGTAGCGTATTCTTATCCATCATATATATAAAAAAGTTAAAGAGTAATCACAAATTATAAATAATATGATGAAGAGAATTATGTGTCAATTATTGCATTTAAAAAACAAAGTATGAATTTTCCATTTAATCACAATTTAAGGTCTAAATTAAGCACTAATTTTTTGCAATTGGTTTACTTGGATGTGACTAATTAGAATTATACAAATCGAAAAATATTTAACAACACCTTATAATATTAACATTGTTATTTGTAAAATAACATTTTCATTTTTATGAAGAAGATTATAAATATGCAAATTAACTTTTTCACTAAAAGTTGGTGAGTAGCAGCTCACACACAAGCAATGCCCCGTGGAAATTATACAAGCACCACATATGCATGAATTTGAGTGCTACAATTACATTATTTTTGTAGTTCTTTAAAAATTATAGTTTCACATTTATAGTTTCAGCATAAAAGTGATTATATAATATTATATTAAATAGTAATTTATTAGATACAATATTAAGTTGTTATTTGTTCATTGTAAAAAAAATTAAAGAATTAAGGTTTAAAAATTTAATTTCTGTAACCTCTTTAAATTTATTATTTTCTTATCATTATTTTGATAAGAACCAACCTGTAAACACTTGGCTACAGGACTATCGAGTTTAAACTCGATGTTATGTAAGTAAGTTTTCGGTGCTTTGCATCTGAAATAATCAAGCCAACTCTGTTTGCATTATTTACTCCTCCAATTAAAGCATACAGAACCACACAATTTTAACAATCGGATATGGATATGACATGATTTCACTGTATAAAAATTTATTTATATTTAAGCCAAATTTGTTATGTTTGAGTAGAAGTTATTTTTTCAGGGTTTTGCACCCCACAGCCGGCCCCTGCATATAGATTAATAAAATATAAGAAAAATATTTCAAACAAGTGCAATCTCGTTAATCTCTTCTTTGAGCTACTTTATTTAACTTTTAGTAACATGTACCAATTTTAACCATCATCTAATGTTTCTTAGTTAGTTTCAATATAACAGTCCAGCGACGTTTACATAGAGATTATTATAAGTAGAAGCATTCAAGAACCAATAAAATTGACTCGATTTTGTTCTGTAATTTAATATGATTGATTCTTGCAAGAGACGGTCATTTGCTTCGCAACTAACGCGAGGTACTAGGTTCAAATACGGGGAAGGGTAAAACTTTTTTACTACTAGTATCCACGCTTTGAAAGGCATGTTAAGCTTCCTTAAGCTTTTTGTATAAAATGCTTATAACTGCCGGGATGCATATAAATTTCAGGGTGCGTATAAATTTTAACCCCAGGTACAAATTTATTTGTACGGGTTTGTATGGGATTCCCAGAAAGAGAAAGCAATATTCTATTTAGAATGTAAAAAACTTTATGAATAAATCTGACAGGGAAAATGTAGTTAGATTTACTAGAAGGTAAATTACTCTTTTAAGTTACTCTTTGCTTGTTGAAAATGATGACCGCTATCAAGAAAGCCAACTAGTGTTCCAACAAGATAGAGCTGCCTCGCATTACGCACGAGATGTTAGAGAGTTTTTAGACAGGGAGTTCCTAGAATAATGAATTAGGCGAAGAGGTGCTATTGAGTGGCCGGCTATTAGATCTCGAGATTTAACTCCACTGGATTTCTTTCTATGGGTCATTTTGAAAAGTAAAATCTACGCCACAGAACCGGAGTCTCTGGAAGAACTGCGACGACGTATTGTTGAAGAGTGCCATTTCCACAAATGCTTCAAAAATCAGGGCACGTTTTGAACAAAACTTGTATTATTGCATGGAAGCTGGTGGTGAACAATTTGAACATCTAATTTGATTAAACTGATCTTTTTATCAGACCCATCTTTTCATTCAAAATTCCAAGGGTGGTTTGTCCTTTACATTTAGGGTTGACCTGTTAATGCTTATGAATAGCAGTAAAAGTAACCCCCTTGAAATTATTATAAACCTATCAAAGCGTTTTTCATTTTTTTATTCTTAAACTAGCTGACCCGGCGAACTTCGTTTCGCCTCAGAATCAAAAAATGTTTTGTTTTTTATTGGGTAGTTACCATTTACATGTAAATTTTATGTAAAATTGTGTAATACAGGCTTTATGATAGGTCCGTCACGAACGTTATCTATTGTAAGTATAAAATTGTTATCGAATAAATTTTTCCGAAATGTTGTGCATTAAATTTACATTTAAATGCTAAGAAACCAATAGAAAGAGTGTATTAGTAGCCATCAGACGTTTTTAATTGGTTAGTTACTATTTACATGTAAATTTTATGTAAAATTGTGCATTTTTCGGGTAATTTTTCTTTTCGTAATTCACAAATGTGTTAATCAGACGGCGCTCCCACCTGTCAGATGTGAAATCCAAAAAACATCATGAACCGCCATACTATTAATGTGATATTACAGAGGTGATTTAAGCGATACTTCTCTGGTAACGTGAATGGATTTATCTGGACAATATATTTAAGTATCGTCTTCTGTCAAACACAGTACCTAATTAGTGAGTCACTAATTTGATTCTTTTATCGATATCTCAATGCCAACAATTCAAAAACTGATCAAACGATTGATTTGATGATCGATGCTATGATTTTTTCTTTTGGTGAATGGATTTATCTTGACAGTTGAACATAACTTACAACATGTTTAGGTATCGCCTTCTACCGAGTGTTACCGAAATTGTTATAGGAATACATTTATCTGCAATTTTCTAACTTTTCGCTTTCAACTTTCTTAATTTTTTTTTTCATAAGAACCTTCTCCTGACAATAATAAATACAACAAAAAAAGAAAAAAAAGAAAAAAAGAATTGACCAAGGGAAATACAGATTCATTTTTATATATAGAAGTGTCTTGAAATATCGGATTTATTTCGCATTTTTGCAGCTTTAATTTTTTTTGTTGAATAATTGATAAAACTTCAAAAAAATTATTGCACTGAATTCAAGGAATTCTTTTTTTTAAATGATGAAAAAATGAATTTTAAATGAGGTGTCACTTGCCATAATATCCTTATTAACATTTCAGGGGTTGTCATTACAGCGTGAAGGGATGAAATAATACGGAAGTGACAGTGGTCGCAAAAGTTGTCCCTTTCGATGATAAATTTGACCTGTTCTTGCATTTCTTGAAAAAAAAATTCTGCTGGCCATAATCCCGTTATGTTTCGTTTTCAGAGGGCCACCCTGTATATATGCATTATTTATAATAATTATAAAGATTATTTGGTATATAAGCAGATTAGTACAAAAATTTCAATAATAAAAGTTAAACTAATTTATTTCTTGTATTTTCCTTTATAATTTGTACATTAGACACTACCTAAAAATAGCCATAAAATATAGTAGAGTTCACACAAGCTAAGTTGAATCAGCAGTGATAATGATAATATGCAGATAAGAAAATTCGTTTGGTCGAGTCCATCTTTGTATTTGAGAGATATCAGTTCGAACCGTTCAGAAGTAAATTAAATCACGACGGCAATAGCACGTTCTCCCTTCACATCTGCTGCACCGATATTTGTTCTTTACGGGTTTCACTTACTTAGTTTGTGTTTATTCTACCTATTTGGAGGAATCCTCCAAGTAGGAAAACATGAAGTGTGCACACTTTCGTAATTCGCTGTTATTTTGCTCACTATTTAAAAAAATTAGTATATATTTTTTAAAAGAAAACACTTGGACACTACTAAGGTTGACTTGTATAGTCCAAGTTTAACCGGTAACTATGGTTTAAACTCTGATTTTGACTATCGGTTTTTTGATTGGTTAATCTACAGTTTAAAATTTTAAACTAGATACAAGTCACCCATAATGTCATATTTTATTTTTTGAAAAAATAATTGTTGAAAATAACAGCTAGTTACGAAGCAAAGGTGTGTTTTCGAACTTGAAAGATTTCTCTTAAGAGATAATTATTAATGCAGTTAATTAGGTGGTTTTTGTATTAATTTTTCATCTCGATTCTTTTGTGATATTAATCGTTCATTTTGTTTTCCATCTATGCCCAATCCAAATTTTTCCGTTAAATTTTCTCCATGCCTGCCATTGATTTCTTGATAATTTTTTGAACGTTCTAATCCTTCGTTTGGTTCGAAAGACCAGCGAGTTTCTTTGTGTAATACCGGATGCCCCACTAAATTGAATTGAATGAAGTCTTTTATCAATGGAGTAGTTGAGTTAGTGCTTGATATGATTAATAAAAATATGAATTTCTAGAAATAAGGTTTATATTTAACGTTAGGTTAATCGATTACCGCTATTTTATTTTCAAGTAATATGTAACTAACTTTTAAAGCAAACCACATTTTCAAAACGTTGTAACAATACTAATTGATTGTGTTTTATGTAATTCAGTGAAAGTTGGACATCACTAAAGAGTGGGTCAAGAACTTGTCCTAAAAATATAAATTAAAAAAAAAATAAATAAAATTTTGAGGTACCTACTAGATTAGTTTCTTATCAAAATTATGCCTACAATTAAACGTGTTACCTACCAAAGACAAAAAAGTGGGAAAACTTTCACCTTCACTTTTTTCAAGAAGAATTATTCACCTCGAGTATTAAAGTAGTGAAAGTAAAACCGAAAGTTTATCAAGATGTTTCGAGTTTGTTGTTTCTTGGTAAGTAATTTAATGAAGAAATAATAACGACCAATATATTTCTTTTTTAAATTTATTTTTCAAGATTTTATTCGTTTTAAGTCATTCGTGGGCATCCGTTAGTTTTGCGCCAAAAGCACCAAATTTTCAATATTTTGAACGGTAAGTTTAATAAAATATTCTATAGCGATTAGATTTTATAATCTTTAGATAATACATAAACAATTTAAATTTTAGTTTTTTGTTGGTCGCATAGACATTAAAATTAATTTTAAAAATTGCGAATAAATAACTTATCGGGCGTTTTATTAAAAAATATTTACGTTTGGAATTAAGTCAAAATTTAAAGTTAATTTTAAATTTGAGAGTTTTGCGAGCCGCAAAAAAATTGCAAATAAGCCAATTCGAGCATATTTCCACAAATACTTTTGAATTTTAATTAAAAAGAAATTAATGAAAATGCCGAATTTAATCTCGTATTTGAAACAGCGTTGCCTAAAGCATTTGATTTTTATTTGTGTAAAATAAAACATTCCTTTCCTAATTAAGGAAATTTCCTGTCATCTAGCAGTAAGAAATAAATCGATTTTATTTTTCTGGTTATATATTGTGGCCCTTAATTCTGGGACTTTTAATTTAATCAGCAGATGGCGCTTACTTAACTATTTTTATACCGAACTTTTTTATAAGAAACAGAGGCTTTTGTATTTAAAATATAGCAAATTCGTTAAGATAATACTATTCTATGAACAATATTCTTGGTATTGAACTTTTTTGAGTTCGTATTGAGTAGGTATGTCAAAACACACTCACTTACAAAAAAAGATAATTAAACTTTAATTATGAATTGTGTTTTTATAAATTAATATTACGAACCCAAAATAGCTTAATACCAAAAATATTTTTTATAGAATAGGTACTATATACTATCTCAACGAATTTGCTATATTTTAAATACAAAAGCCTCAAAGTTCTTTATAAAAATAGTTAAGTAAGCGCCATCTGTTGATTAAATTAATAGTCCCTGAATTAAGGACCCCTCTTAAAAGTAAATAATATAAGGTAGATTTTTTTTTGTTAATAAATGGAAAATTTCAGGCCAAAATATAGGTACCCATATTATGACGAGCACGGAGTGGGTCGACTGTTGTATGGCTACGGAGACAATAAACTCTATCAATACAAAACCTTCACGCCTTTAGAAGGAATTCATTAATTAATTATTTAATTTTATGTAAATATTTTTAAGTTTATAAAAAATAAAGTTTGTTTGGACATTTCTTGCAAATTATAAATTTTAAGAAAAACTAAAATAATATTTCTTTAGATTTGGCATGGATGTCGAGGAGTATAACATCGAGTAGGTATATTAAAGCAATAAGAAAGACTCCCTGAAAAATTGCAGAAAATAAATTGAAAGATAGCGACAGAAAACACGATTTTGAAAATATAGTAGGTATTAATTTCTCAGCAGGTTAATCTCGATTACAGTGTAACGTGAAATCTAAACCACGATCATACCTGCACACCATACTACCTGTTCATTATTAATCGAAATAGGGCGATTTAGGTTAATTTAATTTTACAAAAAAAATCTTAAAAATTCTCGGACACTTTAAAATAACTTTATTAACTGGCTAAGCGAACAAGTAGTCGTAATGTCTATTATTAGGTGTTGAACGTTTGTTAATGTCGATCTCTTTATCGACGCTAATTGTAAGTTTAATAAATTCTGTTGGTGTAGTAGGTATTTGAATTGTTTTCAGGCGCCGTAGCGAAAAGTTAAAACGACGCACGTATAGACGCCGGAAGCTCTGAACGCTTCAGTTGCATTCGGAACTTTGTAGGTATATGCCAGACGGCGATCGAGTCTGGTTAGAGTTGAATAGATCGCGATGTGATTGTACCTATATAAAATAATTTAAAAGTATGTCAGCAACGGGAGTAAAAGTCAATCCGAGTGAATCTAATTTAACTAAAAGACTTCCTTATTATCAAATCAACCCTAGTTACACCGCTCGAGTAATTTGTTGTGTAATTTTTATTTTTCTTACCGAAATTTGTTTGGCACATTACATATATAGATTAATTAAATCCGATATTAACGAAGAATATGTGGCCAAGCGGGATTTTCACCAATATTTTTTGAACGAAATGAGAAGTGCGATAGGTAAAGATGAAATTCGAAGTATATTGAAGGAATTGGAATTTTACGAACACGGGGTGCGTAATACGAGTAGAAAAAAGCGAGACACGCTTTTGATAGACGAGGACAACTTGTTGAATTTACCAAACGATGGTCCCAATGTCGAATTTTTTAATCCAAAAATTAGAGACGAACTCGAAACCAAAGATGAACTTGAACGTCAGAAGACCGGAAATAAAGGAACTGCTCCTGGAGGCGATTCGTGGGTTTGGCTCACAAGTTACAGCAGAATACCTGTAAGTTATTAATTAATGAAGTTTCCTTTGAGATTAAGTGTTTCTCAAAGTTTAAACTTTTCAATAGATTGAAAATTGTGTTATCTACGTACTACGTACGACCTTTAGTTATGCATAATTCACGACTATGCAGGTACCTTTAATGTATTATTAGCTTCTTATTTATGTACGTGAATCCAGCTAATACATTCATACATACATATATTATATGATGTTGTATATTTTTTGGGATGAAGACATTTATTTGTTTATTGCAATTTTTGTATTTTGAGGCCTTAAAACACGAAATCGACGCTCTCGTTCACGAGATGGAAGCCCAAGCAATCGAAAATGTACTGAAAAATTGGTTAGATCGAATGAGGCACTGTAAAGCAAGTCGTGGAAGCCATTTGAACGATGTTGTGTTTCATTCATAAATGTCAATGATGGGCCTTACCAATAAAATCATAATTTTGAAAAAATGTATGTTAGTATTTTTTTAAAGCGAAATTAAATTCCAAATTTTACATGGCCCACCCTATATAATAAATTTAAATTAATACAATTCAATTTTATTGGACGAATAAAAATTATTTTTATTATAGGTACTTTATTTACATGGTAATTTTAAATTTGAATTTCAATATTGACCGAATCTAGATCAATAAATTACCTAAATAATTATTAAGCACATATCCAGGGGCTTTATTTAATTTAAACTTTTATTCGGTTTTAATTGGTGTCAATTATAGTAAATAATGGAGTAGATATCAAAAAGAACTCTTATTTGAACAAAATTTGTAAAGTGCAATATTGGCTATAAAATAATAATTAATAAATTTTAAATATAACATTCAATAATGTCTAAATTTAAATTTTTGAAAAAGTTGCATAGAAGTTGTGATCGCAAAGAAAGTTTTTGAGAATGTCTTTAAAAATAAAATTTATGAAATGCGAATGCATGATGAAATGATGATGATGACTCTCAGAGAAAATAAGAACAAAATATAATTGGAAAACATAAAATAAGTAAAAGCTTAACCATAGAAAAAGAAAATTTAACTGGATTCTCTTTATTTTTTCAATGTTTTCAAAATCAACAATGTTATATTTAGTTTATCCATTACTTATTTATTTTATTTAAAGTTTGAAGATTTTAGCATTAATTTTGGAAGCGAGAGTAGTAGGTACATACATAGGTACCTAGTGCTTCGTAATGCGTAGCACATTAAAATAAAAAATTCTTTTAATTTGCATTTTTAAATTACCTACTATGCAAAATTGAAGGAAATATAAAGCTAACTTTGATGGAAAATCTGAACTTGACAGTAGTTATTAATGTACATTTATTTTAAATACAAATTTTTTCGTTCATTGTAAAACAATTTCTTTTCCCATGCATTAATTCGCATGTTTAACAAAATGCAAAATTGGTATCACATAAATAAATATCAAAATTTCACGAAATATTTTCAACAGGTTAAAGAAATGGTTTTCTACTTACAAACAGTTAGTAGGTACTCGAAATGAAAAATTTCACTAACCAGATCGGTCGATATTATCAAAAATTTTACACTTATTTTTTATCAAAGAGTATTAGTTGTAGGGTCTCGAAAGCATACATCGGCTTTCAATACTGCCATATTATAATATAGTAGTAGGTAATTCTCCTCGCATTGCAGATGAACCAGAGGCTGCATCACTTTTATGAAAACAATTCAATTTTTAAAATACATATTTAATCTGAATAATTCTTGCATCAACAAATTATTGCTGTTGAATTCCTTTTTTTTTTGACCTAGCCTCTTGCCTTCAAATCTAATGCAAATATTTTATTTAACTAATTTAAATAGCGAAATACTCATCAGCAGCGTGGCATGGAGTGAAATGTAAACGGCTACTAAGTAGTTGTCGGTTCGAATTTTCTTGACGTCTGTTAGGCCAATAAAAAATAAACAAACAAAACACTCAACTCAAAATACATAGACTTAAGAAAAATATTCAACAAACTAAGAATAACTAAATCGACATACAAAAGTGTTAATAACCTCTATAACAATTTCTAATTCGTGATTAAACTGTGAACTTACAACGATTTCCTAATCTTTCTTAAAATGAAAATGCGGTCTGCGTTAAACCAAAATTAATAGATTAAAAAATCCACCAACTTTGTTTATTTTATTATATTAACGCAGAACAAATGATCATCCGGCCAGCTACTGCAATAGCGGTGTGCGAAGTATTTATTGTTAAAGTATTACATTTATTTATTTATTTACATTTTAACTAACTTTTATTTTAATTAATGTATTTAATTTACATTTTGAACAAGTTTATCATTTTAGTATTTATATAGGAATTATGTATGGTTAAAAACAAATTTTTAAGATTTTGATTTCTATTTTTGGGATAGAAAGACAGGGTGTGTGGAAAGATATTGGTTTAACGAATTCAAATGTGGCTGAACATTTGTTTTTGATAAAGAATTATCAGGCCGTCTAATTGAGATAACTACTGAGGATATGGTCAACAAAATTCATTAAATCAAGTTAGCAGACCGCCGAATGAAGATTTAACAGATTGCTGAAATTGTAAACGTCTCAATAGAAATTAAGCATAAGAAAACTATCGCCAAAATGGATGCCCAGTTTTGCTAACGATGGAGCAAAAGCGGAATCACGTGACAACTTTAGAGCACTGTTTGGACATGCTTTAGCATAATTCGAAAGCATTTTTCGGCTTTTCGTGACTGTTGACAAAACATATGGATCCATCACCATACGTCGGAAAGAAATAACAAACAAAACAGTAAACTTTTCTTGGCAAACTTGCTCCAAAGAAGGCAAAAACTACTTCATCAACCGGAAACGCGGGGAGGAGCTTTTCTATGATTCGCAAGGCATCATATCTTCATCTACTATTTGGAGAAGGAAAGAACAATCACGGGACAGTAATGAGCTGATCTAATAGGACGATTCAACGCTGAATTGATGAAAAATCGGTCTCATTTGATGAATAATAAAAAAAAGAAAAAACTCGTTCACAATCGTCACATCAAAACTTGTACGCTACGAATTGCTGCCACATCCACCTTTATTTCCCAGATGGTAAAAAAGTTGGAATATCGCTGAACTAAGTTTTAAGTTAAGTTTTTTAAAATTTATAATAATAAAAAGAAAAATTACTTTTAATTAAATAACTAACATGCTCCGGTTTCTTTTACTTAAATATCTGTAAATTTACATAGCTAAACAAAGAAAATGTTTTGAAATTTATAAATGACTTAATTTAAATAATTTTTTTGAAATATCCTTTTAATTAAAATATAAATCGAAATAATAATTTCCAATTTGGTTACTTTATGTAAAGTAACATTTTAAGTGCAGTGCCTGTGGAGGTTGATGAGTGAACGATGAATGCTCAATTCTACTCATAATTGAAATAAATTTCCCATTTTCTTTTATTTATTGTTTAGAAACCGAGATGATTTTCATTTATATTTTTATTAAATTTTCTTTAGTTAGGTACCTACAACAATTGTTGAGGTATATAAGGTGGAAGGTGGGTTCGCCAGTGTTGAATTCTTTTTTATAAAATCAATCAAACCTGTATTATGTAATACATAAGTGAACAGTGAAGATGAAATTATCGGTAGTATACTAACAATAAATAAAAAGTTTTCAAACAAAACCCTAAATATTAGGTGGTTCTTGTTTAGGATACCTATATTTTCTCAAAATACAACCGAAATTTGTAATTCATTCAAGTTTTGCGTAGTTGTAATGTATAAATGCAATTCTAAAATATTAGTTAACTTAATACCGAATGTAAATTTATAAACATGAGTTTACCAAGTGGTTCGTCAATTAGATAAAGTTATACATTATTAAGCTTGATAATATTAATGTTGTAGTAAATTTATTGCTTAATGCGATTATATAAGATGAACGTATTAATTTATATGGATGTCGGACATGTTTTGCTTCAATTACAAATCTAATTCTCTTGCGTTAATATACGAATATTAATAATTGATAAATTGTTGAGTAATTCCACTAAAAGCAGCCAAGTAAGCATCAAGATTTAAAAGATGCTTAATTTTTTAAAGATGAAATACTTAGGTAATATAAAAATATTGTCGAGAAAGCGATCATTGCCATCTATGGGTGTATAATAGGTACATACATATTTTATGTACTACGTCAGGATAATATAATACCACCTATATTTTAAGGCTTCATCATCATGCAAAAACAATAAATTGTCAGGACCGTATCTAGAATCAATTTTAATTGAAAAATTCAAACGCCTCAATAGATTACAGCAGCTTTTATCAAATACTATACTAATAAAATAAATAGAAAGCTCACAAATTTTCCATCTATACGTAAAGCTAAAATTCTAATTTTAAATAATTTACTCGATGAAATAATATAAGATTGGAAATATGATCGTTGATCAGAAATAAAGAAAATATATTAAGTCAAGTTGAAATCGTTAATTGAAAATTACTTAATTATCGTCATTTGTAAATAGCAAGTCAACTAATAAAATTTTCACTTGCAAAGTAAACATGTAAAATTTTGATTGCATAATTTAAAATTTGTGTGTTTTGTATAAATTCATGTCAACACTGGAAATTACAGTAACAAAGTTACTTTTATGTAGGTATGTATACTTTTCTCATTAATTTATTAATTGAAATATCGTTCGCTTAAATCAACAGTAGGTACCTACCTATTATTTACAAAAAGCCTAATGTTGGTTGAATTATTTGATAATTAATTGTGGTAACTTAGTTACCGTCATCAAATTTTTAAATTAACAGAAAAGCGAAATTTAGAAAAAGTTTTATAATTAAAAAGTAATCGCTTCAAGTGAACATCGAAGCTTCTTTTTTATTGTAAACCTAATTAGGTAATCAAATGAAAAGTTTCCCTATTAAAATTTTTCAATCCCTTTTTCATTTAACATCTTAATCAATCGATAATGGTTTTTCAATTTTATTCAATTTCCTCTACCTACCTACTTATTATCCAAAAATTATAACGTCAATTCGGATAAAAATAATCAACGAATTATATTTCGTTTCAAAAATTTTCCGCTAGAATCTTGATTTAAATAATGATTGCATTAATAAATCGTGATTTGCCTGACAAAACTTTAATAAAAATTAAACGGTTAAAGCCGCTCCTACACGAAGCACAAATTAGGCGAATGTTCGTTATTTTTTTTGGCACATCTTTACAAATGAAAAAAAAATTACTGTACATTTTTAACTAACGCAGGAACACCCCGTATATTGTCTGTAGTTTAGTAACAATTTTGTGTCTTAATACTTAGAATAAAACACGATATGCTTATTTGTAAGCATTTCGTATTTAATTAATATTTTTGTTTTCAATTCCAACAAATTCTACATAATGTTAACATACCTACTTTACGTTGTGGTAATTTTTGTCATTATACTCTACTTCAATATTCCGTTTTGTTTGCTTTGGAAGAATACTAGCAAAATTTAAATTTTAATGACTTTACAATTTTTATTTTTATTAAACTATTATTTTAAATAAATTTACCCACAGATTCCATTCATTTGTGTGATGATTCAAAATAAAAGGTAGGTAGTACGTAAAAACCGATATGTACGTATATGCATATATTTAAAAAAATAAAAATTGGGTAAAATTTTAAAAAGTTTAGGGAAGTTAAAAGTTTTTAAAAAATTTAATTTGAAAAAAATAAATTACATCGTCAAATACGTAAATACTCGTAAAATCTGCAGAAAATGTAAAACCAACTAACATAGCTTAGTAAGTAATTTATTTCTATGAGAAAATTACATTAGGTATACTAAGATCACGAAATTTTCAAAAAAAAAATACGGGGCAGAAACTTACAGAAGAAATTACTTTTATAAACAATGTAGAGTACGAGCTTTATCAAAATAAAATGCAAAAGTTCAGACAAAACCTCGTTGATGCTGCTCTACTTCCATCAACATCAAGAATCAATATTAAATAATAATGAATTAATTTTCTTTATTGAAAATATGTGCAAAAGCTAAAGGAAAGTTTTTCATGTTTCATTGTAATTAAGATGCTTTTTTACCTGATGCTGTTTGGAAAGCTCAGCTGTTTCTGATTAAAAAACAAAGAAATTATGATAAAATTTAGGTCTTTGTGAGTTTCCACTTTTTGTATGACTGATGTAGGTGATCCTCCTATTTGCATCCATTCGGTGCTATATTTTATAATTAAAATTTTCGATTAGAGTGTGTAACATGTCATTTTAAATTAACATTTACTTGATATATGTAATTTTGTAGATCAAAATTATATATTAATTAAAATTAAATTCGTAAATTAAATTTTCTATTTTATAAAATATTGCAGATAGTACCTACCTACTCTTAAGAAAAATGAGCCACTTTACTGCATCTTAAATTCAATCGACATTAACTTATTCGTTAGCAGTTTATAAGCATTCAAATACTTTTTTGCTTTTCTTGTTTAATGTAAATAAATATGTAAGTAATGGCTAATAAACAAATTTGCAGTTTTCGTATTATACAGCTGTTATCTTGATTGATGAAGCTTACGTCACAACCATCTGAATTAAGTACCGACAATCTTTTTTTTTTAATTTAGTTGTAGTCAGGAGCGGATCCAGCAACTTTTTCAAGGAGGGGCGATTTCATAGCGAGGGGGGCGATTTCATAGATTGTTAAGAAAAATACCAAAATTGATAGCCTTTTTTCCACTAATTTTAGTTTTTACGTTATATTTATAATGCATAATTCGCCCCCATTGCCCTCCCCCTGGATCCGCTCTTGGTTGTAGTAACATAGGTGCAACGAAGATATACTGACATGAATGATTCTTAAGGGGAAATCCTACTGTAAACTTAAAAAAAATTAAGTTTTTTTTCTTTCATTTTGTCAAAGTTTACATATTCAACTATCTTTTTCAAAAAGAAGTGGTTTATTCTTTCGAAACAATTGTCAAAATTTTTTAATAAATTTGATTAGCAGAAGCAATATGTGGCCGATATTAAAGAGTAATTCTTTTCATAATTTTGGAATTGAAATTGTCATGCTCTGCTCCAAAAGTGTTACGAATAAGTTTATCGATTAGGTACATTAATTTATTTACTAATAATTAATTTATTGTTAATAGTTATCTTTATAGAGAGTAACTACAAAGTTTACTCCGAACTACTTGGGTTAGTAATTTTACATCATTCAATTTGTAGTTAGTATAGTTCCGGCTGCACCACAGATTATCTGTGGGCTGCACTAGGACTGTGATACCAAACAAAGCTATACTATCTTTTACTTGTTACCAAATTTACAAAATTAAGATAAAGTATCTTTTACACATTCAATAATTAAATTTTTAGGGTCCCGATATTGATCAGAACCGGCTTACGTATAGTTTCTATCTTCGATGATTAGTGTTTCCAGATACTAGGTCTGTTCTACTATTAGGTCTAGGTCTGACCTACTGTTGAGGATGAAGATCAGCTTTTGTATGATTTTTGTTGTTTCTAACATACATGTTCCAAGACAAGTTTAGGGAGTAAATTAGTACAGTTGAAAATTACAATGATGGAGCAACATCCATAAGTGGATGTTTCTTTATTAACGTAAAATAAATATAAAATGCACTGCTGCATTTCAGTGTAATTTAATTCTAATTAAATTAAATTCATCTTTAGAAGTAGTTAATTAATTTGTAGTTTAAGGTGAACATCGTCAAGTTTAATTATTATTACAGTAATTGGATGCTTAATTATAACCGATTAACTTTTATTTAAATCTTTAGGAAGAAAAGTGGGACATTGCCTTTTGCGTTAATTACGATTTTTCCGACAGATTAATCAATTAAAGTGTTTATTATCTAATATTTTCAATTTTTGAATTTATAGCTTGACAAATTTACTTTATGCGTAAACTTTCTTGTTTATGGTAAAGTAAAAATTTCACAGAACGTAAAATTTTCTACAAAAAGGTTACTTATTTCTACCTCTAATAGAAACGTCCAAAGATAGGAAACTTTTTATTGTATTTGCTGCTTATATTAACATAATAAGTCATTCAAAATTTAATTAATATGATTGCATAGAATTGATTTAAAAAATTGGATTTTTAACAAAAATACATAAAAACTCTATTTTTTTCTTGTATTTAACATACTTCATAAACTAATAATTGTCGGAAGACGTTCAGCCTTTGTATAGCACCGACCGCGTTATGCTATATATAATATAATTTATATTCACACGTCTGTGTAAATTAAAAAAAAAATTCATTTACCTATGCAATTCAATGCTATCATATTGTAATTAAATTTTGAATGATTTATCCAAATAATAATAATGCAGTCTATATGCAGAGACCACAACGAAAAATGTCTTTTCCTCGGATGATAATCACTTTTCCAAAAAAATTTGAAGTGCTTTAATAATGTTAATGATGTAACCGCTGGTGCGTAGCAGCAATGATTTAGAAGATTATCCAAAAACGAACTCGAGCCATTATTTTTTCAATACGGCATACAAACAAATCCGGAGGATTTTTCAATTTCCAACCACTTATTGTCCTGCGAAATAAATGAATTTACCTACTTATTCGAATTCGAATACTTTCGTAGTAGGTAGGTAGTACCTACCTATGTACATTACGTAGTGTGTGTACACTATCGTCTAATAAGAATTAATATTGTACAATGCACTTGAAAATTAAGGAAAATGGACACAACTGTTTTAACTAACTTAAAAGCATCCATTACATTTGCATTATGTAAAACAAAGCTTCATCTGGTGAACAGATAAATGATGTGTTTGTAATGAAACAAATAGTTAATTACAAATATTCACCCACATTAAACTCTCGAAATAATAACCAACAATGAATGTCACAATGACCTATAATAATCTAACACGAAATAGTTACATTACTAATATAAACGAATACGGTGTGTTTCAATAATACGATCCAAACTAAATATCTCAAAATACAATTAGGGGAAAACATCTCATCCAAATATTTATTAAATTACAATTACTCTTGGGTTATGGATATATATTTATATATTCTTACTTTGCCGACGTTTCGATAATGTATATTATCATATTCATGGTTCTATGAATGGTACAAATTAGGAAAAAAGGAACAATTAAATATAAATTTTCCATAGGTACTCACAGTAAGATGGAATTAAAAAATTAAACGGAAGGGTGAAAACTGTAAAAATCTTTCAAAATATGCAATTATAAAACAAATTAAGATTAACAATCACTGGATGTCAATGGTAAAATGACAAAAGTGACAAAAGTCTTAAAGTGATACCTATGAAACAAAAATATTGCAGTAGTTAAGGTTATAAAAATTAAAAAATTAAAAATACGGAAAACACTTGAGGTAACAATTTAGAAAAATGTTGTCGAAAATATTTTAACCAACACCTCAACGTTACTTGTTCAGGATTAGGGAAAAAATTTGGAAAAGCTAAGTAAGGTCGTTTCTTGTCTTGTCCAGATAATTAAGTAATAAATTTTTATAGCCTGCATTTATATATCCATAGTCAGTCTGTTTGTTCATGTTCGTCGGTGTTGTGGATATATAGGCTGCTTCTAAGAAAGTTCTTTTTTGATAATTACTTTCTGAATTTAAAACTTTTACGTTGTCGGTCATTAGGGTATGCGAGTTGTTAATTATGTGTTCAGATAGACCAGTCTTCCCCAATCCCGAACGTATGTCATAAAGGTGCTGGTTAATTCTAGTAGAGAGTCTTTGTTTCGTCTGGCCTATATATGTTAATCCACAACTGCATGGAACACTGTAGATTACGTTAGCTTTGTCTTTAGGATGCACCTTATCCTTGGTTTTTGAGTATAATATTGTATTTAATGTGGATTTATTATGAAAAGTAATGCCGATATTATCTTTTAAAAAGTCCTTGAAGATATGTTTAGTTCTATCTGCCAACCAAGGATGGAAAGAGATTTTATGGTATTTCTTATCGATTTCTTTATTTTCAAATCCAGCTTTTGGTATCAGTGATTTCCTTTCCTTAAAAAGACTTCTATCGATCAGTCTCTCAGGGTATCCATTTTTTAGTAGTTGAACTTTTAGATCTTGCAACCTGACGCCAATCATATCTATGGGTACACATGTCATAATACTCCGTTTTAGAGCATATATAATCAAAAAATGAGCGTCATATATGCTCTAAAACGGAGGATTATGACATGTGTACCCAATTTTCAATTTTTAATTTGTAGGGGAGACTGTTGTACTTTGGGACATTTTTCGATTTTAAATTTTTTTATCGACATTTTTTAAAATGGATTAATTTTACTTTGACCAGCATAATTAGTGTTATTATGACTATTCGTAGCAAAATTTTCAAGAAGATAATGTAATATTATCCTATTGATAATTTAAAGACAATGCTTCGTTGAAAATTGTCCTAAAGTACAATCAGGGGCTTGTACTTTGAGACAATGTTAATTTGACGTCAGGACGACAATAAATAAGTAAAAAAAAAACTTAAAATTTCTAGAACATATTTGTAGCACTGTAGCAAGACAAGAAGTTATTGGAAAGGATAATTGCTCCATACGACGTTTTGTATCTCTAACTACTGTGAGTTTTTGTAATTTCTTCAAAACGTCCAAATCGCTGATCTCCTACAATTGATTCAATTCAATCACTTAAATGTGTGTGCTTTATGAAATTTTCAAGATATTTTATAAAAATTTCGGAATTTGACCATCCGCTAACTACAAGCACGAGAGTGTCCCAAAGTACAAGCACAGCACTACTTATTATTATTGACATATAACCGTCCAAACGTAAAAGTTAAAATTCAACACTATGAGAAAATAGTTAGCCTTATATGTGTATTAAGTAATACCGTATGCAACAAAACCATTGTAAATAAAATTTACCTGGTAAAGATGTGGAAGTCAAGCGATTAAATAATACATCATCTACCTTAAAACGCAAAACGTTTAACAACAAACACATAATCGGGCATTTGTAATTTATTTTATGGTGAAATGACCTCTATCCGTTAGCAGGATAACCTCTTAAAACGAAAAGCGATACATTTGAATGTGAGCATTAAAAACTCAATGTCTCGAAGTACAAGCTGTCCCAAAGTACAAGGATCTTCCCTATAGCATAACCAAAATACAAATGTTGGACGATAGTTGGGAATTTACCCTATTGAAAATGTTTCCGGTTAGCTGATTACATATTATGTATATACTTGCTTATCAAATAAGTGATGACTGATGACCCTCAACAATGGGTTCCATCATAAAAGCAGCTTTATTTTTTATTTTCTTCAAATTTACATCAAAATTATTTAACATCAACTAAGTTTTTTCTTCACTATAATAGTCTAAAACAATTTTTTATACTTTGATTTTATTCTCTCTTTATTCAACTATGTTGAAGAAAGAAGTATGTTATATAGCACAAAAGAAAAAAAGTGTGGGTAAACTAAAACTTATTAGATGAGCACTATAAACAAGAAAGCAAGTAGTGTGAGCACACTGGTACAGTTTGCTTCACCAATTTAATTTTTTAATATCACTTAACATTTGTTTTGTGGTTTTTTGGACAGCGGGAGCGAATAAGCCCTTTGTAACTGGAGGGTTCCATATTAAATGTCGGTTCCATAATTATTACTACCTTCTCCTCTAATACTTAAAGCAATACTAAATTAAATTTATTTTAAAAGCCAAAGTAAAGCGACTATCAGTCATTGTTAATTTTTTTAATTATTATTGATTATAAATGGGATTGAAAATTATTATAACTATCAAACTATTAAAAGCGCGAAAATCATATTTTTGGTTGGTCAATCTTGGGGGTCAATCAAAATCATACAGAAATTTCTTGTACTATTATAAAAATCTTACTTTTCACTTTTTGTCAAATTATGAAGATAAAAAAATCAGTAAATAAATTCCATTTCAAATATATTTTATTTGAAGTTGAAACCAAGAAAGTGTGAACGACAACCTAGCATCGGTGAAGTAGACTATAAATTTTTTTATTATATTAATCACTACAATTTGTCATTTCTGAAAGATAAGGAAGTCTTGAGAATTAGATATCATGAAAAATTAAATTTGAAATAACAATGTTTTTTATTTACTATAACGTAACATTGAATTCTTATGGGCTCAATAGGGTAGAAACAATGCACCAGATTAATTTGACGTACTTACAAGAAAGATAAATACTTATTTGAATAATATTATGAATAATCGCAAATGTTTCATAAAAATTTGAAAAACATTTACTATTACCTACATATAGGTATCGTACATACACAAAATAATTGAGAACATTTTTTGGATTAACTTTTTTTATAGCTTTGAAGTTAATTTATTAAATAGGTATTATCTTTCGTGTATAATTTATTAATATTGGACAGAATGTTTACATCAACGTAAATTATTTTGCCTAGGGTTAGTAAAGGATATCTCGCACTCTAAAACTTTACTGTTAATAAAGCACCATAAATTACCAAAAATCTTCTCTTATATAAATTTTGTTCTTATCTATTGTTTTAGTATTATAGATTACCGTTTAACAATTTTATAGTAACTCAAAATTTTACAGTTTCTACCAAATTTAATATAGGCAGGCCCGTAGCCAGGAGGTGGCAAGGTCGGGGAACGTCCGATCTTTTTTAATGATGTGTGCTCGACTTTTTAAAACAAAAATACTAGATATGTAACATAAATTAACAGAAAATTTTTCCATTCCAAATTGGCCTTTTTTATATAAGAATTTTTTTATTTTTAGTTCGGTATATTATGCTTTCAAATACAATTCGCAGAATTAAATAATCATCACGGTAGTACGTAAAAGGGAAACCGATTCTTTATAATATTAATAATGTGCAGTTGATTTTAACATAGGGATTTCTTAACATATCTGAAGGTAACTACATCTCTTTTTAAATAACTTGAAAAAATTCTAATTACAGCTTTGGAAAGCTACATTCTTTGCGCAGGTGATATAAATCGTCACATTTTTAAAAAAAATTATAATTTTTTGCGGATTTGCGAATATAATGTAGCCCCTATTTAAGTAGTACAAAAACGTAGAACTATCCAATAAAGACTTTTTGTTTTGTAATAAAACCTACCTTAATTTAGAATTTTTTTATTATAAAGTGAAATTCAATATCATTTAAATTTTCACGAAGAATTTATATTTATGCTTTTGTGCTGTGTTATTAAAGGTTGATGAACCAGAAAATTGATCTCGGATGTACGATGTGTAGTTGGAGTAGACTGACTGATAACTTATCACTTTCTTGCAGACTCCTTATTCCAAGTGTGCAATGTGCAAATCTATAGCATCGATCACTGTTAAGCTGCGTTTAGATAGCGCGAGTTTGCCTCGCGAATCTGATTCGCGCATCAATCCTCGCGTCGTGTAGACGGTTTTATGGCGCGAATCACGACTCGCGAGGCATATGCACTGCGAGCGGTCGGTAGGTCGGTCTCGACCGCGCGTCAAAGATGCCTCGCACTTTGATACTCGCGCGGTGTAAACTTCGTGTTGGTGTTTCCATGTTATTCAGATCCTGGCGGCTCGCCCTGCATCATGAGTCATGACTCACCATGCATCTATTTGTGGGATGCCTCGCGGGAGTGATGCGCGAATCTTCCTCGCGAATCTGACGCGCGAGGCATACTCGCGCTGTCTAATCAGATCTTTATGTATTTTAAGAATCTTACTTAAATTATTAAAAGTAAAAAAGCGAAGACATAACGTTAGTATCTATTTTTAACAGACGAAAAAATTTCTTATCGTCTACTTTTGTATGACACTGTAGAATTTTTGTAAAATAGTTACAATAGTTATGGAAAACGTTGTGTATAGTTGAAGTGCAAGATTTTTAATCGCTAAATTTAAATTTTGTAGTTTAATTTCCGTGATTATAGTTTTTCGAAAATATGTTGACCTCGTGTTATAGCATTTAGTGTTTCGGCGAAGAAATTTTCTATTTTACTATGTACCTGCTACTCACCCGCCTTTATTTTATTTACCACGAACGATAAGACAAAATTTGGAGCTTTATTCCTGAAATTCAATTGCAATTATATGCGAATGTCATCAAAAATTTAGATAAAAGAGTGGTTTGCTGCAAAAAGAGCCGTTGTGACTGGTGAAGACCATTTGGTCGGTATTGTCTTTTATTTATTTATTTTTATGTTAAAATAAAAATAATCGAAATTTTCTAAAGTGGTTCTTATTACAAAAAAAAAAACTTCTGACGGTTCTTATTGGGTAACCCTATAGCATACATTAAGAAAAAGAATAATTCAATAGGGGATGGTTATTTGCAATGGTAATTGAAAAACAGTTTTCTATTTCTTTTGGCAAACATCTAACACGAAGCCTTACATTTTACTGCTTTTCTGTACTGCTGAAAAAGCACTTCTTAAAAGTTTGAAATGTTGTTAACAACTCATATTAGATGAGTGTCATTGTGATGGTTTAAGTATCCATTTAAAATTTTCAAGTACTTTATAAGCATTAACTCGATTCTTTCAAAAACATTGTAGCAAACAAATAACTGAGACATTTTTAGCTAGTATTTACAGTGGAGATTAGATCATTTTATAATAGCGTATATTATCATAAATGAAATTCATACAGTAAATAAAAAAATATTTTTTAAAAAAAATCTACCGTGCAATCGCCATTTTAAAACCTGCTGAGATTCTAGCACAAGATCTTTTCATTTACATTTTTTTATAATAATTATTGTAAATATTCTTAAAATAACACCAAGCACAATTTATTCTTAAAATATTGTTTATACTTTGAATACTATAAATAATATAAGTATTATGTACAACTATATAAATACATAGATAGTCAAAAACTGTGCTGATTCTGTTTTATATTATGCTTAGAAATCTATGTGATCGGTGCAAAAAACCTTTCTAGTAAAATTAGAAAATGTTGAAAATTTTAACACTTGACATTATGGAAGTTAACAGGTGAGAGTAAAGAGAGTAAATTTAATATTTGTATGTATTCTGTACTTACTGTAAGCGACATCAAAACTGGGGCGTGACGAAAGTTCAAAATAAGAATCTGTTTACAATAAAATGAAATCTAGAAAATTAAAAAAACTATTAAAAAACGGCCGCGGCCGTGACACTTGTACTAATTGTAATTGGTTTTAAACAAACTAATGCTAGTACTGATGTCGGTTGTTTTTAGCCAATCAATGGGTTACCAAAGCTAACTTTGTGTATTATATTAGTATACTAGTTGGAAAGCCCGTCCACGGACGGGTAGCTAGCCGGTGGATTTCTATTTTAAAGGTATTAATTTAAAAAAAAATTGTTTTTAAACACCAACACTAACCTAACATTTTAACATTCTTCATTAAAAAAAATAAATCCCTAATACTGACAATTTTAATTGTTCACGTTCAAACGTTCTTAAGTTCAAAAATAATGATTATATAGCTGATTCAATCGCGGACGGGCGTCTCACCAACGTTGGAAATTTGTTTGGTGTGGAACTCGATCCCAGGAAAGTTGATTTTAAGTTGCTAAAAGCCAACGACGACAACAACCAATCAGAGTGCGTTGTGCGTCTTAGAAAAATGACACGCTGAAAGAGGAGGAGGTAGAGGAGTAGCGTGTGTTGACTGTTTAGTATTGTGAAATACATTTATTGAAAATGTAAAAGTTTAATATTAAATTTTCTGGATGGATAATTCTCGCATTTACCGAGATAAAATTTATATATAAGTATCCCAGTTGAAATTTACTTGGTGTGCAAACTCGATTCCAGGGAAGGTGATTTTAAATAGGAAAAAAATTAGATCATTTAATTAATATAGGGTAATATAGACGGGCGTCTCATCAAGGTTGAAAACTTGATTGGCGTGCAACTCGATCCCAGGGAAGGTGATTTTAAGCTGGCATGATTAACGACAACTACCAATCAGAGCGCGTTGTGTGTTTTAAAAAAAATGACACGCTGCTACTGCTGCTACTCCTCAGCGCGTCATTTTTTTTGGACACACAGCGCACTCTGATTGGTCGTTGTCGTCGGTCATACCAACTTAAAGTTACTTTACTACTCCATATAGAAATATATATAACCTTTTCTGATTGGAGTACTAAGGTAATTTTAAGTTGGTACGACCAACGCCAACAACCAATCAGAGTGCTTTATGTGTCCTAAAAAAATGACACGCTGGAGGAGCAGCAGCAGCAGCAGCGTGCTGGTCTTTTATATATATGATATCAGGGGTGGCTATCTTTTGTGTACAGGGTGGCTCAATTTCGATGTTTCTTATGGAGAAATCTGTAACCATTGGAGATATGGAAAAATTAATGGCGCATCCTCGATCTTTTTTTTGAAAAAAACTCAATGGTTAAAACCGGAAATCTAATTTGTTTTGTTTTCGCCAAAACAAAAGTTTTATTATTAAACTTTTCGATAAATGTTGATAAATTTCGACGTGTCGCGATCGACTTTGTTGAAATAAAATAGAAAAAAATCGATTTTTCGATACTTTTTCAAGGTAAATTTTTAGTTTATTAAGTCAAGATATCGCGAGCGATCGACCAAAATTTGCTTCGCGGTCGACCGGTTGTCCACCCCTGGTAAATATTATATTAAATATTAAAGATGTATATTACATTAGCTGTATAGACATCAGGCAGACGAATTTTTAAAAATCAAATTTATGTTTTTAAAAGTCATAGCATTCCCTAGGCCGGCGCCGTACAAGCGATGTAGAACTATTTACGAAGAGAAGGAGACAAAGAAGGCGTACAAAGCAAAAAGATTATAAGACCAAAATTATTTAATTTCATGTGACAAAAAATAATATTAATTTACATAATTCCCTCGTCAATGGGGTTAAAAAGCAAAAGATCTAAGGTCACTTCGTATAATATACGTGTCTATTAGAATATTTCTGCTTTATTATGTTCGTTATCGAATAAGGCAATAAAATTTGATATGGTTTAATAATGCTTTTAATTATTGTATACATAAGTAATTATTTTACATAAAAAAATCATTGGTTTGCGAGGGGGTAGCACTGGTTCCCAAGGGCGCTTTTTACTCACGTTATACGAGTTACGACTCTACCAAAAACTGTTTCAAATTTACAAATTAATTCAGGAATAATTACAAATACGATTTTATTAATTTTTAAGTATTTTTTTTAATATATTATATACATAAATGTGAATATCTTTTACTTTTTTTATAATCAAAATTATGGATTAGGTTAATATTCTTAATGCACTTATTCAATAAATTACTGAATCGTCGCCGACTTTTACTGAAAAGTTTTAGTTACGGTATTAGCACTAATTTGTTTCTTAATCAAATAGCTTTTATTTGCATAAATCAATTAAAAGTTATAAGGTTCGATTGAATAAATTTACAAGCTACACAAATTTGTTAATTAAAACGATCTACAGATATTATACAAAGATTGGTATTATATATAAATTATGAATATAAATTTAACTAGTAGGTACCACATTACAACTTTTCCAATTAAGACTATATGGGTACAGGTACTCGACAACATCAGTTATATTAGGTAAAAGTAATAAATAGGTATACATTAGTTGGAGTAGGTACATAAACAAACAACGTTTTCTTACTTTATAATTGAATGATTTGTTGCGTAAGTTTTTTCATTGAAAATTTTTATAAAATTTATTATTGTACCTACAATATTCTTATTGTAGTAGGTATACAAAATAAATAAAATTTTAACTTATAAAATTAAGAAAAATCTTCCCAAGATCGAAAACTTACAAGGTAATTTGCTGTTACTTTTTAAATCTTGTATATATTATAATATTTAACTTGCATTGCTTCCTCTAATACTTTGGATCGTATATTTTGTTTTCTCTATTGGCAAACAGGCGACTGAGGGATTCGAACCCAGCACAGTAAAAGCTCTTTATTCGCGGGGGATACGTTCCGTAAATATGCCGCGAATACAGAAACCGTGAATATGAAATGGCAATTTATATGGGATTATAGGGGATACGTTCCTATAGGTGACAAAATAAAAAACAAGTTGAAGCTACAGACGACCTTATTTTATCTTCGCGAAGATGAGAAGAAGAAATCCGCGGATTTTTTTATCGATCGTACAGTTGATTCATAGGCATTGAATGATCGTGATATGGATGCAAACAACTCTCCAAGGCGTAAACGATCAAGTATTTCTGTTTTCACTTTAAGCGGTAACAGATTTTTTTCGCGTCGAAACTCGTTTTTCATTTTTTTTTTAGTCGACATTATAAATTAGGAAGACAGCGGTAGATACGTGCTACTCGATCGCAATTTTTGTAACGAATTAGAAAGATGACAAAATAAAACACGCAAAGCGGCTCTTACCAAAGGACGGAACGTCTAATGCGACCGCATTTAAAAATATACTTTATGCATTGAGTAATAAGGTTGATTTCATTCTGTTTGTTTACATTCTCAAAAACGCTCAAAAATTCTCTCAATTCTCAAAAAAAAATCCTTTTTATCAATGTGTATGTACCGATTAGATCCGCGAATAAAGAAATCTTTAACCGCGAATATAAGAATTGGATTGCATTTTTTTAATCCGCGAATAATGACAGTGCGAATAAGGATCTACCTACTTATTCGTATAGTCGTTGACGTTTCACTCCATGCCAAGTAAGAAAACCGCTTTTTATTTTATGTTTACTCCAGCCCTGGATCTACTATTTTTCCAAACCGGAGCAAGAACTTGTCATTGGCGCTATTTTCCTCCAACATTTGAGTTTAATAAAGATCGAATAAATTTAAGTTTAAGAATTTAACTATATGAATTTTGCGCCCTTTGAGCTGTCGCCCGAGGCAAACACCCCGGCTTGCTCCCCCTAGATCTCTGGGGCTGGGTTTAGTCAGATCATTATTTGTTAGAAGTGACTTAGTTGAAACTCGAATACATTTCTCTCATTAGATTTTATAAGGGGTAAATAAATACTCGAAACGTTGGATAACGTAAAAAAATATATTAACTTTATTGACCACGATTCTCAATTAAATTATAATAATATGCAAGTGTTTACATTAATATACAATGGAAAGTCAACTAATCGAATAACTAACCATATACATACATAATATTATGTAAGTACCTATTTATTTAATTAATATGTTAGCAAGTTGACAAGAAAATCTAGCGGTTCCTCTTGTAACTATAGATTGAAATTGATTATACTATACGGCGTTACATATTTATTGACTCGAAAGTGGTTTAAAATTTTCATAGAATTAAAAGTTTAAGGAAAGTCACAAGAAGTAAGAAACAAAAGTTTAGTGGAATGAGTTGTTACAATCGTAAACACGGTATTGGTCCAGATGTATCTTAGATATTGCAGGAAAATAATTTATGTTAAATGAATAAGTATTATCAGGTCTTTCGCTTCACCAATCTCATCTCGAAAACATCTTTTCCAGAACACGCGCAAAGTGAAAGCACTTTAATGATGTACTAAACCCTTAATGGCTCGATAAAAAAGTAATAACGCAGACGTTTCAAAAAAATATATAAACGAAATTAACTTAAAACCAAAAAGGGGTACTTATTCAAGATTTTAAAAGGGATAATTACTGCTAAACCTTAAAATATAGCTAATATTTCTATAAAGCAAGAACGAAATTCTGTCGTCTTCCATTATTCTGCTTTCCTAGATTACGAATGGCTTGTTATTTTTTTTATTCCGGTTAAGAAATAGGTTAACCGATAAATATCTGATGTCCGTTGCAAATACATTTTAGGCGATCCTCATGAAAACCCAAGCTGAAAAACCAAAAAGAATGTCGGTAATATAATTCATAATTTTGTCGACTAGACGAACGTTGTATGAAAAAATGTTACGACAATTAATTTTTTCGCCACATTTCTGCTTTATTGTTTGTCGTGATGTAATTAAAGTTTCAAATTAAAAAATAACCCTCATACATTATGTAGTAATCAAAACGTTTGTATTATCCTGACACATTAAAAAAATATTATATTGTTTCAATTATTTTATTTTGTTTTATTCTATTATTGTTATTTTAAAAGTTGTGCTTACGTTAAAATTTTATAATTTTTGAGTAGGGTAGGTACTAATAGAAGATTTAGTTTTCACAGATTTGCTGCTCAGTTATTCAGTAAGTGAAGTCAAGCTAGGGTATCTTACTTACACATCTTAATAGAAATTTTCCTGAAACGTGTTTTGGTTTCCACAAACTTTTTACATAAAAAAAGAACAAAAATGATTTTTGATTGATATTTCGTGTTAAAAATAAGTAACAATAAGAAACTAAATATCTAACGAAAGAAAAAATTAAAAAATGTGTAGCCAATCTTCATCAGTCCACACTTATCTCTATAAAGCTTTTCCTAAACGTAAAGTAAGCTGTTGCTCGAAGGAATAAAATCTTTTCTTTTTTTTCATTTATTATTTATTATGATTTTCCTTTATATACTACCAGTGCAAGATTTCTTAGAATTTTAAATGTAAAACTGTGCAAGTGTCTACATAAACAAAACTAGATCATGATCCGATTTTCGTGTCTTTCAATAAGTCGAAACTTTTAAAAGGTAAAAATCAAAACTTGTCCATATTTCTTCGTAAATTGCTTTACATTTTACTGGTACTACTATACTTTTCAACGCAATATAAACAACTTAAGTACATAAATGTGATTTTTGTTCACTATAGGTAGGTTTAATGTAACGTAGAAAGATTTCTATTGTTTTCATAAGGGTAAATGTAGTTCTATTCGAATTTTTGAGCAGAAATTTACTCCATACATGCAAAAGACTTGTCCAAAACAAACAAAAACATTTTTTATGCCAACTTTTACAATATTTTGATGCGAGGATGCTAAATCGCTAAACGCATGAAGTCTGACAAGAAATTTATGATAAAAACAAAAAAATAACGACAACATAAAACCTTAATCCGTACGTCAAACCAAATCCGCCAGAAGAAAAGCCTGAAAGATTTGCGGAAAATGAGATTCCTTTACTTTACCTTGTCATACTACTGGTAGTCGGTTTGATTTCAATATAGCGCTACCATTCTTTCTAGATTTATATGTTTGGAGCGAAAATTTATAAAATACTAGACAAAAACTAAAACATTTTTCAATGGTCAAAATCCATTGCAGATATCCATAAGTTAAAGTCACCTTCTAACCTACAATAATATTATAGCGCAGTCATTTTCCCTGAATTTTATTTGAAAATCGTTATCTATAAATTAAAATAAAGCAAAACCGTGAACGGGCGTGAGTATTGAAAAACTTTTTTCTCCAATCGTTTACTTTCTTTTCGTACTTATTTAAATCAACCTGTACGACTGCAAACGAATCCTGAATTTATAATAATTATTGAACTTATTTACGCCAAGACGTCGAAAAACAAAAATTAGAAACAAAAATAATTTGATTGAAGGATATGAAGTAAAACATTTTACAGACTGTATGCAGCAAGACATTCGTCACTTGAATAATACCATCAAATTGTGAGAGTGCAGGCAAAAGGTTTCAATCCATCGTCAAAGTTAATTTGATATGGGTGCGGCTAGTGGATGAACTTAAACTTATTTAATAGCATGCATTAAATGCATAATTAAATCATGACCCTGCAATTGAAATTTCCTAATAAATCTATTTACCGAAATAATCAGCAGCTTTGGTAAGCTGCAGATGGCGTATATATACAAACGCAAATTAAAGCATACAATTTTCCTGCAAATCAAACATATAAATTTAAGCAGGAGACGGATTTTGTTTCCCATTGCAAACTTTCAAATTGAACAATGTGCGTACCAGTGGCGTAGCTATCGCCTAACGCGCGGTTGATGTGCATTGAAGAAAAGCTCAATACCAATGCAGTGGTTTAGTAATAAATATTAACAAATATATTTTTCTTTAATTGATTTTAATAAATCGATCTACATATTTTGTGATATTCCTCCATTTTTATAATACGAGAATTAACATTTTCTCACAAAATTATTTTTTAACTCTACAAAAGCTGTAAAATGTATCCACATCGAAACCTGTACTTGCGTACAGTAGCTGTAGCTGCGTTCAGGCTTTCAGAAACTTGCCATTTTCCAACTGATCTAAATCAAACAAAAATATAAAAATCTGAAAAATTTTAATTTAATATGTCTTCCAAGGGGGATCGCGTTGTATTAGAGAATGACTCACAAAATAAATTCTTGTGTTTGAAAACTAACTTAAAAAAAATTAAAATGAATATTAAAAGCAACCAAAATCTATTCACGAACTTGAATAGACTCTGACGTTATCAAAAATATTGACCACTACCATTGAAAACAAAATTAGTTTTAAAATTTATTCAAACATTGCAAAATAAATCGATTACTTTCAGCTTTATGTATGATTTATTTTCAATTGTTTTTATAAACCGTTAAAACATAAAGAAAACTTACTTTAAAATGTAAATTTTTTTCTGAATAGTTAACTTTTGTTCGAGTATTTAAAACTAATTCTGTTTTCAATAAATTGTGGTCACTATTTTCGATGATTGTTGTCTCACGGAACTAAAAACCAGTTTTTTAATTTATTATGTTCTTCTGCAGCAAACTTATTTGTTATTCTCAATTATTCTGTACTTATTCGCAATCTAACAAATTTACTATATAATTTGCTTTTAACTAGTTTTGCAATTTTTTATTGCATATTCAGGCAATTAACAATATACGAAATAATTTTTTGCATTTATTTACAAAAAAGTAGACTTTTTGTAGATATAGATGCTTAATTTGAAATGTATTTCAAATTGATTACACGAATTAGGTCTCTTCGTCCGATCGTCTCTCAAAGGTTGTAGTAAAATCATTTTTATTTTTGTCAAAAGCTGCGGAACTGTTTGGGATATCCAATAGAATAAAATTTTCTGATAGTTTTCCAGTTTTACAAAAGTTACCTTAAATTTGGCATTGTATTACTGTTGCCCAAAATTTTTAGAAATAAAAAAATACGTTAACCGAGCGTCTCACTGTTACCTACTTTCGCTTATTAATTAATTATTTATTAATGAAAATGATTAACGGATTGGGTAATCGTGGACGTTCATTATACAGTCGAGATCAAAATTTTATGTGAGCTTATATGGAAAATGGCAGGCATTTAATTTTAAGTTAATTTATAGTCCTTTGGCAGTTAAAATTTTTAACTAGGTGGTGCTCTTAAATATTTTAAACCAATTCCCCCGAGGCTTTCACTAAATACAAAATTTTTACGTTGAGATTAAATAATGTTTTTTGTAATTTCCAATACAAAAAACTTAATTGCCAAGCTACTAATTTAATTTTGTATATTATTGGATATAAAATTACCAAAGGTTTTTTAATTTCTTCCAATTAATTAACTTCGGGTGACATTTTATAATTCATTTATTTACTTTCTACTGGGTTAAAGCTCTTGAAGCATTTTTCGAGAAAATATCCAACAATCTACTCGACCGGAATCACTCTCAGACTATTATGAAGTGTCACAGAATCTTAACACTTTTTGTGTTTCTTTGTGATATTGAAAACAAGTTTTACTTTATTTTATTAAATTAGCTTCATCAAATTTATTTAACTTTTGTACACCTTTCCGTATAAATCTGGTAGTACTTAATTGTCCATTATAATTTGTGATTGTTTGCTTATAATAGCAATAATACCTATCAATGTATGCATCTCTTATATTATAAATTATGAAAACACTTTTAAAAAGATGTTGCATCAGTTAAATTCTTTTACATAACGTCAAGTTAAAATTTCGTGTTTGACGTGAAGTGCCACTAATGAAAATAACAACAAAAAGAATTTGTAAAAAATCAAATAAAAAGAACTCACTAATTGGTTTAGCAGTTTGAGAGTTTGTTTGGTAAGAAATGAGATTTGGTATTTGAAACCGTTCGAACTTTTAACTACAGCATCGTACAAAATCAGACTACTTGAGCAACAATATCCTTAAATTTGTACAAAAAATACTATAAAAATATCAAATCAAGCTTTAATTTTAAAATTCACCAGCAACAGAAATAAAGGAATAATAATAATAATATTTAATTGGATACGTAAATCTTTTGGCACGTATAGCTTCAGTAAGCTTTATCTTTATTTAAGAAAAAGAAAAAATCTATTAAAATTACAATCCAAGTGAGAGAATCTTACTTACTTATCAATTATTTACAACAGAAGAAGGTACAAATTGATAGGAAGCTTTCAAAATCCTTTATTGATTGGAATAAATCGATTATTCTAGACAGAGGAGACTTAATAGAATTTATGGCCAAGTTTGGCTACACGTAACTTTCTTATCAAATCCTAAGTTAATATAAAAGACTAATGTGATTGCTACCTCGTTTCGCTTATTGTAATTAATTGATAGATTAAACAACAGATAGTAGATACAATTATAATTGCTTTAATTTTTAATTACAAATCTGTAAAGAATTTTGAAACAAATCATTTTAATTTCAGTTGGCTGCAATCCAAGGATTTTGTTCTAAAACGAAAGAGTATTGCCCTGCAGGATTACAGGGACCCGATGGACCACGAGGATCTCCAGGATCTAAAGGCGATCGAGGCGATACCGGTTTTCCGGGTATACCTGGACCTATCGGTCCCAGAGGTGCGATACAAATTTATGCTTTGATATTTAATACGTTAAATACTACCTCTACATAATAAGTATACCTATATATTTACATGAGATACACCTATAATTATGATTTCAGTTTAAATTACCGTAATTAACTACATACTTTATTTGTATGTATTGAAAACTTGTGATATTATGGTTAAAAATAAATTTTTTAAAATTAAACTTATCCGTGGAGTAGCAAAGCAAAGTAGGATAATATTGAAAGGGAAAAAAATTCCACTAAAATTTTCAGATAAATTCGATATAAGAAACGGCAAATTGTAATTTAAAAATAATTTTTTAATTAATTTTCGATGCAACTGTAAGAATAAAAATAATATAAACCACACATTTTCTTTATTTAATGAGAAAGTTAAATGTCCTAACAATAGGTACATAACAAATTATGTAATTTATTAATAATAATTATTATATTGTGTATAGGCATTATTTATTGTGTTTAATTTACAATTTCAGTGGGGTTCGTACATATTATCAAAGTATTTTATGTCTTAACTATAAAAAAGAATACTATTTGTTTAGACGTCCTCGTCCTACTCGTATGATATAGATAGTGGGTACCTACATTAATTTATCGAAATAAAATTTCTATTTTTAAGGTTACCCCGGAAATACAGGAGAAAAAGGCGAGCAAGGAAGGCCTGGATTAGACGGTCGCGATGGTGTTCCTGGTGAACCTGGATTTGATGGAATGCCTGGAAGAAATGGGTACGATGGATTACCTGGAGAACATGGTCGACCTGGCGATCTTGGACGTGATGGACGCAATGGAACGGATGGTATATTGTTAACAAAAAATTATATACCTCAATTTATTCAAACACTTGATAATAAATTGTCAATGTTAAGTAAACAGCGCCTAACACAATAGGTTTATCTATTAATAAGCCAAGAATATTTTTGCTAAAAGTGGGAAACAAAGCAAAACAAGAATTAAGAGGATTAGCCAGTGCGTAAGACCATAAGTAAACAATGAAATAATTGGTCTCGAACCGATTTTGAAATAATAATGCAGTTGGCAAAACAAAAAAGTAATTCACATTTTCAATTATTCAAATTGCACAGTTTTTCATTTCAAATAATAAGTAGGTACTTAGCCAAAACTAATAAGCAATAATACATATTTTATAACAAAGAAGAGAAAATTGTCGCTTCCATGTTAATAAACAAAGTTTAAAATTCCCATTTATTTAACTAATAAGTAAAATACTATGGTGAAATAAAAAGTTTAAAGTTCTCTAAAAATTAAATATATTCACCATACTTTCTAGCTCGAAAAGTCTGAGAAAAAAGTGGGCTGTCGTTTCATAATATTTTTATATCGTCAGCAACAAATAAAAAATGTGAAGGAAATATCTCTTATTTTTTGAGTGTCGATGTGCTTTTAAATTATTGAATTACTCAATAAAAATTGTTTAATAACGTTTACCAAAAATACGTTTCTATTTTTATTAAATGATATAAAATTTAAATACTAATTAAAAATAATAATAATAATTGCTACTTTTTAGAAAAAAATCGTATTTAAAATGAGAAAAAATTATTAATTTATGTCATCAGGCAATTTAATCAATAATTTTGTTTATATTATAGGTCGACCAGGCTTGATGGGACCTCAGGGTCCTCCAGGACCGCAGGGTCCTACGGGTAAGCTAAGAAATTTAATTAAGTTTATAATCTAAAACAATTTCGCTATTATCGATAACGTATTTATAAAAATGTTAATTAAACTTTTTATTATTTCATATTATAAAAATGTCGATAAAGTTTAGATTTTAATTTTTCATTTCCGGATTTTTTCTTAGGGTTGACAGGCCCTAGAGGAAGACCAGGAAAATCGGGTAACCACGGCACACCAGGAATTCCTGGTATAACGGCTTGGAAAACTAGGGTGAATGGAAGTTCGGAGTTACTTATTGCCCCGTCGATAGCGGGTAAGTAACAAACAAAATCTAAACAAAAAAGTGTAAGCAGTGCCCCGTAATAACGGCGCACACTTAATTTTTACTCGAACAATAATATCAAATTATTCATAAATCATAACTATAATAGTAGATATATGTAGTAAGAAATATAACATTTTTAAGCTTTAGATTTTCTTGTTTTTTGTAATATAGGTATCATACAAAAATTTTAATTTATCGGAAGGTATAAAATCTGCTCGTTAAACATATGGATGGTAATAATTATTTTCAAGGAATCCTAGTAATTTTTAGATGCACAATAAATAAAACTGCGCACTGCACAGAGGGTCAGATTAAGATATTTTTGACCAAAAGTAAAATAAGCAGAATTTTAAATTTAGATTTTTAGCCGTTAAATTTAGGTAAATCTAATTTTACGTTTTTAATACATTTTAGTTCCGCAAGATTTTGCCTTGATATCTTTTTCAATTAATGCATTCCTCGCTTAGTAGATGACGTTATACTTCCATTTTCTTCCCAGATTTTTCACTTACTGATTTTTCACCTGTGAACCTCTATTATTCTGTTGAAACTTAGTAGTAGTAATTAGTAGATTTTAGCCACAAAAAAAATAAAAAAAAATACTTTTTAACAAAAAATTAAGCCGACGAAAAAATTTTGAAAAAATATTCATAAGTAATTTTTAAAATTTGTAATTTATTAAGATCGTAGTGTAGCTTTTGCGTCAAAATACATTATTATTGTATAGGGGAGAAGGGGGCAGGTCCGGACAGCTTTTTTCAAACTGCTATAATATTCATTCATTTTTGACATAAGAGATTTGCAAAAATTATAGTAGGTGTAGCTATGTTTACTTAATGTTTTCCTGTTAAATCTAAATAAAAATAGCAAATTATTTTTCAGAAAAAAATTATTTAGCAAAATTATGAAATTGTCCGGAACTGCCCCATTATGGGCATTGCTTCAATATTACATTTTCACATCGCTTTAATATTAATGCGTTGAGACAGGGACATAATTTAAATAACTTTGTAACATTGTTCATTATGGGGCAGTTTCGGACTAGTTTAATTTTGTCGTCACCGTTTATTTGCATCATCACCTTTATTTCCTGAATCACTGACATTGCCGTTCAGACTCTTCTTAGCTTTGACGACACTATCGAACAGTGTAGATTTTGGTAATATTAAATGTAATAGCAGCAGCTCTCAAAAACATGGTCCTTCTAATAACATTTCGTACTGCATTTTCAAGACATTACTCGGAATTTCTGGTCAGATGTTCGCGCTATCATTCAAACAAAAGCATTTCAAAAAAAGAAGCATTTTTCTTTTTTAAAGAAGTATTTGGACTGTCCGAACCTGCCCCACATCAATTGTCCAGACCTGCCCCAGTTGCACATAATTGCATTTTATTGCTACAGCATCTACAAACACACAATTTATAACAGTGTGGTCTAAGTAGTGCAACTTGATAAACATATCACAATTTTTTAGACAGTGTCGATACATTTTTGATTTGTCTAAAAAATTGTAATATCTACAAATACGTTGAACCGTTAGAGTTTTGTGAGATTAGGTACATAAAAATCAGCCCTCTTTCTAGTGAAACTATTAATTCTTACCTAAGTTTCAAAACTTGAAGTGTAGGACCTTACTAATACACACGTCAACCTTATATCACAAGTCGGCTTTCAACACTTTGGCATATAACTTTTTTAATTTTTACTTTTGTGATTGCCACGGATTTGTTATTCTAGTATAGTTTCTTGGCGGCAAATTTGAATTGTCCGATGGTGCCCCATGTCCGGACCTGCCCCCTTCTCCCCTACATTGTTATTGTAATATAAAAGGAGATGAGGCGCGATGAATATAAGGAAAATGCTGTCCTAAACCAACGTAAGTAACTAATCTTGAGTCGGCGCCACACAAACACTCAACGAAGATCATTAAATTATTTTAAAGAAATAATCGCAACATGAAATCTCCAGCAATAAACAATAACATACCAACTCACTCACACCAACTCAAAATTAGTTCTTACATTGGTTTAGCAGATTAGTTATTAAAACTCAAAAATTATATTTTATTTATTTTTTAATTTTTAGTTTTTTTTGTTGGTTTAATTTTTTTCGCTTTTGCACTTACCCATTTTTTATGATTTTTAATTTTTGTACAATAAAAAAATACATTCCGGACCGCTGCGTGTAAGCATAATAAATTTTAGAATAAATTTATTTTCAGTGGTACTGGTACTCACGTGTAAATACAATTTAAACTCTCAAATGATACCTAACTCCAAGAAAAACATTTTTTGCACTTAAGTTATTGCTCATTTTGGACCATAAGTTTACATATAAAAAATGTAAATTCAAGATAAGAACAAGGCAAATTTAAAAATGCTGTATCAAATTTATACAAAGATGTCTCTAAAATATAAATCACATTTCATATCTAGGCGTGCTGGCAAAAATTTTATATTTCAAAATTATAAGGAAGAAAAATAATTTTATAAACATTTAAGTAGATGCGACAATTTTTATAGGTACGATGCGTCGCCGTCGAGTCGGGTGTCATCATTTTTCTCTAGTAATATTTTTTACTTTTTGGTTTAACATTGATACTCTGCAACCCCAAAAGAAATAGCAGATTTTGTTAAAAATTATTTTGAGATTGAATAAAGCTCGTTTTGTTCAAGTTAAGTATTTTTAATATTTAAATTTTTATTATTAGGTATATAACGATACAAGTTAATGCAAAAGTATACATACATACATACTATTTCAACTTAAGCCCCATGCCTTGCTGTATTCTGTTTATATTAAAAATGCTTTATAATTTTAAAGACTTTTAGTCTGGAAGGTTTTTCGTGCTGTAGATAATATACAGTCAGCTTGATAAATTTTCTCGTCGTAGGTATTAAAAGCTTCATGATTAAAATTGCATATTATAGATCAAGTTATTTGCGTAATAAACCCAAATCGTTTTTCGTTTCGTGCGAATGCTGAATTAGAATGATTTTTCATAAATAAGCATGTCAATGACACACGAAAGTACTTGACTGAAATTCCAATATACAGTGCATCTTATTTATGTATGTACATACCTTATATGAAAAAACGTTGTGAGAAAGAGCGCATTTTGTGTAAGTTTAATTCTTCAGCTTTTATAGTACTATACACAGTGTAACCTCGATAATTCGAATCCACGGTAATCCAAACTATCAGTAATACGAGTCCGATTAAATTACGAAATTGTTTTAATAAAAATTTTAAAAATAATTATCAGAATTATTATAAGTGGCAAGATAAAAGATTTTTCCGCAAATATTTTTTGTGTTTAAACGTATAAATAAGTAAAATAAATCTTAAAGAATGAAATTCAATAATCCGAAAAGCCTTAATTCGATTTATCGCGAGGTTATACTATATTAACAGAACATTATTATTTATAAAGTAAGTATCTATACTATATACCTAAGTAATATACTTTTTCTTAAATATTATTGAAGCCATTTTTGTGCGTAGACTGAAAATATTTGCATCCTAATTTCTGCTGTTTATTGACATTTCATTCTAAATTTAGAGGGTTTTGTAAAGAAAAAATTAATATACTACCTCGTAACCTTCCCGACTGATACCGCCCGCCGTAGGAAATAAGGATATTAACATACATATTATTATAATATAGAGTAAAAGAAAAACTCGTTTTTCAAGTCAAAATAAATGTGATTTAGCTGTTCTGTTATACTGTCACTTAAGATACTTGGATTTTTAAGAAAAAAAAATGAAACTAATAAATTATTGAGATTTTCAAACTATAAAGTGAAATTTTCTAAAACCTATTTAATGAAGAGCGATCGACTTCTTATTTTTGTTTTAAATAAAAGTTCTGCAATATAGAAAAGAAAATTATACAGAGTTATGTATAACAAGTATATTTAAATTCATTTCATGTTATCTGTACAAATTTTATATATATCCACAAATAATACAAAATCAATTAATGTCGATATAAATAAGATATAAATTAAAAATTAAGGACGTGCTTTTAGGATAAAAAAAATTACGACTTTCCATAACGCTTACCGTGTGGTGCTCAAATGAAAAATAGATGTGATGTGCTTGTTCAGCCTTCGGTCTCATACTGCCTGAGAGATCGAGATTTTCGGATGTGGCTATCATATAACTTGATCATACGTTAATCGTATGGTAGATATAACATTAAGTCTAGGATATTAATTCAATACAGATTAAATAAAATTAGTAGATGTTAAATTTTTGCGTTTTAATTCTCATTTTATGAGACAACAACATGTCCTTGAAGATAGTTTAGGTTTTTGGTCGAGTGAATTACAAAAAGAAAAATAATTTAAAAAATTTGTAAAATATCTCATTAATTCCATTCAAGTAAGTCACTCACACTCTCAAGTTTCCGTGAACCGATTTCAACTAAAATCTATAATCGGCTCTAATTGTCGATATAAAAGTACTAAATATGAAATTTAATTATGAAATTCTTATTGGTTTAGGAGCTAGAGCGCACACAAAATCAGTGACATACACACACAGACAATTCTTGTCTCAGACAAAGTCTGAGAAAAGATTTTTGATTACAAAAATCCCGGGAAAAATCCTATGCTATGTACTTATATTAAAGTAATAACCAATTTATTTTCAATAGGTAATATGTACGGTTCTTCGAAAGATCCAATAATTGTCTACGAAGGTGAAAATGTACGTTTAAGATGTGCCAGTAGTGGTGTGCCAAAACCTCACGTAGAATGGCGAAGAACAGATGGACAATTAATTTTTACGGGAACCTATCAAGGTGAGTATTTAATGAAAACTAAACTTTAATTTATTTATGCCTCATAGTCATAACTTTTCAAATATCTGGCCTTAAATTTTATTCTTAGCTTGGAATTAAGTATTCAACAAAAAGTATAAAATTTAAAAGTTTGTCTTTAAAACACTCATTTACAATGCACACGTACTAGAAAAGTTTTAAAACTCAAAAAACACAATGCGTTATCAACTTGTTTTCTTTCAACTTGAAAAAAACAGCGTTTTAAATGAAATGGGTACGAATTTAAAATCAAAATTTGACTTGTTTAGTTTAGAATTTACTAAATTCACATAAGAATCACAGAGTATAAGAATGATAGAAAGCAGTCCAAAAAGCAATAGGTAATAAAACAAATTATTTGCGGACCATTGCAAATACGGCTTACGATTAAAAAAAAACAAAATTTTACATGAAATAGCATTTAACGATAATTGATTGGGTGCCGTTAGAAGGGTACCCCTGTCTATCGCATAAGTTTTTTTGCAAAAATCGTTCAATAGATCATTTTCAATCAAAATTTATGTGTCCAGAGCAAATTTTAATGTGGATCCGAGATTAGACGTACTAGTTGCGTTGTCAAAATTGACCATCCGTGCGCTCCGCTCCGTCACCTCCGCTCCACACACCTCGAGCTGTTTTGACTAACGCTGTCCTAATTAAAGATATTCCCCAACTCGGCAAAGTGTGCTACTAGTAAAGGGGTAGGTTTTTCTTTTTTTTCAGCAAATTTAAGCCAAAAATACCCCCTAAACAGTGAAATTTGCTTAATGTTAATTGTACGTTGGTGTAGCTACGACTAAAGCTGCCGCGCGTCCGTCTCCACTCTCCGTGCTAAGACACAGTTATTTTTGTTCGTTTGTCTTGCACTAACTTGAATTGAACACGTTTCTATGACGTCACTATACAACATTGTGCAGTATTATTTTACACTGACTTGCTCGGTTCAGGTTAGTGCATACAAACGAACAGAGCTATAGAGTGCACGTACTTTCAATCATAGGCGCAACTAATGAAACTAAAATCAAAATTAACTTCCCCCATATCCCTAAAATTATTATTTTTTAATTTTTATTTAGCTTCCCAAACTTTTGATTCTAGTTGCGTCTATACCGTAAATATAATGGACCATAAGGTCGCTTTTCAAATAAAAATTGAAAACTTTAAAATCTATTATTAGCTAAACTAATCAATATACGACATTCGTCCGTATTTAAAACGTTTAATTTTAATGTTATCTAATCAAATTCGAGATATTGTCTTAGATCGACCCGCTATAATTTTTTCAATTTTGTTTTTTAGTTGAAAAAATGTAGTTTAGGGTCGTCTTTTTATAATGACACACAAATCCAATGTCGTATAATATAATAGCAGAGTAAAATTAGTACATCTGCAAAGAGAGAAATTTTATTTTATTCCGGCTTACCCCTACTTACTTTACATAATATTTCAGATTCAAACTCGTTATTGACTATTTTTGTTTTCCTCCGTATGCAAAATTACATCTTTTCTTTTTTGCTTTAAGCTGTTTCCATACCAGGAGAATCTTTGAACTTGACCCAAATTAATCGAGTTCACATGGGAAATTATCAATGCGTAGCTAACAACGGAATTCCTCCTCAAGCAAATCATACGTTTAATTTGGAAGTTCACTGTAAGTATGCTTTAATAACCCTATGTATGTCCTCAAGATAATTCCGCCAGGATAAACTTAAAAGTTCACCAATTAAGCATTATTTATTGAAAAAAATTTTAATTTAATATTTATGCTCTAACGAGCAGTAAATTTCGTAAGTAACAATTAAAAGGAATTACAATCAAAAGCTAAAAATTATAAAATTACTATCAGCTTTTTTACATAATTTAAATTACAATAAAAAAAACTTTTGCTGTGCACAAAACGTAAGTAAAAAAACAACCGAGTAAAAAGAAAAATATACTTAAACAAAATAATTAACTCCAAAATTTTCAATTACGTATCACAACAATTTTTGCAAAATGTTAAATCATTATATTTTAGTTCCACCACTGATTCGAATAAGAAATCAAATGGTAGGAGGTATAATAGGAAATCATGCAGTGTTGGAATGTGAAATAGAAGCTTTCCCCGAATCCGTTAGGTAAAAATGTGTTCGTGCACTTGTTGGTTTTACTTCTCTCAATAATAACATTTAAGATATTGGGAACGATCGGATGGACGCCTATTGGAAAACGGAGAAAAATATCGCATAATTAATATCGAAGAGAGAAGCAATTACAAAGCAAGAATGATTCTTAATATAACGCGAATCAATTCGCACGATTTAACTATGTACCATTGTATCAGCAAAAACGAAAGAGGAATCACCAAAGGTGCTTTTACTGTCTATGGTAGGTCGCTATGAAATCTCAGTAATTGATTTTATTTTATTACCGATTTTCTAATTAATAAAATTTTAGAAGCAGATCCAAATTTGGCCACACCTCCTCCAATTCTGGACGGTAGTAATGTAGCAGTATTTGGAGTGCAACCACCAGAAATAGTTTCATTAGAAAACCTCTGTCCACCTATTCCGCCTCCAGCAAATTGCCCCGAATGTCCGGATGTAAAAATAATGGGAAATAAGTGTTCAGGATCTGGTTTTCTCTTTGACTTGATTTATCGCTGGGAAGTGAGGCCGTACGGAGATCAAAAATATAAGGGATTTCCCAAAAATCGATCGCTAAGTAAGTGGACAAAAGGTTCTCGATGCTAAGGGTGCGTTCCATTTAAAGCCCACGACAACCACGGTTGATCATCAGTCCGATCAAATAGCTGCGCTTGATCGTTAGTCCAATCAAAGAACCGTGGGACTAAGCCGCGGTCATCCATGGGCTTAAGTGGAACGCACTGTAGGTATTAGGTACTTGTCGACTACAATGTTTTCATTTTCAGATTGCGAACTTTACGCCGTTGGCAAGCCGGTTTACCATGGGTTTTATAATGAAAGTTATGGCTCGTGGATGAAAGATTCGAGTCCTGCTAGTGAATTGGAGGGTGAAAAATTTTGGATAACTAATGATTCCGAGGCAAATATGTTATACGAATATGATAATAAAGATGCCTTTAGAAAGAGTAAACCATCTGGGTGAAGAGATTAAACTATTCGTCGATGGAATAATTTTAATTTTTTTTTTTTAGACTGCACAAATTGAACACAGAATTTCAGGGCAACGCACACGTTATTTACAATGGATCCTTTTATTATCACGCCAAGGGAAGACCACAAATAATGAGATATTATTTAAATAACGAAAGCAGCATCGCACTCAATATTTCTCAATTTGCTATAAACAAAAAGAATTATTTGTACAAAACCAAATACAATTATTTAGATTTTAGTGTCGACGATAATGGATTGTGGGTTATATTTCCCGTCGAAGATTCCAATAATACTGCAGTTTTGAAAGTAACTTTAACATTTATGTCGTAATGATGTGTTAAAATGACATTTATTTTAGGTTGACGTGAATGCAATGGAAGTTCAATACATTTGGAACATAAGTTTGGAACACCAAAAAGTAGGCGAAATGTTCATTGTTTGCGGTGTTTTATACGCAATTGATAGCGTCACCGATAGAAACTCAAAAATAAGATTTGCGCTTGATTTATACACTAACAAATTGTTGGATGTAAATCTGGGATTTACGAATCCATTTAGGAAAACTACGATGGTCGGATATAATCATAAAAATAAAGTAATTAAAATCAAAAGTAGATACTTTTGTCTAATATTTTTAAATTCTTGTAGGAATTATATTCGTGGGATAAAGGAAATCAACTTACGTATCCTGTACGTTATAACGAAATAGAATATAATTACACAGGAAAAGCTGAAAAATTTGATCACGGCGAGTGGTAGAATGAATTATTAAAATAAAGACTATAAATGAATGCATTTAAAATATAAGGTTTTCACAAAAATAAACAATAATATAGTGTAAATAACTCTATGTATAGTGACCGTGTACCTATTATTCGTACTTGTATGTTTAAAATTAAATTTTTTTACAGCGAGCTTGATTTATTTTGAATTTACAGACTCCCGGAGTTTGGGACACCAATCGTGTTTAAAAAAAAATTTTGCCGTCACGGGACGCCCGGTAGATGTGAAACATGTCGTTGCAATGTGGATGTCAATATTAAATTAAACATTTAATGAATAAAAACGCATAATATAATTATGTGCTTAAAATTTACACCTCCAATAATAATTATTTAAAGTCAGGTGTTAGCAAGAAAATCAACGTCACGCATGTGATATCACATTACATATTTACGTTTATTATCAATTCCGTCGTTTAAGTACATAAATGGATGATAGTTTGCTGTTAATGTGTGTTGTAAGATTCAGTCCTACTTGAAAACTTCACAATGAGTGACTATTATTAATTAATTTTTGTAGATGTACTTCATACTAATAAATAACTAATAAAAAGTTTTTCCTTTTATTGTTATCAATCGGTTATTGTTATCAAAAACCTCAAGTCCCAATGTAATCACATTAAGCGGGCCCCACTGTACATAAGTAAAAAAATAAGAACTTCGCCAAGATTTGAACTAGGGATTACAAAACATAGTACCGGAACGGTACCTATACATCTACCAAACGTTACTAATAAAATTAAATTATATTTAAGTATTAATTTTTAATATTGATTATTCTCTTATATAAAGATTACAACAATGATAAATAATGAATATGAAGAAATCATAAAATTATGCGTTTTAACCATGAAAAACCAAAAACGTAAAAACTTGTGTTAAAATGAAAATACATTATTAAGTATAAACTTAAAAAAAACTTTGTTGTTAAAACAACAAAATATGGTAAAATAAATTTTAAAAAACTGACAGAAAAATACCAAAACGTTATAAACTTGTTAAATTAAACAAAAAAACTATAATATGAGCGCCTTGGGTACTTATTGGCAAAAGCTTATGAAATAATTACAATTTTATTGATTCACTTGACTTGAATTTTTAGCTTGATGATAAATTTATGGTAGAACAAAAAGAATGTAGACAAATAAATACAAAATTTTTATTATTGAAAAACTGAAAGCATAAGAATAATTTACATTACAGTCCTTACTTTTTCTTTCTCAATAAGTTATCTCAATAATTAAATAAGTTTTTGCATTATTGCTGCATTTAGTAAGCCAGCTTCAGCTAAAGTTTCAGAGTCTTTCAGATTCCTTGAAGGATATGTAGTAAGTAAGGAGAAAGGGCGTGTTTCATATTGTGGTCTAGCTGCGGTAATGTAAGAACGAACCTCACCTAAAGTATGTCCATGATTAAATTGTGCAATTAGTCTCGATCCATCGGCTAAACGAATTTGTATATTTGTAACCGGTTGAGAAGGATCAACTACCAAATTATTTCTAGCACGAGCTTCATTTGCTGCACTGTCTTGCTCTTGTACTGCCGGAGCACCAACCACTACAGGAGTGGGACAGCCTAATGTATGTCCTTGTCCGGTAAATGCTTTTGTCAACTTTTTATCCGTTCTTTTATCATAAGTTTCTGTGCGATGGTCTTCCATAGCCAAATGAACTTCACTATTATTCTCTCGTAACTCGCTTGGTATTTCACCGCGCAAGACTGTCTCTAAAAATTGTCTATTTGCAGGATTGCTGTATTCACGTATTTCGCCATCGTTTAAACTAAATCCATCTCTCCATAACTTTAAAGTAACTTGTTCAGGTCCAGAGGGTTCTATAGCTCCAGCAACGGTTTCAGTGTCGGTCGAGGTTTGTCCTAATCTGTAACCGGTACCTTTAAATGCTTTAGAAGTACTCGTTGTGGGCTCTAATATTTCCACGCCATGCCTAAAATTATTTTTGATGCTTGGTTGAAAAATCGACAAACAAAGTCGACAAAAAACTTACTCTCTGACGGCTTTAAACATGTTGGAAACAATGTCTTCTTTTCTGGGACCTAAAACTTGTTGGCCACTATGTTCAGATCCGCCAGCGTAAAAAGCTTGACCTTCCTCTTCGTCATCACTTGAACTATTATTTATTGTATGAATGGTAGCAAATTTAGAATTACTTTTTACTTTAGCTTTTGGTTTAGGTACTGCTGATATCGAGGACGAAGCGGTAACTTCATCATCCGCGGTATTGGTAGGCATCGGTTCGGCAGAATCGTTGAGATCATTATCCTCGAAAAAGCTACCAAGAGCAACCTACACAATTTTACGCACATTTTTAATAAATTCTGGGTTTTATGTAAGTACCATATATACTAACCTCCAATTGCCCGGCCGACGATTCTAAATAGAAACGCGCCCTTTCCTCATTTACTCCAGTAACAGCAATGAATTGCTTTACTAACTCTTGGTTATCTGCCATTATAAAATTTAATATCAACAATTTCTTGCCTGCAAAATTCGATTAGTCACAACAAATGCCAACTTTGGATCAACTGTCAAACTTACCACTCGAGCACTCGATGAATTTAGGTAACCTAAAAATACTCCAGTGGCGTATTTATATGAGGGCACATAACCCTGTGAATACCCTTTTTATTGAGTTTTACCGTTTTTAATAAACAATACATCCAGGCCAAATCCGGGAGAAATGCCACCTTGATATAATATGATAAAAGTAGTTTTTTTCATATTCTATAATTTTAAAAATTAAATAGTTTAGTTTTTAAAAGCTTTTCTTTAACTTGGTGTGAGCAGTATGCGTTGTCCAAATACCGGAGATGTGGAGTACTCGGTACTCGCGAAAATACGCCTATAATGATTGACATTAATTAATTTTCTTCTTGTTATATTATTTAATACAAATGCCTTTTGTGACGTCAGCTTTATCTATCATGATAACAAGCATCTATTTCTATGATAACAGCCGATAACAACAACTGACAACTGCACCAATTTCAAATTTTCACAAGTCGCGACGCGACATCTCGTAGCCTACTTGCGGTTAACTATTATTACAATTAAATTTTTGCAATATAAAATCGTTTTTAAATTAGAGTTTTAGTTCCAAAATGAATGTAAAATTTACAATTAGGCCCATGTTACGAAGTAATTACGTAATTTGTAATAATAATTATTACATAAATTGTAGCAAAATCATAACGTCAACAAGCATAACCTCTAAATTTTACAGTACAAGAAGTGATAAGAATAAAAGTAAAATTAAAATTACACAAGTATGTAGACGTTTTTTTAGTAGCAATAGCGATCCTCCAATACAAAAATTACCACCTTTGATGAATTTTCCTGAAATTGTATGGCCTTCGGTGTTCAAATCGATGCGTGTATTTATTTACACAACTTTTATCATAAGGCCTTATATGGACACCGATTTTAATATACCAGATTTTGTTAGCGGTTCTAAGAAAGCTGTCGAGGTATCATCGAGTTTAACATTAAGATTGCACTCATTTTAGTGTTTGCATTTTTAGGTGGTTTCTAATAAACTTTCGGAAGGCGATATGAAATCCTTGGATGGTTTAGTGACTCCCGACATTTTGCCTAGTTTATACAAGTCCGTTTCTCTTATGTCTTTAAGTCAGAGAGAAGAATTAGCCATTAATGTTGAAGATATTTATTTTTCTTTTCCCTACCAGGTACGATAATTTAATTGTTACGATCCACAAACACATCGACTCCCAATAAATGAAATAATGTGTAATGCAATCTCTATAATTCAAACTCGTTTAATTTACGTATTTTTTTAAATAAAATTCGCTAATCGAAACATAATTTTACTTCGGCTGACTAGTGGGGATTATCGAGATTGCAATTTCGTAAGGTATGAAATGTAACAAGTTGCTTTTATTTGTTGAAGAATAGAACCAAAAAAAAAAAAAAGTTTTGGGATTTAAATAATTCTCTTATTAACTTACTTACATCTAAAAGTGTTCTGTACATGGAAAATTACGATTGAATTTGATTTTAAGGTTGGCGTAATTTTTGATGAGGAAAGTAAAGCAAATAATAAGAGATACGTGGAAATTACTATGGTGTATCACATCATGCGTGGTTTGGCTGCAATGCGATCGAGAGGCGAACAACCCCCAATTAATTTAGGAAGGATGCCCGAATATCAAGGTCGTCTTTCAGTTTGCAATTATAGGTTTATTAGAGAATTCACTAAGGGCGTCGAAAGTGATTGGACTGTTAATCTATTGAACCATTTCAAACCTGTTGATTATGAGGAATAATGTGCGCGTGTGTTAATATTTTTATCAAATAAAAATTTCTTTTAAATAATTATTATAGGATGTTAATAAATCATTTGACGATTTGTTTTCTTGGTTTGTATTTAAAGTATTTTACTTGTGTCTTGAAAATAAAATTTTCTCAAATTGGTGAATAATAAATTATTCGTTTTACGTTAACTTTTGTCGTCGTAGGTAAAAATAAGAAATTGCACTGTGGTTGAAGGTAAATAAAAATTAAATAGTGATAGGTACCTACGAATATTGAATAATTTTAATCTGTCAAGAAATTTAATTCTAAATCTATGCAAGTAGTTACAGTAGTATTGTTAATTTTAAATCCTATCTGGAATTGATTCTCGTGTATTCTTTGTAAGTTTGGAAATTGTAAAACGATTTGATCGACTTCAATTTTTTCTATCGGTTTAAAACTTGGTAACAATTTAAATTCAAAAAGATTTCTAGGTATATCGACTTGTATGAAATTATTAAAAACTTGTTTGTACATTTGCACTCTTACTGTGGTATCGTTAATCGTAATTACCTCATTTTCTATGTTTAACTTTTTAAAGTGTTCTTTTTCTAGTACAATTTGCTTGTCTAAAAAAAAAAAATTAATATTAGAAAAATGCATAGTTGCATATTTTATTTACAACTTAATTATATCTATTTAATTTAATTTAATTAAAGCGAGACGTATGACTTACCCAAAATTTTACAACTTAAATAGAAATCTTGCGCTATATTGTGGTATACACTGGGCATTTGTTTAGGACAAATTTTAGAAATTTCTAAAAAGGTTTTCTCTTATGAGAGAATCAAATATGAACCGAAAATTCTCACCTGCATTGACTCGGGACAAAATTGTTAAAACTGGAATGTCTTCTCTCAAATGTTTCTTTAAAGCATTTACGTAAATTCCATTCTCAGATCCCGGTACTTCGTAAGCTGGCGAATTACTTGTAGTTGAATAAGCTCGTATAAAATTTCTATCTGATGGAAAGTCATGGGGTGCAAATGTTTCACGATAAATTGACGAATTTTCCAACCTGAATGTTTTTATAGTAAATTATATAAAATATATAAGAAATAAACTCCTTACTCTTCTGGCATCCTCAAACACATGTCCAATAACAGTGTAAATAAAATGGGTTTTTTATTTAAAATTTGATTTAAAATCAACGATTCGGGAATGGTGTCGCTCATTTGTAAAGAATCCCATTTAGGACAATCGATGGGCAATAAAAATTTATCGCGTATTTCGAAACCATGACCAGCATAGTAAAAAAATGCCATCACATTTTCGTCCACCACATCAGAAAAGAATTTTAGTGCCTTTTTAATTTCTTGTAAATTTAAATTATGAAAGCATAACGTACGAAAATTTAATGCCTTTAGAATTAACGCAATAGTGCTAACGTCGTTTGAAGGATTTTGTAAGGGTTGCATATTTTGGTATTCGTCATTGCTTATCAAAAGAGCAACTTTGTCCGAAACTGGTCCCTCGTAAACATATTTCTTTGATTCGGAATAAATGAAGACGTTTGTTTCTGCAACAACCTCGCTAATTTGGTTTCTTATTAGACATTTATATTTTCCATTATTTTCTATTTTGGCGTTATTAATCTACAAGAAAATAAAACGTTTTAAAAATTGCCAAGTTTTTGTTTATCTATTCGTTAATTTTTCACATAATAATTTTTTTGAAAATCTTTTAATTTCTATAAAATACTAACTGCAAACAAATGTCCAGTTTCGTTTACTAATAGCTGATTTTTCCAATACCACTGATAACTTGGTTCTGGATAACCAACAGCTTCAATTTCCAATACGGCAGGTGAGCCTTCAGGAAAATAAACGGAACCCTTTAGGTTTTTTATGATTTTACAAGGCTCCATTTGCACTTGAACTTGAACGATTTCAGAAATAAGTTGACTTTCATTTTGATATGCTATACAAAAATATTTTCCTTGCATTTGTGTTCTAAAATTTTTAATCATATTGAGACGACGATCGATCAGCATCTACTACATACTCAAAATTATCGTACTGCAAAGTGCAAGAATTTTCATCTTGCAAAAGTTGGTCTATATTTTGGTTCTTTCGGTACCACTGATATTTAGGTCGAGGAATACCGCTAACATTATATGTAAGCTTTAAAACTGCTCCCTTTATTAATGTTAAAATATTTTCGTCATTTAATATTATGCTTGTAGGCTGGGAAACGATTTTCATTGGCTCTGAAAATTAGAAATATAGGTACCTACCTAAACAAAATTAAGAGTCAAGTGGGGAAAATGTAAAAAAACCAGAAAAAGGGGAAAAGTGAACCAAGCATGTAATTAATTAGTACATATTTCAAAACGATAAATTTAAAAAAAATTTGTTTAGTAAAACCAATTAATGAGTCCTTGCACACGAGGCGCTAGCGTAACTGCCACATGCGTGAGCGAAATTCGTAGTTTCTTCACTTGTACTGTAATGTACTTAGATACAATTACCGTTACATTAGTTTAATCAATAAAATTATTATGTATTATTAATTTAAATATTATGTTATGCTAGTTATTTTAGGACAAACCTGGTTTAGAAATTATGTCGAGTGCCGCGTACAGCTCGCATTTTTCTAAAATGTATTCCAAAACTTTTAATTTCCATGATCTTTCAATGAATATATTCAACAGTTTTTGTGTGGGACAAGGTGAAGTGGTTTCAAATATTTTGCTTATCTCAGTGACGCTGATAAAAAGTAGAATATATACCTATTAGTTAAAAAAAATGAGTTTTGCTACTGCATATTATACTTACCTAAGTTGTTTTCTACAAATGTCCACAACTCTCATCCAATTGTTGTTTTCTTCTAAAATTCTAACTAAACTTGAGTATTTTGTTGCTTCCAATTTTTCGAGTAAAAGTTCGGATTCCATTTCTATTGAAAGAAAAAACGTTAAAAATTAGTAAGAAATGATAACCGTTTTATGACAAATAAAGCGGTAAGAGTGGGAAAAATTGCGAACACATAGTACGAGTGAGTACGAATGAAAAAAATTAATACCAAGATCAAAGATGCAAAAAAAATTAGGAAAATAATAGAAAAACTTATTTTTCCACAAGCCGAAAAAACTATGCAATTGTGTTTTTGCCATTCAAGCTATAGTTTTTATTATTGCAATAAAAATATAACCAAACTTGCAATATATTTTGATGAAAACAAAAATAATAACCCTTCCCCCCTGTGTACCAAATTTCAGATCTCTAGGACGTCGGAAAGTTGCTTAAAAATGGCATCGAAGCGGTCCAACCACACGGACGACGGAGAACGCTCTCCCCAAGTTAAATAATAGTAGTTTATATCACTAGGTTGTAAAGCGGTCACTTTACTCCCACTTCATGTTCATGTTCATGTTCATGGTGAATGCTGCAGAATTGAGTCGTTTACAAGTACTACAAAATAGAGCAATGAGAACGATCTTGAAAGTAGATAGATATTCGAAAATCGACGACATGATGAAGGAGCTCAATTGGTTGAATATAAGACACATGGTAGAGTGCCAAGTTTTAATGTTCGTACATAAAGTAGTGTTGGGGAAGATGCCTCGGTATTTTGATGGTTTTCTCCCAACATTCAGTGAGGTACACCAACATAACACCAGGAATGGAAACAGGATTGCTTTGACAAATGTAAACTCGGCGTTTGTGCAAAATACAATATTTTTCAAAGGTGCGGTGCTATATAATGAGCTACCGGAGCGATTGCGGAGATGCACAAGTGAAAAGGTGTTTAGAGGTGAATTAATAGCCTACATTGGGGGCAGGAGTTTATAAATGTATTGTGTGTTTTGTTTTTTGTATATTTTTGTATTATCTTATTATTATTTTTTTGTGTTGTATATATATTTTGTTTGTATTTTTGTTATATTTCATTGTATTATATTTTTGTGATTTTAGTGTAAATTTTTGTAGTAGTGTAAATTTTTAATATTTTTTATGTTTTTTGTATAGCCTTTGGCTAAATAAACGCTTTATTATTATTATTATTACTTTTGTGGGAGCAAAGTGCCACTTTTCTTAGGAGCGGGACGAAAAGTAAATTTATTACTACGTCTAAGATTCCAAAAATGCATACGGTACTTTGGCAATTATATCATGTTACGCAAACTACCACATCTGGGGTAGGCAATAAAGTGTTGTAGAACATAATAGTCAAGATTTATGGTTATTTTCAAGGCAGGTATTAGACCCTTTTTTGTAAACAGCTTTGTATTTTTAAAAACATAAATTTTATTTTAAATCGTTCTAGAAAGTTCGAGTTAGGAAAGTTTGATTGTACTTGCTTTTAATTTCGTAATTGACTTTCGGAAAGACAAAAAATAGTATATTCGCGCTCGGGAGTAAAGTGACTTTTCATCCTTCGGGTAAATTTTCCCCTCGACTGCGTCTCGGGTAAAAACCTTTACCCTCATGACGAAAAGTGGCACTTTACTCCCTCGGTGTATAATATACTAATATTAAAAAAAATGCTCTACGGAAAATTATGTACCTACTCTTATTTTCTTAAAAAACTTAGATTTTCTATTATGAGCACTTCTGAATGAATGCGCAAGTTAATAAAAAAAAATCATGATTTTGTTTCACCTTGCTGTTAAGATTTCTGTTTTAAACCAGGAAGACATGAATGACGAAAGGTTGGTAAATAATAGTAGGTAAAATATATTAAACAACGAGTTTCATAATCAAAGATTTTATAGCATCTTTTTTTGATTTCTGTTTACCGTAATGGAGCTTCATGAGGAAAACTCTTTTATTAGTTGATTTTATCGCACATCCGATGGATTCCCGATCGGTGGAAGCCGTTTAGGAGGAGGAAAAATATTAAAAATTTTGACAAATAAAGCGGGAAGAGTGGGAAACGTCGCGAGCCAAGATATCGACTGAACGCGACCCTGAAACGGCGCGTTTAGTCGTGGTTTTTCGCGCAGTGCAGTGTACGAGTGTAGTGAATACATCATGGCGAATCCAAGAAAATTTAGTGAAAAAATAGCCCTACATACTCATCGACAAGCCGAAGAAACTGCCCGATTTGAACAAATCATGAAAGAAGTTTCGGATGCTACGTCTAGGGTACGTAGGACCACATGTGGCCTCTTAATATTATCGAATTGATGCTCAGATGACGACGTAAACAACATTTTAGCTTCTGTTGCAATCATTTGATCGTGCATACAATTAGAGATAAACATTTACGAGTAAACAAAAATTTACAAAATCATTATATTTCATCTTTTCTCAATTTTTCTATTAATAGGAAACGACCTGTTGACCAATTTTATATTCACTTATTGCAATCAATAATTCTGTTTTATATTTTTGACAGAACAAAACAAGCAACAATAATAATACCTACTGCTACTTAGGTATCCTACCTACCTACCCACCAATGAATGTGATTGGCAATAATAATTATTATACTTAATTTTTATTGTCATTCCTCCTTTTTGCGAATCGTTTATAACTTCTATTATTTTTACTTCTTTCCTTCGCGATTTATTTTCTTTATACTACTCGCGTTTTTTTGTTTTGTGCGCGTTTCTACCACAACAAAGTCACATTCCATTTTTCTTTGCTGTAGTAATAAATATAATAAGTCGTATAAAATTTGACGTTATGTGAATTCGCAATAATTAGTAATCAACGACTTTTGTGTTGTTAAAACGTGCAATTTGTAAATAAATGCAATCTTAATTGTGTGGAGCCGAATTTTAGGTTCAACCTGATCGGGGTTCTGGCAAAAATGCATTACGAGTAAACACCAGTCAAGGGTTGGGCTCATTTAGAGGGGGCTCACTGCCCAATGTGTCTGCGGGGGCTCCTGCACCCAAGACTTCAACACAAAATGCCGATCCTAAGGTGACGGCCTAGGAGTTTTAGACATTTGCTTAAAAGAAAATTCTTAAGTCCTCTCATTTGCATCTTAAGACTGCCGAGTGCACTCTCAATTACAATTTTAGTCAAGGTGTACCTACATACCAAATATTGGTAACGAGAACTACCAAATACTATTATGATTTCTTTCTGTCTTTGGTTCAACATCTACTACAATATTATATTAATTTATGTATCCAAGAAACAAAGTGCAAAAATATGTTTTTATCATTTCTCAATCTGAGAAATCGTTATTTCTCATTATGAACTATGATATCTTAAAATGCAAGTGGGAGAGCTCCGGGAAGATTTCCAAATTTACACCTTTTTACATATTTTCATTGTCTAAAATTCCTGGTCTAATAAATTTATAAAGAGTTTTTCCAATTAGTGGTATTTTGCTTGCTTCTTTTGTTTGCAAAAATCTTCTAGTAAATGTGCACGGCATGTTTGTTCCAAAAACTTACATCGACATTGTAATTTTTGTATTTTATAAATTTAATGTTGCTTAAGTTAATTACTGAAATATCCTGTAGATTTTTGCTCCAACCATTAATTTATGCCCACATCACTATTATAGTTCGGCCTAAATAAATTTGCCTCTACGTCACGAAATTCTGATTAAGAAATAACATCCTGAATGTAAATTAGGACGTTGTTGAAAAGAATACAAAAATATTTACATGTCTTTCTGCTCGAAAGCAACAAAGTTACCAATATTGTAAGTACATTATAAAAACAGAAATATTTCTTAATCAGAATTTCGTGATATAGAGGCAAATTTATTTGAAGTGAACTATACTAACTTCGGTTTTTAAGTTTATTTTAAATTACCTAATTTTGCTTTATCTGATTGTGAGTTATAGGCATTTTTTGCAGTTTTTTTTCTCTTCCAGGGTACAGACTCCTCGATGAGGTTAATCTCAACACACTCGTGTATAATATTACATTAATGTAATCAACTAAATTCTAATTTTTAATTTTTTTAAAGCGTGAGACCATCAGTCTAGAGCTGTGATTAGATTGTATACTTAAAAAAACTACTTTTCTCTTATGTTATTTATAAGTACTTTTGGCTGGCTACAAGTTTGACATTAACGACAGTTTAAAAATTGATTATTTTTGCTCGACTAATAGTCACTTTTATTTTCATTCATTTAACCCTAGTAAGACTAAAATATTGAGAGACTTCGGAGTACCAAAACCGGTTTTTTTAACTCATTCGATAGTTCTATTGTTTTTGATATTGTTTATAACATTTTTTGTCTATTATTTTAGAGTTACTGGAGTTTATTTTTTCATAATAAAATTTTAGGATTTTTTTTGCAAGTAAAAATACGACATTTGCTAACAGATCACATAGGAGTAGCATATCTAGAAGCACAACGAAGTAACACGATCGGATCAGAAAATAAAACAAAAAAATCAAAATACTTGGTCTTTCTAGGGTGAATCTGCTGCTTGATGCTGACATCAATTTGTAAGTTTGTAACGAATTTTTATTTGTTACGAAACTTTTGCAGCATCTTGTAAAAATATGCAATCACAAGCAGGTCATAGCTATTAGTCATTTCATTATAGTATATTATTCATTTCCAAGCTAGAGTAGAAGTAAAAATCATCTCATATCTGAAATGTAATTGGTTGTTTGTAGTTGGTGTAATATTGGTTTATGAGCGCCTAGCTTGAAAATGGATGTACTATTATACGTTTTTTTTATTCAAATCTTTTTTAACTAATCCTACATTAAGGAGTGTTAAAAAGAGTATTATTTAAAATAAGTAATTAAATAGAAATAAGAAGCGACACTTGACAATGTTTTTAAGTACGTATGCTCGGTAACAAAATTTGATTTGGTCAATACAAATAATGTTTAAACTGGGGCCATTTTGTTGGTGAATCTGCTCATTGAAAAACGCTGTTGAGTGTCACTTCTTGTTCTTATAGTTATAAATATTTTTTGATATTGGTCTGCAATTGCTCAGGATAAATTTGAATGTAATGTTACATCGGTAGGCTTTTAACAATCGTTGTCAAGGGCGGATACAAGGGAATTAGTTACTCCATGAATTTTCAAAAATTAAGAACATTGTGGAATTCTGATGACTGCAGTTTTTATAATTTGAAATGATGTGACAGTCTTTCAAATATGCGAACAGATGGACGAGGAGCTAGATCTTCTAACTTCTTCAAACGTTTTGTATGTTTTATTGGAAATCATAAAAATAATTATTGATTGGGGGGGGGGGGGCTCCCAAGATTTGGATTTGTGACATTATTTTAAGGGGTTGAAAGAAATGTTATGCAGCGGGTAAAAAATGCTGGAATTTTGCATGGCGTAATTTATGGACAACCCAAAAACCTCAAGAAAATATAAAGTAAAGTAAAAAAATATTTGTAAAAAGAATATTGCTTCATAAAAGCTTATGGGTACAAAAATGAAAATTGCTTTTATTTATACTTTGAAATCTCAAGTTTTATTAAATTACAACTTTTATAGTTAGGCCATTGACGCACGTGACTCAACTAATTAATAAATTGTTTTGTTAAATTTTCAACCCCCAAAAAAATCACCCCAAAAAACAAAAAAATATATATTTCGCCCTCATGGAATATAATAAAAGAAGTTTTAAATTTGAATTTCTTTAAAACGTGTTATAGTTGACCTTATTTTAAATAATAGAAATTATTGTTGAGAATAGGTCTAGTTTAATTAATAATCTACAAGTAGATATTAAATTTTATACTTTTTTACAAACTTATTATAACATTAGTAGAGACAGTCAGGACCGTCCTCAGGATTAAAAGTTAATTGAAATAATTAGCAAGAAAAATTATAAAATCATGTAATCCGATAAGGTGTTCTTTTGATTTTATAATTTTTCTTGCTAATTATTTCAATTAACTTCGAATTCTGAGGACGGTCCTGACTGTCTCTACTAATGTTATAATAAGTTTGTAAAGAAGTATAAAATTTAATATCTACTTGTAGATTATTAATTAAACTAGACCTATTCTCAACAATAATTTCTATTATATATTTCGCTTTTGACTGAATCTGCCCTTGATCATTGTAAAGTATTGCTCCGTATACATGCAGTCGACCTAATTTGGCTCGAGATAGTTGGTCTTTTCATGTATAGGGAGCGAGAAAGCTGAGAAAAAAAATTTCATGATAGAAGTTCACTTTGTTAATACTAGAGGTGCTAACGTCAAGATTTACAATCTATATACCTTGAATTAGATCAACCTGAGTTAGATTGAGCTAAAAAGGTGGACTAGGAGGTTAGGTCAATCTTAAAATTGAATGTAGTCGTCTTAGCTCGAACTAAGCGCAGTTCCACCTTTGTTTGATCAGTTAGGTTAACTGATTGGTTGTGAACACTGCTTTCAGTCAAGAGATCTTTTTTTTTCTTTGTTTTAAGAAGTTCGTGGTTTGAACTAACTACATATATGTACCTATAGGTACACAGGTACAGGAAAACTTAAAACTAACCTATCTTAAATCAATCTAAACGTTAGGTTGACCTAAAGACTGCATGCGTAAGAGCATTGCCACCTATATTTTAGGTGGCATTGATAAGGGGTATATGTTTTTGATTCAAATCAAAAGGCGTTGTCAAATTGAAAAAGTGGGATTATGCAATAATTTATTACTTTGATAATTAATTAGTCATTGACTATTCTAAAATTTATGTAAATAAATGCATCTAGAATTCTTAAATATGTAACTTTTCTATTTTTTGAAATTACATAAAGTAATAATAAACAGGAAGATATTTGCAAATTTGATAATGATGTAACATAACGCTTAGTTTTTGAGAAGCTTTTCTGATTTAGGATGTAAATTATACCGGTAGTTAATGAAAAAACTGGTTTAGAATAATAATTATTATTATAATCGCTGGTTGGTTAATAATTTAAAATTATATTCTTAGACGAGTACCTAGTTTGTGAACTACTATAAAAAGTTGTTTAGGTGATTTGAGGCATCGTCACATTAAAATAATAAACCTTGGTTTTCAAATAAAAGTTACATATTCTTGGATCTTTTTTCGACTCTTTGCAATACAAATATAAACTTGGAAAATGTCACTCATGCTACTTCAAAATTACGCCGACTTATTAAATTATATTAAAAACTTTTTTTTTATATTCATATAATTAGATACTATATTAACTAATTTTTAAGATACAACTCATGTAATGAATAGAGGTGAAATTTTTAGGTCGTATTAAAATCAAAAAAAGGTACCTAAAAAGGTTATAAAAAAAGCAATTTTAGGTCCTATAAACACAAAAAAAGGGTCCTATAAAAGTACTAAAAAAAAAAGATTTTATACCTAAGCATTTTTAGATACCCACTGAAAATTTGTAATTTTTCTTAGGTTGGCACATATGGTAAGCTGCCACCACCAAGCAACAAATTAAAAAAAAAAACAATAAAAAAAATTTAATTTAGGTTACGGGCGTCGTAAGGGTGAGATTTTTTTTTATTTAAACTGAAAATTAATAAAAAAAAGTTTCCAAAATGCTAAAATAGGTCGTAAAAATGAAAAAAAGGTTGCTAAATTGCTAAAATAGGTCGTAAAAACTAAAAAAAGGTAAAAATAAATAGGGCTTAAATAACGTAGTTTTTCATGAAACGAATTTTGGTACCAATAAAATAAAAATAGGACGTAAAATAAAAAAAAGGTAAAAACCTATAAATCTCATCTCTAGTAATGAAACATAACAAATATAGGCAATGAAAAAGTTCATTGCATTTTTTATAAATTTTTGTTTATAGTATTTATGACAATTTCATAAAATTAGTGATATTGAACAAATAATGATACTTTGAAGAATCTTTTTGTATTTGTAATAAAAAATCTGATGTCATCCATATTATGACTTTAACATACTACTTCAATCTTTTGGTATAACATCACATAACATGTATATTATTAGGTCTGTTTGGTACCACAGTCCTAGTGCTACACTAACTACACTACTACAAATTGATTGGTGTAAAAAGTGGGTTGGTAATTGTACCACCAATCAATTTGTAGTAGTGCAGTTAGTGTAGCACTAGGACTGTGGTACCAAACAGACCTATTATTATTACTATGCATCGAATTATATTATTTTGAAAAAATTTTTAACAAGTTATTAAGAACTGAAATCCATTAAAATGTAAAGTATAAACTATGACAACGTTGTTTTGCTTTCATTAAAGCTCCTCAGATAGTTGTAATATCAGAACATAAATATCATCTTTAAGATTGGAATCTATATGATTAAAATTAATTATTTATTAAATTTAAAATAAGTAATGGATACTACAATGTAATAATAATAAGACTTCAATAAGGGAATATAATTTAAACGTAAGTTATTTTAAATTTAATTAAATAAATTGAAAAGTTCTGCATTACATGAAAAATTAATTTTATGATAAATTGTGATTAAATGTGTATTATTTCAATATGAATCGAAAAATGACTCCTAGTATGTATAAACTTGAGTACCTATGTATGATAAAGTAAAAAAAAAAATGAACCTCTATAAACTTGTTAATATTAACAGATTTTCCTTATGTTTTTGCTTAAGTTTTTTTTTAAACGGTAATAAATTTACGTTAAGGTACTACTTGTCGAGATTTTACTTAAAGTCAAGTCTTAAACAATAACATAGATACGATATAGAGGAAACTCGAGTAAACGTCATGAATATGACTGTGACTCGAAAAACACCTAAGCAAAACTTAAGAGAAATTTTAAATGCAAACTCGCTTTTACAAATTCAAACAATGTTGAAAATACATTGCTTCGGTCTTCTAGACATATAAAGTTTATTTGTTTGCTCACTCTTACAAACTCTTTCCTCAGCGTCTTGCCACCTCTTAACATTAATTTCTATTCTTATTGTCCATTTAAATTAATTCAATAAAATATTTATTTTCTTGCGATTGTTTTATCAAGAAGAATATTACCGAGGTAACTTTTGATTTTTAAATCAAAGTTTTCCATTGTAAATGTGTGAACTTTTGTTTACACAATTTGTTAGGGTTTCCCTTCTCACACCCCCGACATTTAATTCGTTAATTAGGACTAATAATAATTGTTAAATTAATTATCGCATTGTTTATGATGAATTGTTTTACACAATTTTACATAAATTTAAATGTGGATTAGTAGGTATAATGTTTTGTGTTAATTTGATAATAAGTTTTTGTCGATGTCGTTACAAATGTTCTGTTATTTTTTCAATATCATAGTTAAAAATTCGATTCGATTTTTCAATATAACAAATTGCTCTGCTCGATTTTGTAGGTGACTGTTGAATTTATAGTTGCATTTTAATGTTCTCTGGTGTGATACATCAAAATTACTTTTTATTATTTTGTAGGTAGTTGTTTGTATTTTGAAAATAGGTACATAGTTTGTTTTCTAATTTATTATTGTATGTTCTGCTATTTTAATTTAACTGTTTTACATACTATGTAGTTCTATTAATTATTGTTGTTGAACTGGATTAAAAAAAAAAAAAAAGTGACTGAGCTCATTAATGTAAACTGAAAATAGGAAAATGGTTTGTTGAATTAAAATTATTTTTCAGCCCGAAGATGGTATGCAAGTGAAAATTCAATGTAGATCACGTCCACAAGAAGGCCCTATGAGAAGACCACCTAATAGAAAACACGATACATCGCCATATTCGACTAGCCCATATTTAAGCCCTCCATCCGACACGGGTTGGAGACGTACAAATAGCGATTCAGCCTTGCATCAAAGTGCCATGCAGGTAAATTTCAGCTTAAATTAATTTTATCCAGTATTTTATTTTACTCATTTGACAGGGAGGAATGTGTGGCGATAAAAGAAACGAAAATTCGAATAGTCGATGGATGCTACAAGCACTAAATGGTCCTGAGCAACACGAAAATAGACCAAGGTCGTGTGAAGTTCCTAGGGTACCTGGAATTCAGTAGGAGGATCTTTTAATTAAAAATGCTTAAAAGTATTAGTTATTTATTTTTTCAGTATTTACCCTTCTGTTCATGAACCGGGAACAATTCAAATACCGATAGGAAATAATACGGGTTCATTGCCAGATCTTACAAGCGTTCACTTTCCGTCGCCCATTCATATACCTCTCGATCAAGAGCTGGAGCAAGGCAGTTCTCCTTACAGTTCCGTAAGCAATACATTTCTCTAATTGACATTTAAATTATTACTGACTACCTTTTGTTTTTCTCAATTTATTTTTAGAGTCCTGCAAACACAAGTCCATCTACTTTATCACCAACTAGTGTTCCTCAAGGAAATCGACATCAAGAACGTTTTGCATTTTCAGGTCCTCACATTTCTCAGCATCAAGTGAGTAGCAAAAATTATTATAATCGTAGCATGAATTTTTGAAATATAATTTTTTAGCCTGTTTATTTTATTTTTTTTTATTTTGCATGTTTTTTGGTGTTGTTTCAGAACCATTTATCTGTTCCAGTTAACTCTAGGTATCTTCATCACAATAAGGTATATTTTATTTTTGCATATTGTAAATGCACCCAACTTTTAACACTTTTCAAGCAATTTATAAAAAACTATACGACCTATTTAAATAAAAAAATTTCCATATTGTTAATGAGTATATGAAGTATTATTGGCATACACTTGGTTGTTTTAAAATAGAAACTGAAAGGAAAAAGAATAATATGGTGTTGCAAGTCAGATCTAACTTAGGTACTTGGATACCTAACTTGCAACATCTTGTATTTGTAATTCATTATCTACTTGTAGGACATGATATTTCAATAATTTCTTAAATTCTTGGCTGAAGAATATCGTCAAAGGTTTCAACGTGTCAGATGCTACTCTGTGCCTCAAGTAATTAATTAATCTCAACTTGACACAGAGGTCGAATTTCTTCTTTGATCAATATATCGTCGGCTAATAAGTATTGGATTGTTCCATGTCCAGTTTGAATATTTAATTATTTTCAGAATACTATAGCTAATTAAAAAAAAATAACTAGCACTATTTATTCATCTGATAATACTCTAAATAATAAATTATGTATGTACTATTATAATTCATTACATATTTAAAAAAAAATGCGTTTGAAACTTTAATTGCAGTTTTCTCGTAATTACCTTTTTAGAACTTGGAACAATCCAATACTCGGCCGACGATATGATCATATTTAGAAAAATGCGTACATTATGTACAATGCTACATGACTGTTACAAGTCAGGTGCATTTATGGTAGTACACATAATTATTTGAATTGAAAGTTATTATTTTGCTTCGTATTTTACTTTTGCAATTATAATGCTATGCTCAAGTTCAATGATTTTATTTTTTATGTGTGCAGGGTGTAACAGTAGAAAATAACTTGATAGGATTATTAGACAAGACAGATTATACATCACTTAGCCATATAGGGGCAATATATCAACAACAAATACCTCCACAATCGCCATCACCTACAGTAAGTTTTTTTTTTAATATGCATTCTTGACGTGGTGTTTTATTTTAATGCTCGACAATTTCTTCTTTTAGTTACAACAGCCTACAAATTATAGAAGTCCTCGTCCGAGTCCGCAATCGTCGCCAGGTTTAGGACATCATTCGGCTCCTTGCAGCCCCGGTGCTCCTAGTCCATTATCAAACGATTATCACCTACTAAGTCAACACCAAGCAAATCAATTGCAACACGATTTTGCACAATTTTCTATGGTAAATAATTTTTTTGTTTTGTTTTGCACTTTCATTCTCATATTATTTGTGTTATTTATCGCTAACAGGGTGTGGTAAGTATGACATAATTCCATCGAGTGTGACCTAAATCTTGTTCAAAACCTACTTCGTGGACCATTTTAATTTAACAGTAACTTTTGTTGGTCTAAATAATTTGTGCCTTTAGGTTTTGGATGGGCTATCATTATTGTTAACATTTAAACTAACTTAAAATAAAATAGAATAATTAAAGAGTGCTTGTTCACGTTCACTCGGAAACAATAAACTTGACTAACACAAAGTAAGTCCAAAGATTTGGTTGTGCTGTTTAATCGAAACGTTAAGCTGGTTTATGATAATAGAAAAATGTTGAAATTCGTCATGTCAGTCGAGTTACATTTGTGATTTTTGGTAGGATTGGGCACAACTGGTTGCTAGCCTTGTCGAGTCAGGTTGCACGTGGACTGCTCAAGTGCAGGTGACTAATAATTATTCACAAAAATCAGTTCATTTCTATAATTTACTAAACGCTTTTATGGCTTTTGCATCCGATTAAGTTATCTACTACATTTTTTCTCTTGCAATTCCTAGATTAATTTATAATTCTAAAATATGGTTTAATTTTTATTATAATTATTAATTTGCGATTCTTGAAAGTTTTTTATTTTAGTAAAAGTTTCTTGTACTCTGTAAAAGATGCAGCATGTAGGGTGTCCTTAATTTTTTCGTAACTACACGCAATTCCACAATTCTATGATGGTTTTTAAGAGTTTTGCTTCTTAAAGCTTAATTTTCATTTATCCATTTGTACGTTTGTCAGATCATCCGGGAGCGCTCTTATTGGTCCAATAACTTTGTCAGTGACAACGACAAAGGACTTGGAACAATGAGAGCGCTCCTGGATAATTGGACAAACAAATACATGAAAATTAAGTTTAAGTGTCCATGACTTTTGGGATTTGGGTATTTCATAATTTAGGTACAATAGTTGTGCACCAAAACCACGAAAATGCAAATCTCAAATTTTTTTTGAGATGTTTACGTTTTAAGCTTTACTGTTTCATTAAAAAAGACGGCGCAGCCGGAGTGCTCGAAATAGAGCAAGTGTTTCAAAGATCATGTATCCACGAATACTTTACATAATTTTTTTTTATTGGTACACTTTGAAATCATTAATACTGGTATTGATACTACAAAAAATGGAAATAATATCTGACAGTAAGTGAAATGGTCGAATTTGTGATGTGACATCAGTATACCGTTGAATGTCGTATTGTGTCGTTGCCATGGAAGTAAGAAAAACAAAAATTAATTTTACAATTTGTCACATAAGATTAATTATTAGTTGACATTTTTTAACTTCACGTTTCTTAGGTTGTTGAAGTTGCCATGGTAACTTTAAAACACGCGCGTTTTTGAAAGTTGGATTTAAGCACGCTGATGCGTACTTTAAATAAGCATTATAGGATACCAATAAAAAAAAATATTTTAAAATATTCAAACGACAACCTGGTTACTATGACGCTGAATTCAGACAAATCCGGCGTCCGGCCGACGTTTTTCCGGAAAGTAATTGTTTAAATTATACCATTCCAAAACCCAAGATACATTCTTATTAATAACTAGGTGGAAAGCCCGTTCACGGGCGGGTAGCTATCCGGTGGATATCTATTTTAGCGGTATTAATTAAAAAAAAATCGTTTTCAAACACCGCCACTAACCTAAGCTCAACCGATGGATTTGTCTTTTAACATTTTTTATTAAAAAAAAATAGATCCTTAATAGTGACAAATTTAATAGTTCAAAAAACGTTCTTAAGTTCAAAAATAATGATTATATAGCTGATGCAATCGCGGACGGGCGTCTCACCAACGTTGGAAACTTGTTTGGTGCGTGCAACTCGATCCCAGGGGAGTTGATTTTAAGTTGCTAAAAACCAACGACAACAACCAATTATTTACGTTATTTGCCTTTAAAAAAATGGCACGTTGAAGGAGGAGGGGAGGTAGAGGGGTAGCGTGTGATGGCCGTTTATTATTGTGAAATACATTAATTTATTCAAAATGTAAAAGTCGAATATTAAATTTTCTGGATGGATAATTCTCGGATTAACCGAGAGAGATAAAATTTATATATAAGTATCCCAGTTGAAATTTACTTTGTGTGCAACTCAATTCCAGGGGAGGTGATTTTAAATTGGAAAAAAATTACATCATTTAATTAATATACCTATTGGGGTAATATCAAATACTATACTAAAGAAAAACTCGATATCTTTTAAGTTTACAGTAGTGGTGTTCTCCTTGATTACTTTTAATTGGATATTACTTAAAAGGGGTGACAGTAATAAAATAATTTTTTCTACAAAACTTGCTTATTTTTTAAGGATCTTTTCAAAAATACCATTTTCGACCTATGGTGCTATTTAAAATTCTGGAGTTCTGGAGCAAACTACTCGGGATGCCACTCTTTCCCGGAAATAATAATACCACCATTTGATTCTTTATTACGGATTTTATAATAAAATTTTTTAACCCAACTCTCTACGACTAACCGTTTTTGAAAAAAATTACTGGTACGTGTGGTCCTATTCACCCTGTATATGTTGATATGTATTAACAAATAAATTTTTAATGAAACATACTTTTGTAAAACTGTGCCTTATTTTATTTCCGTTATTTTAACATGATGTTTTTTTTGTTAACTTGGTGTTACACTTGCATACAGTACCATAGTCGTATGGATTCAAAGGTAACTGTACCAAGGTAAATAAACGCGATAAAGAACATCAGATGTAAGTCTGTAGGCACTTGTTTGATCTTTTTGCCCAACCAATCAGAAATTACGTGTCGTCTCATAATGAGTGACGAATCACTTGTGAAGGACTTAGTAAACAATTTTTCGCTTTCTGACACTTAACTTCCAAAGGATGATAAGTATTTAGGTAATTATTATTTATAATGTTACCTAGGGTCAGCAGGTGTACATTAAATGAATGAAATTTGGCAAACTAACACTACGCAAGTCGAATCCATTAATCTTGGTAAGAAATTAACACTTTTAACCACTCTACCATTTTATACCATGCCTTACCATACTATACTTATATAAGTAAATATTTACGCAATTTGTAGTAAAAATATGGTTACCACCAAAAAGCTACAAGTTTGTAAACACCACAAGGGAATTGTGGAATTGCCTTTTATAAAAGTAAAAATTTACTGCCGTTGTCATTATTTGGACCTCCCGACATAAAAATTGCAAGACTCTTTATATAATCACGATAATTTTATTTTTTAATTTATTCAACTTGTATGTTTTATTATCTTTTTTAAATTGTTTCATTAAACAGCTCAACTTTTTGTATGTTTTTTGTTAAATTTTTTTTTATATTAAAAAAATTTGTGTTCTTTTTTATTTCGAGTATGCGGAATGCACGTTTTTTATATTTTATATTAATGAATTAATTAATTGTTTGAATTGGAAAGGAGGGTTTTACAATGATTTATTTTTTAAGGTGGATCAGCCTCTAAGTCCCGTAAATAATGTCTCTTATGTTGATCAAAGTGGAAGTATTCATCTTTCTCAAACACAATCTCAAACTTTACAAGACATTTCCATTGTGGGCAATACCGAAATATCCGGAGATGGAGGTTACTACAGCACTTCCCCGTCTCAATTGGTTTATCCCACTGCTCCTACAAGTTTACACACGACGCCGAATACTCCAACAAGTATACCTGATATTATACTAACAGGTGAGAGTTCCACCGTCGAATTTTTGTTTGTTATTTTTTAATTTTTACGTTTTCTTTTAGATTTTTCAACCGCCGACGATATTACGAGACAAGAATTGACATTTTCAAAGCAATTGGAGGCGGAATTACTATCAGAAGAAAGTTTAAGAGAGGGTTTAGGTCCGATTGATTTCGATGGCTTGCAGATGCTATCCGATCCCACCATGAATTTAATTTCCGATGGCGTTGAAGATAATTTTCGACTCGATCGTTCATAACATTGGTAAGCTTGCTTATAGTAACTTTTATACTTGCAATTACATTCAACATTTTGACGGATATTACAGAAAATGCGACGTAGATTGTGTTTTGGAACATTTAAGTGTGACTTGTAGACTTTTAGTGACTTCCTAAAGTGTGGCCAATTTAGTGACTAATTTGTTATAATTGACTCGGTGATGTTTTTATTTTCCCAAGCAATGATTTTGTGTACCTGGTCTTTTTGTAAATTTTATTTTACTTGTTGCATTTTGTCACCAATTTACAAAGTCGGTAAATTAGAAAGACTGATTCAGCACTTTGTGTGACCCAAGCGAATAAATCGAATACCAACTAATTTTTTGGCTTATGATTACTTTTTCAAAGGAACGGCTTGTTTCAACATTTTTATACAGATTTATTTATAAATTTCTATGATAATGCAAAAGAAGAAGACATTAGGAGGCGGCGACTTGGTTAGTTACGGTTTTTTTAGTGGTGTTTGTACAAATAATTTTTAAATTTTAGGGAATTGTACATAGACGATTTTATATTTTTGACTGTAATTCAATATAAAAACAACTTGCAACTTGCCATTTTTTTTTATCTTGTGCTATTTCTAATAGGTAATATTTATGTATCTACCTATTAATTGTTGTAAATATTCTTTGCTTCTGTCATTGTTTTTTTTTTCTAGAATCAAAGAATAATGAAATGAAAAAGTTTTAAAATCATGTAAGGGTTTTATTATAGTGAATTACTCTCATTATTTTTTATTATTTTATATTAATAATATATTAATTATTATTATTATTATTGATTGGTATGTTTACTTATTATTGCAAGTTTGCAAATTATAACATTAAGTTTTAACAAACGTTCTAACATGTACATAGACATTTTTAAAATAATGGTAATTATTTATCAGATTTTTATTAATAGTAGTAAATTATTTTATGAAAAACAATTTAAACACAAATTCATACTTTGCAATTTGTTATTTTATAACAAAAGCATTAATTTAATGCTCCGAGTATTTGTTGTATTTCTTCAGATACTCTCGACTTTTAAAAGCCATTATTGCGCAGTATGGCTTTGATTTTAGAATAAATTTTTGCTGATCCAAAAAGTTTAATGTGCAATATTATAACTTTATTTTTGAATCTAAATTTTTAACTGCACTTTATGTGATTATATAATAAATTGTAAGTCAGTTTTTGAAAGTTTAATTTTAGTCGGTTCATGTGATATAATAAGAATTTCGGTCGAGTGCAGGGTGCTTCCAATTAATTGCAAATTTTGGCAAGTTTTTATATTATTTTTATATAAAAGTGATATTAGATTTTATCCGAAAAGCCTAACAACAAAGTTTTTACTTAGGCAGGTACCTATCTACATACATTTGTATATCCGTCGTAACATAATATTATGTTACTATTCGGGCACCCTGCAATTCCAAAAAAATAATTGCAAGGTATTGGATGAAAGTTTTTAAAATTATTTTTCTAGTTGAAAACGCGAAAATGTGCAATATTTTAAATTTTTTAAAAAGATAGCTTTATCTACGTACCTCCAATTGAACGCGAGTATCAGGCACAAAATACACAATTGCACAAAACTATTATTGTCTCGGTGGAAAGAGGATCAAATTGGTACATAAATTTAATAAAACGCACAACCAACAGAATTTGTTTCAAATTTTGAGACATAACGAAACCTGTTTTTTTATAAGATTATTTTGCTCAAAAAAGTTAAGTGATAAGTAAGACATTTAAACATATGCTGTATTTTTATTTTTAAAAGGCTCTCTCTCTCTATCTCACATTTCGTTGTCATTATTCATCTAATTTAACAGAATGTAAGGCGTCGTTCGTCATTTCTTTCACGTTTTGTACGAATTAACTAACTGTTTAGTCGGAATCTCATCATCGTCACCATCATTTAAATAATAATAACTAGAAGAAAAAATCGAATTGATTTTAAATTTTATATAAAAAAAACGAGGGTTATCTGATTTTTAAATATATTATCAATAAAATTAGAGTTAGTATTGAAGTAAGAATAAGCTAGACTTTTTGGTGCTAATTTTTTTGTGTTATACAGGATGTTTATACATTTTTACCGTCACTTAAGTGATCAGTTTTTCACATATCTGATAGGAACAAGCTATGATTACAATAATTAGTTGTTAAGATTTTTTAATTTTCTATTTTAGTAGTATTTTTTGTTACCACATAAACTTGAATGGTTAACTAATATTACAAAATAGTATTTTAAAGAAAGTAAGTCATAGTGATTCTTGAACTTTTTGTTTAAGCTGTTTTAATTTAAAAATATTTTCCAATAGTGATTGCTTATTTTTGGTGTCGGGCTTTTCCTTTCAAGGAGGTATATGATTTTTGACATCTTTTAGTGGTAAAAATTATTAATAATATCAAATAACTATTATTGTTTTCTAAATTGTTTGTTTTTTAAATCCATTCAAGTGTTTGTCCTGTATATTACGGAAATGTTTGTACTTGATTACATACTTTTGGTTATAATTATTATGTTTTGTGCCATAAACGTTGATGGATTATCAATAAACGCGAGGTTTATACAAATTTGAGCTGTTGGAGGATTGAAGAATTTATGGTGCTATTTTGATGGACTTTTTGATACGGTTTGGTTGCAGTTTTCGGTTTGCTTAAAATTGTAAAAACCTAGCGTTTGTGCTTTACTTTCAATTGTATTTTACGAGGCATTTAAATTGTAGACTATTTTATTCCAAAGTGAACCTAAGTCATTTATTTTTTACTCTCAATTTGTTATTATAATTTTTGTTTTAATAAGATTATATACTTATATGCATATAACGAACAATATCGAAAATTAATTTATTTTTTGCCAATGTTTTGCCAGATGTAGCGCTAGTTGCTATTATAAATAATAACCTTTTTAAACAAAATGTCATACGTTGTATATACAAACTACTGTATTATATTTATTACTTTACGAAATTTTTACATTTACAACATTTATTACAATTAAATATATCAATTGTTTACATTTGAATTTTTATTCGTACACAAATGTCAATTGTTGCATGCTTTATTGTTATTTTTTTAAATTAAAGAATATATTACGACTAACTTGCTTTACTTTTTAACTCTTAATTGTTTTACCCAACTCGCTTACCCTATCCTGGTTTATACTTACTTCCAGATGACCACAACGTTATTCATTCTCTTACATTATACTGTCGTGTTAAGGCTAATGGAATGGGCTTATCCGACATTTCAACAAAATTCAGATCATACGATTTATGAAAAGCCGAATGTCTACCTCGTCTTATTTTCAAAGCTAAAGACTTATCTGCATTTTAACTTTTTAAAAAATTGAATTTTCTATATTTTTGAAATCAGCGTAAAAAACTACAGGGTGTAAAATATTAAGAGGGGCCTTTAATTCGGGGACTTTTAATTCAGTCAACAGATGGCGTTGACAGCGCTTAATTAACTGTTTTTATACGTAACTTTGAGATAATTGAATTCTATAAACAATGTTCTTGGTATTAAGCTTTTTTGAGTTCATAATATTAATTTATTAAAACACAATTCAGAAGACTTTTCTTATGACTAATAAGTAAGTCATATGAGAAATCATGTAGTGTGAATTAGCTTTTAGAATTTAGACCCAGATCTTTTCTTAAAATTAAATAGACTGATTGGTCACTCAGATTGAGACTTATGGCCAAATTTGTTTGTCAAAACTGCACAGTTTCTGCAAATTCTTTCTTGTATAATTTTTATTTTGGTTCTAATAGTACGATTTCAACCTGGTTTATTTCAAATTTTAACTATATTTACAAATTCTAAAATCGAGCAAAAGTTATTTGTTATAAAACAAATCTCTTATTCATTTTTTGGTTTTTTAATAACTTGACAATTTCACAAATTTTCTCTCCATTCAAATGTAAATTTGGAACAAGCTCGTGTTCTACGTTTATCGTTACAAAAAGTTTACTAGTGAATATATTTAAATGCCGATTGCAGTGTTACGACACAATAAATAGATGATGAAATTGTAAATTACAGAATTTGTCTAACTAATAAGTAAGTATGTTATCAATTTATCACTGCAGATATTGACTTATTTTCAAGTGCGACAGTTAATATTTTAGACCCTGTACTGTAACGAATTTTTTAGTAGGTACATACAGGGCACTGAATAATTTAAGTAAAGAATTTAAAAATTCGTTATACAACTTTTGTAAAGTTAGTAATGAATTTTACAAAAATTTTACTTTTATTTTTTACATTTTACAAAAATTCATTACAGTACACCTATAATATCGTCGGCTTACTTGTAAAACCTTGTAAGTCTGATTTTTAAAAAAATTTATGTTCAATGAAAAACCTTTAAGTTTTCTAATACGGAAATTATGAAATCTCCGTAAAATATTTTGATGATAAACATAAAACTATATTCTTGCAGTATCTCATAAAAATTTCATAAATTAGAATTCTAAAATAAGAGTAGTAGCAGATTTTTTATCTCTTGAAAAGTTTTGTCAATCGGACTTAGAAGGTTTTACAAGTAAGCCGACGATATTATGTGTTATATCAGATTTTGTAATTTTATTTTAAATTTTAATTAAAACCAATAAAAAATTATAAATATATATCATAATTCTGGAATTTTAATTATCATGCTCTGCCCCAAAAATGTTATGATTAAGTTTATCGATTACGTTAAAACCAATGTGAAAAATGCGCCAACTGCAAAAAATTATGGGTTTTCAGACTAAGAAGCTTTTTTGCATTGAATCCAGTATACATTAAATACTGTGTTCCCAATGAAAAGACGGGAAATATTTTATTTCAATTAAAAAGTTTTCCCAAAACTTTCAAAATTATTTTAGTTCTTTGTGATTTACTCAAAACTATACTTACTGCTTTTTTCCTTATGACGGAAAAGTACTGGGTATGCGCATCTTATGCTCTTGTTAAAAACCACTATCGCGATTTTCTCAAAATTTGAATTTTGCAGATACGACTAGTGGCTTAAAGGCACGGCAGCAGAAATGTTTGTTGATCACAATTTATTAGAATATATCGTCCCCTTAGTACTACAACTGGGTAACTTGAAATTACTGTTATTGAGAAAATTGAAAGGATCTGGGACTTATCTACATTTTGCAAGTGGATAATTTATATTTAGAAACATAATAGAACATTCACTTGCAAAATGTAGGTAAGTCCCAGATCCTTTCAATTTTTTCAATAACAGTAATTTCAAGTTAACCAGTTGTAGTACTAAGAGGACGATATGCAAATTCTAAAATTTTTTTTGTGTATAATAGAAAACAATGTTGTATATTGTCGTGAAACGACTTAAAAATCATTTTTTTATGAAATTAAGTCGAAATTGATAATTTTGTTTTTCTTTAATTTCTTATTATTATTATTGGTACGATTTATCAAAGAGACTAATGAAAGTTTATTGTAACTTTTAAACACACCATCAAATTTTATTTTGTTTAAGATTTTTGAAATTTAAATTAATTTTGTATTGTAAACTATTTAAAGTTTTGAAAGTGAGCGCGCGATAAGGTGATTCGTAAAACGCAAGTTCAGGCGTTATCAAAAATCGTGAACGACGAAGAAAAATTTTCCAGAAAAGCAGTCGACCGAGGGCCGCGAAGCAGTCGACCAAGGGTCGTGAGGGAGTTGAGATTGAGTCGATTTTGGGCCGCCGAAAAAGGCGTTGAATTGAGTGATTAATTGGTGAGGTCGTCTTGGTCTTATCAAGGTCAGAATTAAGTGAAGTTTGGATTAGCGTTTTTGATCAAGAGTTCTTTGGTCAACAAATTTGGAATTTTGAAAAGTTTGTTCGGAGTTTGAGCGGCGATTATTATTTTGATTTGTCATTTTTGGATTACGAGTAATTCTGGTTCAAAGGGTACATTGGAGGAAGAATTGATTGTGCGTTTTTGGTCAATGGTTCGACGTTCCTGCGTATCGAATGAGGAGTTTCTTCACCAACGAGTTACAAGGTAAATGAGCTCAAATACAAATTCTTTAACATTTTGAAAATACGCGTTTGTCATATTAAAAATTTGTGGCGCTGATAAACTTAAATTTGATTAAACTTTGAATTAGATTTTTTTTTTATTTCAAATAAATTTGTATTTGTTGTAAATTTGTTTTCGAGTATACGAATACACCATAGTGGGTGCGAATGCGTTATTTTGCAATTTTCGATTGTTTGATTTTTAATTATAATAGCGCATTCATATTTGCTAATACAAAATACATCACAACTTTCAAGACTCAAATTTGCGAGTGCTAAAGGGTCTTTTTGATAAAAAAAATTTTTTATTAATCTTAAATAAATCACAAATTATAATTCTTTTATTGATTTCGACTTGACTATTACATCTTTATGTCTCATTGAACCCACGTACCTACCCTCAAGAAGATTTACGAATGTTCCCATTAGTTACGAGCTACCGGTGCACTTTTTGGAGGTATCTCGCCGATATCAATTCAATATATTATGGACAATGGATTACACTGATTCGGTGGTACTGTGTTTGAATAATATGACAATACATTAAATAAAATTTTTCAAAATCGATTTTCTAGAAACTGAATATTGTGCTTTACAATTTTTACATGTTCTAATCTACGCCATAATATCATGATGATAACGAATCAATAGGTACAAAAATGTAGGAACATTTCCTTTGTAAAACAAATCAGCTTTCTGAAATTACGATGATCTACTCTGTTGAAACAAATAATTGATAAATAAAAATTACTATTACAATTATTGTTTATTAAAATCTCAAGTGACAGTATCGTTCTTTAATAAAAGCCTTCGTCTTCGACATCTGAATTGGTATCGTTATTAAGAACTGCAGCTAGCATATGTTTGGGAACTTCACTGCCCCGAACTTTAATGGTATAACATACGTATTCCATTTTTAGTACACTCTGCTTAAGTACATATATTTTTCTTCCTAATTCCTTATACAACGAACAATGAACTCCTAAAATAATTTCATTAACAAAGTTATTAGAAACAGAAACAACTTAACTGACTCAAAAAATTAGTGTAAATGTCTCGGACGTAATCACAAATTTTAAAACAATCGTTGAGATTACCGGAACTTAAATTATTAATGCAGCGCTTCATTAGTTCTCCCGTAAAATCTGCCATACCCAAAAAGAAATCCTGCAAGGGAATTGGCATGATTAAGTCCTGTGGAAGTGCATCCAAAGAAGTTTCAATGGAGTCGTCACTTTGGGTGGAAGCTCGAAACAAAAATTTTTTTTTTAAATCGTCGCACGATTCGATGAAACCAGATCTTAGGTATTGATAGTATAAAACAGCTTCAATAAATTCTTGCAAACCTCCTGTATATGCGCGCAAAAATAAATAAGGATCTTGTCCTTCCAGTTCTGTTGCTATAATTTTAAAATTTTTATCCACCAGCTGTTGTAAACGAATATTTGCCTCGCTTAAAATTTGGCCCCTTTTAGTGTCCCTACAAAAATTAGAGAGGTGAAAATATTCTATTAGAGATGCTCTAGCAAAATATCACTAACAGTTCGGTGGCAGCGCTATGTAATAAAAATATAATACGCTTGCTTTCTATGGTGATATCACGACCAACTTTAAAGATCCGCTCGTGTCTATCGTGCTTACTGTCGAGTTGAGTTGAATACTCGTGAAACATTTTTATCACTGCATTATTTTCGTCGATTTGCTCTAAAACTTCGCGTCCCTTATCACCAAGTTTAGTTTTGTCGTTTCTGTGTTTGCCATAATGAATTTTACGATTACCTAAAACCAAAACGATTAATCATTATCATTAATTAACAATTTGAATAATATCATTTTAATTTGGTAAAATAAATTTTTTACCAGACATTGCAGAAATTGTTAGGTTAAGATTCGTTTTGAGGTCTTTGTTTTGAGGTTAGTTTAATTGGGGGCGTATCGATTAAATTTTTGCCAAAGAAGAATTACGGATTTCCTTGTACAATGGTACGTAACATTAGGTTTCTCAAGTTAATAAATTAATTTAACGTAACTTTTACATTGCATGAAAAGTGTTGTCGAAAGTTGCGCTCTAGCTGACTGTAGTGGAAGAAAATTGTAGGTTATTTTTAATGTTTTAGATTCGTTTCATCCTGATTCAAAATCGTGCTGGAAAAACTAGACTAGCAAAATGGTACATGAATTTTGACGACGATGAAAAGCAAAAACTCATCGAGGAAGTTCATGCGGTCGTGACCGTACGTGACGCCAAACATACAAATTTTGTGGAGGCAAGTTGAACATAATTGTTATGTTGGGTATTATTATTGTATTTTAATATTCAATTTTTAGTTCAGAAACTTTAAAATCGTTTATCGTCGATACGCCGGATTATATTTTTGCATATGCGTGGATGTGAACGATAATAACTTATCGTATTTAGAAGCTATTCATAACTTTGTCGAAGTTCTAAATGAATATTTCCACAACGTGTGCGAATTGGATCTCGTTTTCAATTTTTATAAAGTGTATACCGTAGTAGACGAAATGTTTTTAGCTGGTGAAATTAGGGAAACATCACAAACTAAAGTTTTAAAGCAACTTTTAATGTTGAATTCACTGGAATAGACAATAATAAAAGTAATTGGTTTGTAAATCAAATAGGCAATTTACCGCCATAATTATCTAATAAATATGTAATTATCGAATGTAATCGTAAATGTTTTATTGTTAAAAGATTGCTTCAATTTTAAAGAAGAAACATTTTTCTTTTGTACTTGTAAGAATGAATGGGGCAACGAGGACGCATTCCAATATGATTTTCATTATTATTTAAGCTAAATGTACCTACTCCTTAAATCTTAAAAACTCTTTATTTACAATGTGTAAGTTTATTAAATAAATTAATTTGTGCAAATTGGTGAGGTAGTTATCAAAGTTTACATTATTTATTACAGCCAATGTTGGCCACATTTTTGTTTAAAGGTGGACAAGCTCAATTTTTTTCAAATAATTAAAAGTCCTTAGCGTTTATGTACTTGCAAGTTTACAATTATTTTTCTGTGTAGGTACGAGATACATTTCCTATTGTTGACATTAAATGAAATGCTTTGTCGACATGGTTGCTTTTCACTAAACAAAAAATTGATGAAACTCAAAACAACACAAAATGCACAAGTATATTTATTTTATAATAAAAATATTCAACTGTATTTCATAGTAAAACATTAAAGGATTTGCTATATATCCGTGGCTCCTAATAATTGGTGAAGCAATGAATGGACTCAATATCAAAAGACTTGCAAGTACAGTAAACTCTCGATTATCCGTGGGCGGTTTATCCGCGGTGACTGTAGGAGGCATTTTTATAAAAAAGGTTTTTTCGTAACATTTTTTCATCACAAATATACATATAGAAATAAAATCACTGTTTTCCGGATATTCGTGGTTTTTTTTTGCCATGCGGCTTATCCGCGAAATTTGATTATCCGCGGTATCCACGCCAGTCAATCCCGCGGATAATCGGGAGTTTATTGTAATTGATTATTGCTGATAATTCTTGAACTGACGTGAGTACTGGATAAAGAAGATAGCCCGTAGGATGTGATTCGAGGAACATAAAGTCCAATTGCAAATGGATCATAGGCTAAAATTCCAGCAGCTTGGGCGCCAGCTACTTCTTGGAAAGATTAAATTAATAAAAACGATAGAGCGTTTGTTCTTGTTGGATGATGAGATGTACTACTAGTAAAACCACTAGTTCGGAAATGAAGGTTCCGATCACAATCCAAAAAGCACTTTTACATACATTTAAGTCAATTACATCAAAACTTTGGATAATTGATAAATATGAATTGAGAACAAAGGGCATACCTCACATAAAATGCATTGTAGAGAAAAACAAGCTGGGAAAGCTTACATACACAATTGGATCGATAAAGGCATACCTACATGGAATACGGAACGTTCTGCGTTGACTTAAAAAAATCATATTTATAACAATTTCCTTTCATTTTCAAAATATGTTAATATTGTGTTTGACCATATCATAAATATTTTAGACAAATTAAAACTGTATTAAACACTTTTGGCATTAAATATTGGAAAAGCATTGCTTTTCAAACGGATCCTTATTATGTATTTTGATGAGAAAATTTGTCTGGCGCAGTTTATTTTTGAGTAAATAAAAAAATGAAACTTATAGGGTCGATTGAATTAGTAAAAATCATGGACTTAGAAAGTCTAAGTCATAAGACATTTTAAGGGCATTTGTGAGGCTTTTAAAGCTTTAGTCAAACTAGTGATTGCAATACCGAACAAAAAATTTTTTTTTCGAGAAAACTACAAACAAAATAAATTACAGTACAAAATTAACACTTTATTATTTCAAATATTAAAATGAGATTTCAAAAAACACAAAGCATCAATTGTTTAGTTATTTAGTCGCGATCGCACCTTAGTACAAAAATTTCCTGCCACAGAAAATTCTCTTTCTGATTCTACACTGGTGGGTGGAATTGTTAGAAGATAACCATACACTATTTCCAAGTACTTCTCTCTAAGTCCTTCGTCTTCATATAGTCTCATCTCTCTTTTAATGAGCATTTTTATATCTCTTTGTGCACAATATCTTTGTGAATTTCAAGAGCCTAGAGCCGTTACAGCTTAATTTTTTAATAATTTGGAAATAATGTTTATGGCCTAAACAGAATAAACGCGAAACCAACGCGACGTAACGTAACGTAAAGTTAAATGTATGTAGTTGCAATACGTTCGAACAGAATGAACGCTCGCAACGCGATCCCAACGTCGAACGTTGGCAAACGCGAAACGACCACTACCAACTACAATTTGGTGATTTAATTACGTTACGTTACGTCGCGTTGGTTTCGCGTTCATTCTGTTTAGACCTTTACTTATAATGTTTACTCTTTGTGCACAATTTCTTTGTGAACTGCCGTTTTTTTGTTTATTGCAGACTGCAATTTTTCTTCCACTGATTGTTTATCATTAACATATTCTTTTTCACTTTCTTTATTTTCGTATACGTTACCACTTGCAACATTTATATAGGTCCTCAGATATAAGCGATTCAATCTTACCATCAAGTCTCGACCATGGAGAAAATTAATTTTGCCATATAAGCTTTGGTTAGTCGTGAATTCTCTCTTATAATTTTCTCACTACACTCTTTTGGATTATGCAGGTATATCTTAAAAATAATTCTAAATCTATTTCTCTTTCTTTAGTACGCAATTTCAAGAGCCTAGAGCCGTTACAGCTAAATTTTGTAATAATTTAGAAATAATGTTTACTTATTACATTAAAGATTAAAGTAACTAGAAATTATACTACTAATTTAATATTAATCAATTACCAACATCAAAATTATTTTAATTAAAAAAAATTTTAAAAATACCGAAATACCGGTATTTTTGACTACGTAATACCGGTATTTTGGTATCGCAAAATAGCCCAAAAATACCGGTTTTCGGTATACCGGTATTGCAATCACTAAGCCAAACCGTATATTAACAACTCCTTTGAATTGTTTGTACCCCAAAAGTTAAATCACAGTGTAGAATAAATTTATAGAATAAGTAGTTTCACTTATTAGTTTAAATAAAGAAATACAGGACGGCGTGGAGGGAACATCTGGATAGAATGGAGCATGCCCAAATGTCAAAGAAGTTGTTCCTATATAACAGATTATATAACAAGATTTTTAACAAATAAATAATTTAATTTGATTTGACGTTTGAGGGAGTAGGAGTGTAAAATTAATAAAGTAGTAATTTTCAAAATCAAGTTTAGCCTTTATTCTTCCATTCTTCCGATGGCCAAATAGCTCTTTAAGAGCTTCAGCCTCCTTAATAAAATGCATTTCCATTTGTTGCGATTCATCGCTGATTCCTCCCAATTATCTCTCCTGTCAATCTCGATAATTAAAAAAAAAATTATTACAATACATAATATATTATACTAATATTATATTTAGAACTCAATCATAATAAAAATGATAAAATACAATATTTTTGTTCTAAAACAAATTTTAAATTTAAATGACTAGTGAGATTTAAAAGTTCTCAAGTGTAATTGGTTTAGAAAGTTACCAAAGGTTGGTACCCAAAAGTTACTAGTTATTCTCGATCGTGTAACCCTGTTCCTTTTAGGAGTTGATACCATTTTGTAAAAGTGTAATTTTCTCGTGTGAAAATACCATGGCCGATCAAGTAAGTATTTTAAATTTGTTCGTTTGTAATTGATTATATTTTATGTAAAACTTTATTTATTATCGTTGTGTTTAACTCTAAGAATACATTTTAAAAGTATCTTAAAAAGGCTCATTAGTTTAAAGGTTTACACGTGTTGTGAACTATTTTAAAGTAAGGTTAAATTACAAAATTTTGGTAACTTTGCAGAATGAGAGATCATTCCAACGTCAACCTACGATTTTCTTAAATCAAAAGAAGGGTGCTGGCGTCAAGAGGCGCAAGTCTCTACGTTATCACCGGGATGTGGGTCTTGGTTTCAAGACGCCACGCGAGGTTAGTACTATCTACATGCAGCATGCTAATGTGTTTTTTTTTTGCTTAGCAAAACGTCAAAGCCTTTCAAAAGCAACCCTACGTTAACCTCGCTCGTAAAGGAAACTTGAAGAAGAAGCCGTTGCGTCGTCATCGTAATGTTGGTTTAGGGTTTAAAACTCCCCGTGAGGTTTGTTACTTTTACAGTATTTAGTCGACGCATCTATGCTGGTGAAATAAGTCAAGCAACATTGGTGATGGGGTTTTCATTGCATGTACTTTTATATTTTTTTGCTTCCTGCTTTACAATAAAGGTGCTCACACTTGTGTATTGGTGTTGTATTTCTACACCAAGTAAAGTTGCTAGGATAAATACAGCGGTGTAGAAATACAGGGGCACAAACACAACAGTGTGAATACCCTTAATGTGATATTTTTTTTTAATAATTAAAGGTGGCTGATTTTATAGGCTATGGAAGGTACTTACATTGATAAGAAGTGCCCATTCACTGGCAATGTTTCTATTCGTGGACGTATTCTTACCGGAGTGGTTAAGAAGATGAAGATGCAACGTACCATTGTTATCCGTCGTGACTACCTTCACTACATTCGGAAGTATAACAGATTTGAGAAGAGACACAGGAATATGCCTGTACATCTTTCTCCATGCTTCAGGTATGAATTTAGTAGTTAATTTACTATGTGATTACATTTCATGTTTGTGTAGGGACGTTGAACCGGGAGACATTGTGACAATTGGTGAATGTAGGCCACTATCAAAAACTGTGAGATTCAACGTGCTGAAGGTGACTAAGGCGTCTGGCTCCAAAAAAAGTTTTAAGAAATTCTAAGTTACAATATTGATTTTCAATAAAAGAAATTAAAAAACTTCTTTATTTTATTTTTTGTATATCCAACGTTATTATTTATCAACGAACATTTTAAAATAAAAAGTATTATTTTTATTTTGGATAAAAAAATTATGTAAAATAATTTACTTATTAGGTGACTTGAAATTAGCGATATTTCAGAAACAGATTTTAGAGCTTTTAAAAAATCAAAAAAAAAAGTGATGTTTGTTTGAACTATACAGCTTGAGTAAATATTGGCCGATATAGAAGAATTATCTTTACATTAAATATTAACAAATTTTAATTTATTATGCTCTTCGCAAAGAGTGCAATTTTATCAAATATGTTTTATTTAACGATATAGTTGGACTTAACAATGACCTGCACGTTAAGTTATTAGAAAGACCTATAGGAACCGAGCGAATACTGTAAAGTGGCGCCTAACGGCGGACACTTTGAACATTTTGGCATGCACGTCATAGCCACAAAACATAATGTTATTATTATTAATTGATTGCTTTTATTTTTGTAACCATGGACTTAGAAAGATAGGACTAGCAACTAAGATTAAAATGGCGAGCTCTTAACCGTATGGGTTCATCACTTCTACCGCTAGGATCGCTGAATTCCTGTTCCAAAATATTCATTTGAATATTTTATTTTCAAATTATTTTCATTACAAAACTTACTTTTTCATACATATAAAGTTTTTTTAAATAATAAAATACGTTATTTAATAAGTAATTATATAATTTCGATTATTTAAATAACAATTTCTTTTAATTTTTATCACTATTCCAAGCATGCGCGTTGTTGACAGTTGTCCAATTTTTTTACCGAACTTAATCCTTTGTAGTTTGAATAAAAGTGCACGTACATGTATGAAAAATGCATTACTGTTTTTAATATATAATATATTTTCAATCTTTAATGTTTTATTTTCATATATTGGTTAAATTAATAATTTTCAATTTGAATTTGAATCGTATTTTTGGAACAGGAATTCAGCGATCCTAGCGGTAGAAGTGATGAACCCATACGGTTAAGAGCTCGCAAATTTTAAGCTTTCAGGTAGGGAGTTGCGGGTCCTATCTTTCTAAGTCCATGTTTGTAACTTAAAAAATAAACTAATCAATGATTAGTGTAAAAAAATTAAAGTTGTTATGATCAATAAAGGCATGTTTACGCCTACTATGCAAATTATCATGCCAAAACTGGCGCTAGTTGCAAATACGCTCGGTCTAAAATGATAAATGAATGAACGAGTTTCACTGGTTTTTTTTTAATAGTTTGATATATCTTCAATATTTTTAAAATTTATTTTAAGAAGGGCATTTTTTCAGGACCCTTTTAATTTAATCAACAGATGGCGCCTACTTAAATATTTTTATAAAATAAGAGGAATTTGCTATATTTAAAATAGAGCAAATTCGTTGAGATAATACTATTCTATAAACAATATTCTTGATCTTAAGCTATTTTGAGTTCGTAATATTTATTTATAAAAACACAATTCATAATAAAGTTTAATTATCTTTTTTTGTAAGTGAGTGTGTTTTGACATACTCAATACGAACTCAAAATAGCTTAAGACCAAGAATATTGTTTATAGAATAGTATTATCTCAACGAATTTGCTATATTTTAAATACAAAAGCCTCCTAGTATTTTATAAAAATATTTAAGTAGGCGCCATCTGTTGATTAAATTAAAAGGGCCCTGAAAAAAGTGCCCCTCTTAAGGGGTTTTGCCACTTTAAACTTAAATAAAATCGAGTTTTTTTTATTTTGCATTTTATCGAAATATATTCAAGAATGTGTGAAAAAAATTTCAAGCTAAAATAATCAAAATTGAGCAAGTTACATATTATTTAGTGCGACTGAACTAACTACGATATACGTATACTAAAACTTTCAATCGCTTCTTTCTCGAAACTACAAAACTCAAATTGGCTTGCAGCATAACTCAAACAATTTTTATCCGATTGAATTCAAATTTTAACTGTAGCTTTTGTATGAGATTTTGAAGAGAATGACGTACGGATTTTGCAAAATATTAAAAATTGTAAAAGTTATTAACAAATTTCTGTCAAGTTTTTGCTCATAAAATTGAATTTTTTCTTCAAAAGCTTCCTATTTTTCCAAAAATTAATATTTTTAAAATTCCGTACGTCATTAATCTATATGTAGATTAAGCAGATTTTTTTATTTTTGTTGTAAGATCAAATTCACTCAAGTTATGCTGCAAGCCCCGAAGACCTTTTTTGAAAAGATGTATTTTTAAAAGCTGCACTGTGTCGCCGCTTTGTAAATTTGTTTATGTTAAAAAATACATATTTGTACCTTAATACATATGTAAACAAGTGGTATATTTTGTTTTGTACATAAAACTTTTTTTCCAATCTAAAAAAATTGTGCAAATGTTGTTTCATTTTTAGGCTTCCACAGTGGCAAAACCCCTTAAACCTTACACTTCACTTTTGTATAAAGTTTTTCCGCTCTTTTCTATCCATCGCCATCACACTGGCCTCTCTCCACGTTATTCCCAATTCTTGTAATATCTGTCCAATGTTATCGTTCCATGTCCTTGATGGTCTACCTCTAGTTCTTCTTCCCTGTGTTATTGTCGACCATACCTCTTTTGCCGGTACTTCATTCTACTTTCATTCTCTTTAGATGTTCAAACCATCTTAGCTGTTGTCTTTCGACATTTTCCTGTGCTGGTCTTATTTCCAGTCTTCTCCTGATTTCTTCATTTCTTATTCTGTCGATTCTAGTAACTCCTTCAATTCTTCTGAGATACTTCATTTCGGCGGCCTGTATTTTACTCTTTATTCTGTTAGTTGTAAGCCACGTCTCACAGCCAAATGTCAGCACGGGCAGGTAAATCGTCTTATACACCGTAATTTTTGTTCTTTTTGATATTTCTTTTTTGTTTATAATTGTTCCACACAGTGAATGATATACGTTCGCAGCTGCACTTAGACGGTTATTTATCTCTGCTTCATAACTCCCGTTACTTTCTAACAATACACCCAGATATTTAAACTGCTTAACCTGTTCAATTTTTTCGTTCTCCATGCTTATGTTTAATACTTTTTCTTTCTTCCCAAATATCATTATTTTCGTTTTTATTACGCTTATTTTCATGTTTTTGCTTTTGAGGACCTCGTTCCAGACATTTACGTTATGCTGTAGGTCACTCTCACTGCCCGCCAGCACCACCAGATCATCAACAAATGCTAATTCCGATACCTCGGTTTTTTTCATTAATATGAGGTATCGGAATAACTGTAACCCACTACTAGTTTTTTCCTTTGTTTCTTTAATAATCTTATCCATTAAAGCTATGAACAATACCGGGCTTAACACTCCTCCTTGCCTCAATCCTTCTACCATTATAAATTCTTCGGATTTCCAGTTTCCCATTCTGACATAGTTTCTTGTTTTTCTATAGACGCTTTTTATTGCAAGTATCAATTTATTTCCAACATTCCTCTTTTTTTAGTATTTCCCATATAATTCTTCTAATTGCTCTATCAAATGCCTTCTCTAAAAATAAAGCACGCATAAATTACTTCGTTGTGTCTAAATTGCTTTTCATATATTTAAACTTTAAAATATCGAGTTATTATAAAAATAAAAGTTAATTAAATTATTTATTAAGCTTTCAGATGATTATATCATCCGTCATCAGAATAGGATATACAAGATATTATGTTTTTAAAAGTTTAAATATATGGGGTAATGTAAACTGGGCCAAAAAACTACCTGAAAGTAGTAAACTGGGCCAAAAGTAATTTTTACTAAAATTTTGAAAATGGTAAACTGGGCCAAAAGCAATTTTTACTAAAATTTTGAAAATTGTAAACTGGGCCAAAAGCAAATTTTATTAAAATTTTGAAAATGGTAAACTGGGCCAAAATCAGAATTTTTTAAGTAACCGCTGAATTAAAATTAAAAATAAAATTTTTTCAATTTTTATAAAAACCACCATGGCACGAGGAGGATCCACGCAAAAACGAGTTTCACCTCTTAATGATTCACCTTTTCTTTAACCCACGGGCCTAGGAGTATGTTTATAATAATGGTAGTTTTTATAAAATTGGCCCGGAGCGGCCGAAGCGTAGCACATCGTAGCGCAGCGTAGCGTAGGCTAGCAATGGAAGTGAAAACCGGCCAAGGAGAAAATTTTCTTACACTTAACAATCCCGATTCAAACATTGTCATATTTTCCTGCGCTACAAATTTAAGTGCTTTGACGGCGGCTGAAGCCATCTACATGGATGGTACATTTGAATATTGTGCAAAGTTTTTTTATTAATTATTTACCATCCATGGCCTTTTTAATGGCCACGATGTTCCGCTGGTTTTTTGTTTGTTACTGGATAAAAAACAACCTACGTATCTTAATCGTTTTAAAGAAATATGTAGGTAGTCTAGGTTGTTCTTCCTTGATTGACGACAGTTTCCTCGAAAGTTTTCAACTGTGTTAAATACCCAGAATTGTTACTGATTTTGATGTTGCGATAAGAAATGCGTGTACAACCCAGTGGCCCAAAGCAAATGTCGAAGGTTGCAGGTTTCATCTTGAACAGGCGTGGTACCGAGCTCTCCAGAGATACGGCTTGGCTTCAGACCAAAATGTCGATTCTGAAGTTGGCACATGGTTACGGTATTGCTTCGGTTTAAAGTTTTTGGCAGCGGACAACGTTTGGGGGGGGGGGGGTTACAATGACTTAATAGAAACCAAACCGAATAATGCGAATCTCGACAAGTTCTGTTGAGTATTTATTCACTTACTATGTGGTAGGGTCAGCTGTGTTTCCTCCGGTGGATTGGGCTAAGGCTTCTGCAGACATAATTTCGACGACTAATGCTTGCGAATCATTTCATGCAGCATTTAAACAAAATTTTAATTCTGGTCACCCCAATATTTACAAATTTGTTGATGCTCTTAAACAGGAACAAAACAAAGTATATGTAACTTTGTACAGTCTTCAGGAGGAGAGTCCCAATGTTGCAAAAAGTTGACAAAAACACCCAAAAATTGTTCAATTTGGCATTTTTTATGTCTAAATTTACTAACACCTGCAAAATTTACAAAAAGTTGGCAATTTTGAATTAATTCAGTTTTCAAATTTGCAAATTTAAAATTTCCCCCCCCCCCCAAAAAGTTGGTTGGGCACGTCCCTGGTCTTCATCAACCGCCGAAACTCTCTATTTGCAAACTAAGGCAGTCACTTGTTGAGAAACTGCTGCTAAAATACAGTAAACAAGAAATATCGCGGTTGAAGTTTCTGAAGACGGTCTTTTTTTACAGTACTTTTCGGTTAATTTGAATATAATTCGTTCCTTGTTATATATATATATGTATAATGTGTATTAATAAATATTAAAAATAAAATAAATAATTTATAAATTTCATGTTTTGTTGAAATGTATTCCGTAAAAGTCGGAAGTCAACCCAAAGATATTAATTTTACTATGCGTAAATTTTATTCCTAAATTGTAAACTATACACATAAATCTTCCACTATTTTTATATGAAATTAAACTAAATAAGCTGAAAACAAATAAATCTGCGCGAGGATGTAGATCTGTCGGTAGGTTACAGTTAGTTTTTGATATTTTTTTTTAAATAATAACAAAAAAGAATTCGCACCGGCACACCACTAAACTATAAACATAAATCTTCCACTATTTCTATAGGAAATTAAACTTTGGTTCAGTTTACCATTTTCAAAATTTTAGTGAAATTTGTTTTTGGCCCAGTTTACTATTTTTAAAATTTTAATAAAATTTTAGTGAAATTTGCTTTTGGCCCAGTTTACTATTTTCAAAATTTTAATAAAATTTGCTTTTGGCCCAGTTTACCATTTTCAAAATTTTAATAAAATTTGGTTTTGGCCCAGTTTACCATTTTCAAAATTTGGCCCACTTTATCATTGGCCCAGTTTACATTCACCCAAATATATTTAATATCAACGAGTTCATAATTTATCATTTTAAATAAATTGCTTTTCTATTATTTGTCTAATAGCAAAAATATGGTCCTGGATACTGTGTCCTCTTCTAAAACCGCTTTGTGTTTCTTCTAGTGTTGGTTCTAATATCTCTCTCAGCCTTGATTCCAGGATCGCTTCGTATAGTTTAACTGCCACGCACAGCAGTCATATGCCTCTATAATTGTTGCACATTGTATTATCACCTTTTTTGTAAATTGGCATTATCATTGCAACCTCCCAATCCTTTGGCACTCTTTCTTGTTTCCAGGGCAAATTAAAAATTTTATGCAGTGTCAATAGTCCTGCTTCCCCCATGTATCTTATTAATTCCGGTTTCAAACCATCATCTCCAGCAGCTTTGCCTAGCTTCATTCTCTTCACTACCTTCCTAGTCTCGCTTATTGTTATCTCATCTACTTGGTTTTGCTCCCTCGTTGGTTCATTTCTATCCTTGTTAGTACTTTTGTCTTTGGTTTCTAAAAGTTCTTCAAAATATTCTTTCCATCTGTTCATTATTGCTTTCTCTTCCGTTAGAATATTTCCCCTACTGTCTTTCATTTGTTTCAAAGTAACTTGCTTAGGTTGCCTCAAGTTCTTTATTACTTTATAGAATAGTTTCTGGTTTTTATTCTTTTCCAAAGTAAATAATATGTGAATAAATATTAAATTTATTTAACAGTTTAGCAATTTCTTTCCTTAAGGATCCATTAGATCATTAACATACGTGTGTTATTAGAAGGATTTCAGAAGACATTTTCCATTCAATGGAAAGCTCAAAATTCTAGCATAATTTTTAATTATAGTAGTTTAATTACGAGTACTATTAATATTTATATCTTTGTATAGAATTAAATTTCCTAAAATTGGTCCATCTTTCTCACACAACACTGCAGTTATTCGTACATTTTTTTTATGCAAGTCCCCATTGCAACACATACAAAAATAAATATTTTGTTAAATAAACGTATATTAAAATAGGTATATTATAAAATCATAAAAATCAATTTAATTTTTATACTAAAATATCTTGATCCTACTTATGTGATGGCAAGGTTTAAATTTTTTAAAATGTTTTGCCAATGCTCGTTTATCTCGGAACTGCATTGACCCCCAGTAGTCAGTTTATACACGTAATATTGCACACACGCTCTTATCGTTTCTTTACAATTTTTAATTGTAATTGCTTGGCTAAAATAAATAAAAAAAATGTTTTCAAAATTACTTTCATCGAAAAGACAAAACTTACCTGGAATCACATAAAAATTTTAAATTAGATTCTTCTAAGCTTAATAATACTTGATTACTGGATGGAATTTTGGAAGAAAACAATTCTTGAGGTATCTATAACAAAAAAATTAATAGAAAGAAAAATAAACTAGCACAACTTTACCTGTTCAATTCGTAAGACGCCATTTTTAAATAGTAAATAGGCCAAAGGTGATATAACACTCGTTTCTCTCACTACAGTCGTGTGTCTGAGATTGGAGATGGTCTCGTTGATGTGCAGTAAAGCATTGGATGAAAAATTGTTCTTTTTACAATTAACACTCTCGCTCGTTATTGTAGCTTTTCGTTTATGCCTAAAAGATCACCAAAACAATTTCCAGATTAAAAAGAGATATAGTAAATGAAACGTACCTTGTTAAAAATACATTGCTCCTTTTAAGTCTGCCTTTCACAATATCCCAATTTCGATGTTGCAAAACCGTACCTACACCGGATAGCAAAACAGCCAAAATTAATTCCTTATTATCAGAGTAATTATCGGAAATAATTGGTAATATTGGTTTTAAACCTTTGGTAAGATATTCAAAATGAATATTACGTAGTTCTAAAAGATTTTGGATGTTGTTAAAATTAGCTTAATACTTATTTCAATTTCCTACATACTTTTAAGGGTGTGCATTTTATGCGAAATTAAACCAGTGTCGCTACAAAAATCTTCTGCTTTGTAGCTATCGTGTTCTTCTATCAAGGCTAGCCATTCCTCTAGCAACAACATGAGAGCTAAATGATCGCTAGAATTGTGGTAGTTGCTTTTGACAGACCTAACAATTTCTTTACCCATCAAGTCTTTAGAAAAAATTGCAGTTTCGGATGAAAACAAGGTAGCAACGTCGACTATGGGAGTTACACACTTGAAGATAACCGAATTAATCATAGCTTTTGAAAGTTTGGGTGCCATTTGAAATTCGGATGCCGTCTTTCCTAGAGGTGTCAGATTCTCTTCGGTATCCAGCATCTCCAGCTCCTTTAATTCGGTTATAGCTTTTGTAACTGCACTTTTGTCAGGCGGACAAATTAAATTATCCAAAAATTCGACGGCATTCATATTGTTACTATAAACTTTTGAGTCCAAAACAATTTTTGTTAGGGAAGTTCGAAGAATTTCCGGCATCGAATAAGACTCCATTTCTAAGTGTTTAGACTTTGGATATAAATGATAACATTCTCCTGCTTGACAACGTCCTGCCCTGCCTTTACGTTGCGTTGCACTTGCTTTCGATATCCAACGATTATCAATACACATTGCACCTATTCAATAAAAAAGGTTATTAAATCAAGAGAAATTACTTCAACTGTAGAGGTATGATAATAAACAAAGGACAACAATAGAAACAAATTTGGTATACTTAAGGTGCTTACTTTTGCAGTGACCACCTGAGCTGTAGGATAAAAAAGTATGAATAATTTAAATTTTTAAATGACGTCCAACTTCAGCTTTAATTGAGATTATCCTTCAAAAATTCCAGCTACTTTTTAAAACATGACGATTCGTAGTTGTTATCCTGCAACTGGAAGTCTAAGGCCACACGTGCGGTAAAACGACGCTAGCAGCAGCAGTAAAATGAAGCTACAGTAAGGCAGTAGAAACCATGGCCACACGAGTAGTGCACCACGGCAGCAATTGAAGCAGTGAATAGTACTGATATCGCGGTTGAAAAAAAGTTGATACAAGTGCAATGCTAAAGCTGCGTCATTACCTTGAAAATGCGCCTTCTTGCGTTTCTCAAGCGACATTTGTCACTGCAGTCCCCATAAGGTGCATATGTCAACTTTACTGCAGCTTCATTTTACTGCTGCTGCTAGCGTCATTTTATTGCACGTGTGGCCTTAGACTAAGTGTCCGCTACAAACGCATCTATGTCTGAAAGCACTAGTAGTAGCATAATAATCTGTGGTACTACTAAACAAATTCGCTACTACAGTATGAATCCATTGATTTTTACTGTAGGTACTTAGAAATATGAAAATATTTATTACTGAATTACGTTTTCCACTTTTACACAATTTAGATAAATTTGTCAAGAGAATAACGTAGGAATTGAATAGGAAAATTTTGTGATATACATACAAACTCAAACTGTTTACAGTCTCTTTATGAAGGTGAATGTTAGCTTTCTGTTGTATCAACCTGCACTTTCAAAATCAATTTTCTCGAAATTTGATGAAAATTGCATCTCACAATTTGCACTTGTCGAAGTCATAATCATGGCCTACATGTATAATAGTGATAATGGATCAAATCGATGTGATGACGTTAAAACCTTCCCCTTGCTAGAGAAAGTTGACTGTATATTACTCAACAACAAAACTCACCTATCCTACTATCGAATCTCTCTTCTTTATGTATTCCAGTATCAATGACATACACAACGTCGTCAATAGTTATAGAAGTTTCGGCAATATTAGTCGATAAAATTACTTTACGCATTCCATGAGGTGGTTTGGTAAAAATTCTTTGTTGATCGTTCGCTTCTAATCTTGAATGTAAACACAACACCAACATTTTAGATTTCTCTGTAATTAAATTACGAACTTTAATTATATCATCCCATCCGGAAAGGAAACATAAAATTGCGCCATCGGGTTTATTTTTGTGAATGTTTTGAATCATTTTGGCTACATCTTCATGAATTATCGTGGGATGACTACTCGCGCACATTTCACGTGTTTTAAACAAGCCAGATTTGTCGTTTGAACCCAAAAAATATTCTTCCACTGGATAAGTAAAACCAGGTATATGTAAAACAGGAGCACCGTTAAAATAATCTTGAAATATTTTAACATCAATTGTTGCGCTCATCACCAACAATTTTAAATTCTTATTTAAATTTAATGCTTCTTTTAACAAATTCATGAGAAGATCGGTGTTGACGTCACGTTCGTGAGCTTCGTCTAAAATTACGTGAGAACAATCAGATAATTTAGGATCCGACTGTATGCGACGCAATAAAATTCCGGTGGTACAGAAAAGAATACGACCGCTTTTATGATTAAAATTTGATTTTAGCCGAACCTGATAACCAACTGTACCGCCCACCTATAAAAATGTCTCTGAGTTATAATAAATTCAATTCAATAAATAATAAATTTTAAGTAATACAAATTATAAGATTGATTAAAAATCAAATTAATTAATTTTTTTTTTATTGAGCTTTCAGGATTAACACGTCCCTTCGTCAGAATAAAAATAACCTATTTTTGAATAATGAAAGCTCGATAAAAAATATTAATTAATTTGATTTTTAAACAATCTTATAACTCATATTACATAAAATTTAATCTTTATTGTTTATTTAGTATCAACAGATTAATAATATCATCTTTTTAAATAAATTCAATTCAAGTATCAAGTTAAAAAATCAATTGTCAAACTAACCCTTTCTTCTCGTTCATTGGCAATTCGTTCTGCTAAAGAAATGGCGGCAATTCGACGAGGTTGAGTAATAACAATTTTACATGGCTTTTTAAAATTATCCCCTCTTGCCCAAGCTTCTAAAATATATTGTGGTACTCGGGTACTTTTACCACAGCCTGGTTCACCTTTTATGATTACAACTTGGTTGGAAAGATGCTCGATAATATTTTCCCTGAAAATAAAGTAAATAATAAAACAATCCGTTCATTTTACATTTTATGTACTCACTTAAATTTTGAAATGGGCAGCTGAACGGGTTCATGAGCCAAATAAAAATTCGACCCTTTGTAGTTCCTCTCCAATTGTTGCGGCTCTGGCCATTCACTTTCTAAGTTCTTGAATTCCTGATTTTCAGGCAAACGCTTTTCGTCTAAATTTGAATTCATTAAATGGGCCAGTCGGTTCTGATAAATGTCGAAAATATTTTGTAATTTCTCTTTAACATCGTCCTTAACTGTCAGAATAGAATGGGAACGTTGGGTGATGTTATTAAAATCATTGTTGTCATATATCATAAGGGTTCCCGAAGAACTTATCTTATTAATTTGTTTTAACCAGGAAAGAGCTAACAGAGCGGCCTTATGGGAAGCCTCTTGCTTTGTAGCACCAATATCGGAAATTTTCTTTTGTTCGGGCCATTTCAAGTAGTAAGTGCAAGTCCAGGAGGAGACGTTTTGCGACTTTTTAATGAATTTATACTTTGGCTCTACTATTAAAGCTTCATTATTCAATTCGTCACTTACCAATTTTAAAAAATTATGTAAGGTATTTTTTGGCGTAGGAAATAGAGATTTCACTTTCTCCACTTCTAAAGCGGCCGACGTTACATTCTTCGGAGGTTCGCACTCAATAATAGAACAGAAAGTTCTAAACTGCAATGTCTTATTTTGAAATAAACCCAAGACGTTTTTATTCCAAATTGGGTTCTCGCAATCATCCACGTAAGAGCGATCCTTTAGCCGGTAAACAATATTTGTGGCAGCTTTCCTCCAAGGTCCTTTATTACCTACCCTCCTTTGGGTAAATTCAAAATTTCTTAACCCAAGCAGCACCGATGCCGATTCAATTTTTTTCGACACTTGAGCATAAGAATTGTGTAATGAATTTTTAGGAAAAGTTTCAACCGATATTTGTTTACGATGTGCATCATTTAAATCTCCTAAACGGTTCTTGTTATAAAATTCATAACACTTTTTACTTACAGCAGTAGTATTATTAATATTGCTATTTAACACATTGATTCCATTTACTTCTACGTTACCCTTAAAATAAATATTATTGCTGTCACGAACGGCAAAATTACAGAGATATTTTCCTTGATTGGTCTTATCGTTAATTTTGTTATATTGGTTAGAATTTTGCAAAATTAAAGAATTTAAACTAAAATTGTTGGTTAAACTTATCGTCCAATTTTTCCCCCCACTGATACCATCAATAATTCCATTTTGAACGTTTAAATATTTAATTCGATACATAATATTTTTAAATTTTCAATCACATCACCTGTGTACCTAATGTTTTTGATTCAAATCATAAATGAACTAAACCTGACTAAACCCACGAACTAAACCTAAATGTTCAACATTAGTTCAAACACATCCACTAACGCATGGACGGACCTTTGCAGCGATTGGTTGTCGAAATGGTACAAAATTTGAAATTCAAAAAAACATGTAAATACAAAAGAAATTAAGAGATAGTAACAACAGTGATATTAAATATTTTGGTTTAATGTAGTAAACAATAATTTATTTTATTAAAACTCCAAAAAGCAAGAGCAAATAAATAAAACTTCTCGAAAATATCAATATAAAAGTGTGGGGCTCAGGGGCGGATCCAGGAACATTTTTAAGGGGGGGCGATTTCATAGATTGTTAAGAAAAATACCAAAATTGATAGCTTTTTTTCCACTAATTTTGGTTTTTACGTTATATTTATAATGCATAATTTTTCCAATGGGGGGCGATCACCCCCATCGCCCTCCCCCTGGATCCGCCCTTGGTGGGGCTGTTTATTTATAGCAGGATTGCTGTTGAGTACGAAATCCATGGCCCCACGCTTTTATATTGATGTTTTCAAGAAGCTTTGTTTGCTCTTATTAAAATTAGTGATGTGTTGAAATGTTAAGGAGAGGAATGTGTTCAGTTCTGAGCTGTTTTGCCCCACTGTGCGACTTTTGGATTTTATTTTTTACTTTTTAGAGAAGTATATGAGTGCCATTAGAGTAGTGTGAATATTAGATGTGTTCGTTTGCTTGCTTGCACCTAAAAAATTAATGCAAATTAAAAAGTTTGTTTGTATGAACTGAACAAACGTGATCGTTTACCGTTAGAATCATGTACAGAACATACACTTTTTACACTACTTGCAATGCAAGTTACAACATTTAATTTGCACTAACTTAAAAATCATCCGGACTGAACATGCACATCAGAAAATATTAAAGATATTTATTTTGCTTTGTACTTTCACAGTAAACTTCGCAATTTCTTCATATCAAAGTGAAATAAATTCCCCTAATGTAACTTTAAAAATCCGTCTAAATGCTTAGGTAGGGTACATTGCTGAAATTTACAGAGTGAATAATTCAAATTTTAATCAGAAATGTTTCAAATAAAATTTTTTAATGATTTTGTTATTTCACCTTATTTTGTGTAAATATTTTTTTGTAATTTATTATTATGCAAAATGATAGATAATTTTGTGAGGTGACCCTTAACGGTTAAATAAGTAGACTGCACTTTTTAATTTAATAGATGTATGCAGCTAATACAGAAAAAAGCAATTTCAACAGCTAAAGCTGGTTCAATTACTGTTTAATTATTAAAAATTGTCATTTTCAATATTAAACATGGAACTTTCATTTCTTATACAAAACTACGTTTTCTTTATAATTTAATTGCAAGGTAGGATTGATAACAAAAATGCAAAATAATGAAATGTATTTATATTCAGTAGGGCAGGCAATGAACTTGCATTATAATTACAACTTATAATTTACTCAAAATAGAAATGTAATCCATAATCAATAATTTTATATAAATGACGGCTAGGTAATAAATTGTACTAGTTACATTGTAACAAATGAATCATCCTGGAAGCACGGAAATAACTATAAACAAAATGCTGAGTTTACAATAATTTTACGATCATACTTTGTTCTTGTTTAACTTATTATTCTTATGTATATATTTTTGTATAAAAGAGACGATTTTAAATATATTATTCAGTGAGTCTTGAACACTCGTTTGTTTAAGTCCTCACCCGAAGACCTCCAAGTCCAGGTGCTACCGCTTCAACTTAGGATAATTTTCCTACCCAGGGGAATTATTAACATATATTTTAAAATAAATAATTAGGAAGAGGAAGTATTAAGGCAAGTTTAAATTGTCAAAATAATTTATTTTATTAAATATTCTAACACTTTATTAAAATCCAGGATCCCAATTAACACTTTGACTTTCCATTTTCTTCTCGTAACAAATGATCAGGTCATCTGGCTCAAATAAAATCGATTTATCGGCTAATTGTAAACCACATTCAAAGTTGGCCTTTATGGTTTCGGCTTCACTTTTTAAATACCTCATCGAAGTTGACATACCTAAAATAAAGCATCATTAAAAATATTGACTAGATCTTTCTTTATCTAAATATGTACCATCGTATATTGTGTTACCATCTCGTATGACACGAAACAAAGATTTTCGCTTTATAACACCTTTAGTGCATAGACAACCGGCAACTGGAAGTTTTTTACGTCCATCGTTAATTAAAAATTGCTGTAAAACTTTTGCCTCGCCCAATATCTCTTCTACTTCCTTAGTAGGTAGTCGAGCATTAATGTCTTCCTTAATGCTGTTGATTAAATTGTAAATAATGTTGTGATTTTTAACACTTACGCCACGCTGTTTGGCCTTTTCTATTAAGGAATTTGAACAGTTGACGTTAAATGTGTAAACAACACCTTTAAATGTTTCCGCTAATTCGATATCACTATCCGTCACTGCTCCAACACCGAAATTAATTATCGACAATTCACATTTGGGCGAACGATAACTACTTAAAACCTGCAAAATTGCTTCGAGCGTACCATCGACATCGCTTTTTATAATAATCTTTAACGACGGCTCTTCATCTTTATCTTCAATTTCTGGCTTACGAGGGCCTTCTGGTTTCAATTTAAAACGCCCCAAACGACGCCTTAATTCCAAATTTCCTTTGTACACTTTCAAATGTTCAGCTTCCTTGGCTGCTATCAGTACAGCATCTTGTTCAATTTTTTTCATGGCTTTCTTATTTTCTCGTAACTTGATAACAAATTTTGCAAGTTTTTCCGATTCCACTTGCAACACAAGCTGACCAGCCGAAGGTATACTTTTCCAACCTTCCACCTCCGCAGGAAATCCAGGTCCCACTTGTTCCAGTTGCTGTCCTAACTCATTTTTCAGTGATCTTACTTTTGCCATTGATGTATCCGCAATAAGTATATCGCCCTTCTTCAAGGTACCCCTTTGGACGATTACGGTGCATAAACTACCCCTATGCTGATCCAATCGACTTTCGATTACCACAGCCTCCACTAGACCACTCGGATCACCTCCAATTTCCATTAGTTCTGATTGAAGAACCAAAGCCTCTGTTAATTCTTTCAAGTTTATACGTTTAAGAGCTGAAATGCATACTGACTGTACGTCGCCACCTAAATTTTCAACTTGAATTCCCCTTTGCATCAACATTTCTTCCGTTCTTTTGATATTGGCTTTCGGAGAATCGATTTTATTTATTGCCACCAATATGGGAACTGCAAAAATTAATGTAAATTAAGAAATGCGAGATTAAATTGTTGTCTGGTTGGTAAAACATACCGTTTGCTTGTGTTGCCATTCTAATGCATTCGATAGTTTGCTCCATAACCCCATCGTCAGCTGCTACTACAAGAACCACAATATCAGTTAAATCTGTGCCTCGCGCGCGCATGGCACTGAAGGCAGCGTGACCCGGCGTATCAAGAAAAGTAACCACAGCTCCAGATTCAAGTTTAACACTAAAAGCGCCAATATGCTGTGTAATACCTCCAAATTCCTGATCCACAATTGAGGAGTGACGAAGAGCATCTAGCAATGTGGTCTTTCCATGGTCCACGTGTCCCAATATTGTAACAATCGGAGGTCTGGGCTTTAATTCCGACTTAGAAGGAGGAGGCCTGGGGAAAGCATCTTTTTCTTCTAACTTTTCTTTTAAATCATCTTCAGGTTTACCTATAATTCGCATACGTTTTCCACATCTACGTATTGCATTATGTAATACCTTAATGTCCGAAATAACCGTATTAGATCCTCTGACGCTTCCTAAAAATAACTCGTACACATAGTTAACGTCTCGATTCAAAACTTGAGCCAGTTCACAAACAGTTATGTTACGCCAAACATCCACAATTTCTCCTTTTCCTTTAGGCGGATACTGAATAACATTTCGCGATTTCTATAATATTAAAATATGAGTGTAATTTATTCAATTGTTTGTCGATAAAACTACTAAGTGAAACCTTTTCCTCTGCGGATTTTCTCTTCTTTTCTAGTATTGCAGATGTATGAATGCAACTACCAAAAGCAATTGATTTTAAATTTTCGTAATTTCTATTTATTTTTAACGACCATCTGAAATTTTAGTATAAAAATTATTCGTAATAAACAAACAATTTACCTGTAATTGGCGGTAACACTTGCACCGATAAATTTTGAACATTTGAAAAGAGAAAACATTTTTATGGTTCTGACCACCATCATTTAAAAGAAACTTGAATGTAATGAATGGTTCATATTTTTTGTTATATTTTAATCGTCGATTATTTATTATAATTATGTGTCTTTATTATAATAATCTCGATGGTTATTGTTACAATTTGTAGGTTACAATTAAAGTCAGGTTAGGTTTACAAAGCAAAGTGAATAATGTCAAATTGCTGTCAAAGAGCATTCATTGTCAAAAGCAGCCAAAAGAATAAACCAGCTGATACACTTGACTTGATTTGGCTGATCCATAATTATATGTTCTGTGAACACGGCAGTAGATAGAAGTTGTGAAAGTTGTAGGTAGGTAGGTACCTAGTTGATGTTATTGTGTCGTCATAAGGTCTCGGGTCAACGAAAATAAATTAACCCGATTGTGCTATACCAGAAAACAAACGTTAGTTTGGAGTGTTAAACTGTTATCGTGTGACGATTTTCTGTTTATTTCTGTGGCGTCATAGTAACAATTATTATTAGTTTGAACTTGTGCATCATTATTAAGTGCGGTTTCACAAAAATATAATGGCAAATCCCAAAAGTGGTGCTTTGCGAACTTTAGCTTTAGAATACAAATCTTTACAAGACGAGCCCGTTGAAGGCTTTTGTGTTAAATTGGTTGACGATAATAATCTTTTCGAATGGGAAGTTGCAATTTTTGGACCTCCCGACACATTGTACATGGGTGGTTATTTTAAGGTACATTTTGCAATTTATGATCACATTACACCTTAGTCATAGTATAGCACGAAAGAAATATTCTAGAATGTTGACAATTCCAAGTTTTCCAACAAAAACATTCAGAAAAATGTGTGACTCACGCAATATTGACAGTTGTTGATTCTTTTTTCTTCGTGATTTTATTTTTTATCCTAATGGGTTTTTGTTTTATTATTTACTATAATATGTAATAAATAATAAGTATATATGTATTCAATATACATTTAATGAGTATGTAATATGGGTATAATATACTCCGATTCACATTTTTTTTTTCTAATAACTAAATTTTTTTATCTAATTTTATTACCCGCAATCCATCTATCTATTCAATATTTTTTTAATTGTTTTAGGCTCGGATGAGATTTCCCGTTGATTATCCATATTCTCCTCCAACAATTCGTTTTTTAACAAAAGTATGGCATCCAAACGTGTACGAGGTAAGTTTGGTTATACATAATATTAGTACAAAATATATACATTATTAGGCCTAGTAATATTTGATTAGTTTTTGTTTATTATTTAAATATGTGTGTATGTATGTATACCAATGCCAATTTAATAAAAATTATACTTGAAAATGATAATCATATTGACGACCTTGTAGAACCTTTTATTGTAAATGCATACATATTATACATAGGTACTGCTGTAATTATTATTGAGACAACTTGAAGGTTTCACCGGTGTGGTTTTACTTCCATAATAATAATTTATACTGTACACCTATATGGATTATTATTTACATTCACTATACTTTTAAATGGTAACTGTACTTCCTGATTGTATTTAAATTGCTACGATGTTGTCTGACCTTTGCAGAAAATAAGAACATTTTTAATTTTGAATCAGTTTTCAATCTGGCTCAACTGTCAATTTCTGCAAATCGTTTACAATCAATTTGAAAACCTCATGAATGCCTCATGGCATGATTTTAGCTATGACTTTTCATTTGACTAACACATGAGAAATCATATAGTGTGAATAGTGTAAATTTAAGTTTTGTAAAGGAACAACTTTGAATTTTTACAATAACCAATCTTGATGAAATTCCGTTATTGCTTTCTGCAGATCATTATAAAGACAAAACCTGAATTTGAAGCGGTTTAATGATCAATTATAGAAATGCAACACAAAACATTGGACTCAAAAAGTTTTCACGTGATAAATAAATTGTTAAAAACGATATACATCTCTCTCTTATCTATAACGATATAGTACCACTTAAATAGTTTCCTAATAGATTAAATAGTTTTCCCCCTTATTTCTGCAGCGCGCTCTTAAGACAAAATTTGAAGTACACTTTTGTCTAAATTCTTTTTTCTTTTAATTATTTTTTTTATATTTTTAATAAATTTTGTTTAAATTCTTTTGTCTAAATTCTTCAAGCGTAACCCCTTTAAAATAAAATTGGTAATTATCATTTTTGATTTCCAACATGCACTGTTGGCAATAAATGATGCTGATAACATTAATTTATGGTTTTATGTTAATCAAAGGTCGGTACTTGGTTGGCATGGTACTTATTTATGTATGATACAAAATATAAGTTAGTTACGAATAAATATTGGAACATTTGTTAACAATCTTAATTTAATCCCATTGATAAAAGAGCGCCACAGCCGTGAAGTGATGTGACCGCTGGTTGAGTACAGAGCGGAAATTCTGGGTTCAAATCGCGGACTTTACAGAATTTCTTAGTTAGGCCTTCCAGTGGGCATCCACACGCTGTGGTGAAATCTATATTGATTTATGTGAACTATGAAATATGGGGACTAATCCACCCCGCCAATCGGATTTGTAATTCTCAAAAAGGGAAAGCAATGTTCTACTTAGAACGTAAAAAGCTTAAATAAACAAATTTGCCGTCACGGGACGCCCGGTAGATGTGAAACATGTCGATGCGATGTGGATGTCGATACTAAATTAAACATTTAATGAATAAAAACGCATAATATAATTATGTGCTTAAAATTTACACCTCCAATAATAATAATTATTATTATGAAGATCTAAAACGTTACTTATTTTATATATTACATAAGTAAAAAAAAAGAACTTTGCCAACATATTTGAACTAGGGATTACAAAACACAGTACCGAAGCGTTACCATACATCCACCGAACGTTACTAATAAAATTGTATTAATTTGTAATATTAATTATTCTCCTAAATAAAGATTACAGCAAAGATAAAGAATGAATATTAAAATTGAAAAATGTAAGTCATTTTACTGCTAAAATTCGTAGTAACATAGTTATTAATAATGAGAAATCATAAAATTATGTGTTTTAAAATTATTAGAGGTAATTTAATTGGCAATATAACCTCTATTTATTAAAATAAAAATTTATAATTTATAACAATGAACTTATTTAAATACATAGGTTTGTTTTTATCGCGACATTGACATCCACATACATAGACATCTTTGCTATGTTTGTATCTTAACACTTATAAAAATACACAAATACACACAAAATTTAATCGTCGTGACTCGTGACTGATCGCAAAGGTGCGGCTAATAGATGTTTCACATGAAAAAATGATAAAAGAGCGACAACGATACTAATACAAAGCCAATTACAGAAATTACTATTACTTATTGGGAGTATTCCATAATATGCCTTTCCATACATAAGTATTGTATTTTATGTTGAAAATAAACTCAATGTAATTGAGGTGATGAGCTAAGTGAACGGGCTAAGGACCGGACTCTAGGCTAGAAGCCCTAAGTTTGAGCCCCAACCCGGCCACAAAATTTATCCAACTTCATTATGACCCTCTTCTCTCGGAAGGCAATGGCAAACCACCGAGAGTAATCTGCCAAGATGTAGCATTTCAAATGCTCGCCAACCTCCGATAGGAGACGGCACCTTAAGAAGAAGAATGAGAAGTAAGATCTACAGCCTTTACGTGGAGTCCCAACCTCGGAATAGATAAATTTTAGAGCTAGAGAGATTCGAACCTGATCCTTCAGTTCACCACAATGGCTATCAAGCCATTCCATAATATTATGTGATGGATATGTGACAAGCCAAGTAACATTTATATTTGTGTCTCACCGCACAAGTGAAATCTCTCGCATAATGAATGGCTTAAGTATCTGTAGCAAACTTTAGATTTCAAGTCCTTAACCTTGACCACTAAACCAAATTGGGTACCTATATGTAATATTTTTTTAAAGAACCTGAAGTTTTCTACAAACATGCTTATTTAACCTATATGAGGTTCTGGCTGGACCACTGTTTTGAACAGAAAATGAACGGTTAAAAATTGCACAGGGATGGTACTCCGCTTGTTGTAAAACAAAATTTTACAACGCACCAGCACTGTTTTAATAAAATGTAATAATAGTCTAAGATCCGAACTAGAAGCGAATTTCACCCATCTGTTTAATGGATGAAAAGTATTTTATATCAAATTTAATATATTAGAAAATATATCTCGAGTGGGTTGCCTAAAAAATTCCTGGCCAGAGTATGATTAATTAAAAATTGAAAAATGACTTTTTTATTATTATTATTATTATTAATAGCTTTTATTTAACTTGAGGAGAACGTTGTCCGTTGTCCATCGTTCGTGTGGGTAGACCACTTTGAGGCCATTTTTAAGCAACTTGCCGACGTCCTAGAGGTCTGAAATTTGGTACACAGCTTTCACTTGCCGAACATTTTCATATTTTAATTTTGTTTTTTTGAAAATCTAAAAAATCGGGAAAAAATTGAAAACCATTAAGCGCATGCGTTAATGCGCATTGGACAATTTTATCATACAAGGTGGAAAGTAACTTAGAATTCTAAATCTCATTTTTAAGGACCGCATTCAGGGTAAAGTTTTTCGTCGTAATGATTTATACAGGGTGAAGTATCAAACATCTAAAACACATAAATAAAGAAATCTGATAGGATGAACCTATATTAGTTAAAATACATAAGCTGTATTTGAAAAGATATGACTAAAAAATTAGAAATTAAAAAATTTTAAAAAAACCTTTTATTTAAAATTACAAAAGTGCACTAAAAAGTAGAAAATAATTTTAATAAAAGCAAACAAAGCTTCGTGAAAACATCAATATAAAAGCGTGGGGCTGTTTATAGGTGGATAAGCAGGCTAACTATTGGTGTACAAAATTCATAACCCCACGCACATTGATGTTTTCACGAAGCTTTGTTTGCTTTTATTAAAATTATTTTCTACTTTTTAGTGCACTTTTGTAATTTTAAATAAAAGGTTTTTTTATAAATTTTTTAATTTTTTTTTAAATTTTTTATTAAATATTTCTTCCATGTGTTTTTAACACATGGGTGTTATTTAACGAATAAATTTAATACCAACCGAAAGTATGAAGCCTATAGAACAGGCGTCGGCAACCTATGGCACGCGTGCCAGGCTTGGCACGCGATGGGGTTCTGAATGGCACTCTACAAATAATCAGGGTATAAAATTCAAATAATTTGGTATAAAATTCTTCTTCTCTAGAACCCCATTATATAATTTAGAATTAAGGCGGCACCCTGAATCATATTGGTAGAGTGGCTTGGCACACCACAGCTAAAAGGTTGCCGACCCCTGCTATAGAATATACAAACGTTGGGTTGTCTATTTTTTTCCTGGCCTTACTACTGGGTTGGCAGGTATAAAGAGGTACATCAATAATAGAGGTATGTATTTTCACCTTTTTGTTTAATAAATCCTATACTATTAAACGAGCAATTCTTGTATAAATATATGTAATTGCGTTCTAGAAAACGGCCTAAGCGATTTCGATGAAAATCACGGACTGGGGGTATTTTGGGTCTACAAATCGATCTGGACGGGTCTCATCTTTGGGAAAATTCGTTTTCACGCAAAAAAACTACCTCGGATCGAATCGGATCTTGCGACAAAGACAGGGCACATGCTATTTATTCGTGCAACAGAGAAGGATAGCGATATATTAGTCATTTTTCAATTTTTAATTAATCATACCCTGGCCAGGAATTTTTTAGAGATATATTTTCTAATATATTAAATTTTATATAAAATACTTTTCATCCATTAAACAAATGGGTGAAGGTCGCTTCTAGTTCGGATCTCCTACTAAATGATAATATTTCGAATATCTACAGCTTGTGGCTCCTAAACACGGTAGTGGATACACTTGTATGACTGGGAATCATGAAGTCTGATCAAAGTTTCCAAAATTTTGCCAAAGAATAGCCTAAATTTTGAAAATTCAGGCCGAAAATATTGATTTACCTTGGAAGGCTAGATGTAGTTTCTGGCCAAGAGTAAAAGATACAAAAACTATTTTCTTTGTTTAATATGCCGCAAGCCATATTGTTTAAAGCACAGAGCGAACTATATGTTACGAGTGTCAACACCACAATGCCGAGAAGCTTGGCTAATAAGAGCAACCAGCACATTTTTTTGCAAACAAAAATATTTTTTTGTTGAACCTATTGCTACTCGACAATCTTATCAAGTTACTATAACAGTTGATTTAATAAATTTAGTTTTTTTATTTTAAAATGTTTAGCTTTATTTCACAAAATTGAATCTAATTTTTTAAGTTTATGTCCAAATATTCTAAATAAAAACGTCACTTTACGACAAGACAAAATAAAGTAAAAAATAGGAGTATATACTATATTTTAGTTATAATAAATTAAAGTAGCAAAAGTGTTCGATATGGTCATTATTAATTAATTTATTTCTAAAAGTTTAAATGCAAAATTTCTCTTTTTAAATATTCAACCTTGTTCTAATTTAAATCATGATATCTAAAAATTAATCCAAAATTATTTTTCATTTCTTTGCCATTAAAATTACAATATTTGATAGTACAGAATTGGTCATATGGTGACGAAATTTTTTTACTATAATCGGCAAATTATTGTACGTTGTGAAATTTAACGAGGTTAAGTATGGTGCCAGTAAATAACAAAACAAATTTCACTATTCATTGTGCTTTTAATTTCAACATGTTTTATGCATCGGAGGTCGGAGATCTTTTGTTTTGTACAATTTTTAAAAACAATTTATCGCTAGTCATATTTTAGTTACAAGTGTTCTTTTTCAAAACCCACACGCTATGAAAATAGTACGCTGAAAATGTATTTTTGTGGAACATACCACGCAGTAGTAGATAGATATTTTTAAACCAAACTGCACGTTCGTTACTAAAATATTATAATGTTAAGCAGTGGCGTAACTACTGTGGGGGCCAACTTGATTCATTTCCATAATATTATTTATGTTCGCTTTTTACTTTTTTTAATTTCAATTCTTTACCAATATTTTTTTTATCCTAAATTTTGAAAGCCCAAATTTGGATTCTAGTTGTATCATGAACTTTAAAGAACATTATTTCACAAAGTCGATATGTTAAAATTTGCTCATATTCGATAAAGTTCATCGTAACACTTCAGCAGAGAATGAAATAATTCAAATCCAAATTTTTTTTTGGCAAAAAAAATTGATTTTGTATTCGAAAAAAAAAATTATTTTAATGGATTTATAGTCCTTGAGGTCCAAGGAGTTGAAAGAAAAAGCACCAAATTTTGTGTGCGCTCTAGCTCCCAAATTTTATATTTAGTACTTTTATATTGAGACAGAGCTGATTAGATTTTGGTTAAAATCGGTTCACGGAAACTTGATAAGGGTAGTGATGCGCATGAATAGTTTAACGAGATTTCACTGTTTTTAAAAAAAGATTTTAACTCTTGCAATTAAAGGTGATGGGCACACTTTGCAAGCCGCACATGGGCGCAGAATAATATAGGCGGCTAAAAAAAACATTATTTTTACTTTCTTGTAATCTGAATTGAATAATATTTTACTATTTTTTTTACTTTATTACAATAAATCAAAATAAATAAAGCATAATATTATTTCAATTATGTAACGTTATAAAATTATTGTAGTCAGTTTCGAAATACGTTTGTTATAACTCAAGTTACTAATTTTTTAATGTGACATTGCAAGTGAAAACATGGAATTAACAAGAGAGCTTTTTAGAATCATGATTTATTATGATTTCAAAAAAGATTTAAGCGCTTACGAGTGCAAAGAGAGTTTAGATTCAACTTTTAGTGAACAAGCACCTTCCTTGGCTACAATTTACCGATGGTATAAGGAATTTGAACGCGAAAGGAATTCCGTTCAGCATCAAAAAGGAGCAGGACGTCCTTCTACCGCTGTTACCAACAAAAACATTGCTGCTGTTAAAAAAATTATTAAAGAGGACAATAAATCCACTTATGGGGTAATAGAGCATCAACTCAAGATTGGTGGATCCTCAGCTGTTCAATCATACACGATTCAAACAATCATACACGATCACCTGCATTTAAAAACAGTGGTCAGTCGTTTTGTGCCGCATCATCTTTCTGATTTCCAAAAAGCATAGCGTGTAAAACCCCGTTCACACTACATGACTTATCATGTGACTTGCCACATGACTTCTCATATGAGAGATTTTTTTACGTTCACACTATATGATTTTTGATATTATAGAAGTTATGGCTTTTATGATTGGCTGTTGAGATGGTATGATTTTAGCCATGACTTTTCTTATAACTAAGTCATATGAGAAATCATGTAGTGTGATCTAGCTTTAAGAATTTGCCATGAAACTCTAAATTTGTTAAATAATGGCGGACACCAAATTTATTCCAAAATCGTGACAGGTGACGAAACTTATATTTCTTTTTTCGACGTACCTACTCGTCAAGAGAGTCGCGTATGGATTCACAAAGATGAGGAAACTCAAACAATGATCAAGAAACAGCGAGCTATGAAAAAAGTTATGTATGCCGTATTCTTCAGAAGTACGGGCCTAGTAAATGCCATTAAGCTAGATGGACAAGGGGCAGTTGCAGCTAAATGGTACACTGAAAAATGTTTACCTGATGTGTTCAGTAGAGTTCCAGCCAAGGGAATTATGCTCCACCATGATAATGCATCATCCCATTCGGCAGCTTTAACTCGCCAGTTTTTGGCTGACAAAAATATAAAAGTCATAGAACATCCGCCGTACTCACCTGATTTAGCAATGTGCGACTTTTGGCTATTTTCTGGGCTTAAAAAAATTTACGGGGCAGAAGGTTTTCGTCTGAAGAAGAGATTGGTACCGCAGTTCACACTTATTTTGAAGGTGTTCCGAAAGAAGATTGCTTGGGAGCTTTTAAGCAGTGGAAAGTAAGAATGGTCAAGTGTATCATTGTTGGAGGGAATTACTTTGAGCATATTTAAAATAAAATCCTAGAAAATATTAACCGTGTTTTTTATTCTCAATAAATAATTCAGCTTGACCCTCGTACACTACATTCAATAAATAAATAAATAATTTGAAATCTACTCTATACTACAAAAAGATAAAGCCAATATGTAACGTTTTTGTGTAACGTTTTTATGTCACATTTACATATATAAATTACATAAACATTTACATAAACAAAGTGATTTAAATATTTATTTTTCAGATTTTTACGGATTTACAGTCTTTGAGGTCAAACGAGTTGAAAGAGACCAAACATCAAGAAATGTCTGTGTATCACTTAATTTTGTTTGCGCTCTAGCGCCCAAACCAATAGGAATTTCTCAAACAAATTTTATATTTAGTACTTCTATATTGAGACTTATTAGATTGAATTAGATTTTGGTTAAAATCGGTCCACGGAAACGTGAGAGTGGGAGTAAATGAGTAACGCGCATTAACGAGATGCCATTTAAAATTTTTTTAGGACTTTAGGACGATTTAATCCCGAAAGCTCGATAAAAAATATTAAATTATTTTATTTTTAATAATTCTTATAACTCGAATTACTTAAAAATTGTAATTTTATTTAATCTCAACTAGTTAATAATATAACATTTTAAAATAGTAGACAATTAAATAAATAAATTAAAAAAATTTGAATTATTTTCGAAATTAATATTAGTTACCTAATAAAAATTAAATAGGATTATTCTGAAAATGTTGCCACTTTAAATATCTTGATCACAACTTTGATTGATTCGGGCGCATTAGGATTTTTGTTGTAGGGTTCCGGTTAGACGCAAATCTTAAATACGGTCCTGGTTATAATTCTAATATTTTAGCTCCTAGTTAAGTTTTTGTTATAAATATTTATAAAAAATATTATGTTGAATAATAATTATGTATTGTTACTTATTTTAGAATGGAGATTTATGTATTAGTATATTACATCCACCAGTAGATGATCCACAATCGGGAGAGCTACCTTGCGAACGCTGGAATCCAACTCAAAACGTTCGAACAATTCTTCTTAGTGTTATTTCTCTTCTTAATGAACCAAACACATACAGTCCCGCCAATGTTGATGCATCTGTAATGTACCGTCGTTGGAGGGAGTCAAAAGGTCATGACAAAGAATACGAAAATATTATAAGGTAATATAATGAATGATAATAATAAATTACTTGTTAGTTTTGTTTTTTTAAATAATTTTTTAATAAAATTAAATAATTTTAACATTTTTCTTGAAATAAGAAAGCAAGCAATGGCAGCTAGAAGAGAAGCCGAAAGAGAGGGTATTCAGGTGCCTTTGACACTCGAAGACTACTGTATAAAAACACAAGTGAAACCTAAAGATGAATTTTTACCTGAAATGAACGATATATATGATGACGATTATGAAGATTTCGACAACGATTATGAATCTGATTGTGCAGAGGATGACGAAAATGACAGTGGAAATGGAGAATCGTGATCTCAATGACAGCTCATATTTAGATACTATCCATCAGAGTGTATTCTTATTATTTAATAAGTAAAATTTCTTCCTTAGCCAATGCACATCTGCATATTACTTGAGATCTTTTTTCTAGTTTACTAATTATGATTGTAAAAAGGGCAATTTTTCTCTTTTTAGACAAAGTTAGTCGCAATTGAAATTGAGCAAATATCACAAGAAAAATGAAAGCTTTTTTGTTGTAACCCTTTTGGTATTTAGTAAATGTAAGCAGATAACTTATTATTTAGGTATATAATATCTTTTTTTCCTCGATGAAAAGATGTTTGTACAAAAATTGATGTTTTATTGGTGCTCATGATAAAATGTAATGTAATACATTGTTTATGTACATAATAATGTTTTTATTATGATTCAATTTGTTGCAGAAAAAATTAAATTTCAATGCTGTGTTTAGTTTGTACATATGATTACGTATAACGATAAGTTAGATTAATTTGTACTATTTATTTAGATATTTTAAAATTAATTAGCAAGTATTAGTTATGCCAAATTGATGTAGGTAAACAAGAAAAAGAGTGGTTAATGTGAAAAAAAAATAATGGTTGCTTGTTTCTGTATTGTATTTAATGCAATTTTGTTTTTGTGAGACTTAAATATTAAACAAATTAGTATCTATTATATTTTGTCTTACTAATAATTCATTAACACAAGCTGTAACTTCTACATGTACTAGATAATTTAATTGTTCCTGTGACACAACCATAAGTATCAAAATTCATGTTAACTATTGGCTATACCTAACTTATTGACCTGAAATGGATTTCAGACTTGTCTGAACAGTATGTAGATACGTTTGTATCAATTGCTACCATTAGCTGGTGTATAGTGCATCCATATTTCCATTTTAAACTTTCATTATTAACTAAATCTAAATTTGTTTAAATTAAATCACTTTATTTTCTTAGTAAATTAAAAATTTATACCATTTTACAAATTTACTTTTAATCTTTCCTTGTTACAACTTTCTTGGTGAAATTTCCAATGCCAAGTACTTTATCTCTAATTTGTGGTCCACTAGTGTCAAATACGCACATACAATTCTAACGATTCTACAAATTTTTACCAAACAATTTATACTGTTGGAAATTATATTCCGATAGATACAAAAATTTATTAGGTCTGCTTGTTATGCTACACCAAACTACTCCGAGTAAGTTAGTGTAAAAAATTGCAAAAATTGATTAGTGTAAAAAGTGGGTTCGTGATTTTACATCAATCAATTTGTTGTTAGTGTAGCACTAGGACTGTGATACCAAACAAATTTATTACTTGCAAACAGAGGAAAATAAAATTTAAGAAATAAAAACCCTAACACTAAAAATGTTGTAGTTGGCCGCCTAAAACTTTGTATTACATAATATGCAATTAGGCGCCTGACTGCAATATTTTCAGTGCTAGCGATACATATTCCTGTAAGGAATTGCTATTTTTATGTTTTTCCTAGTTGGATTTTTTATATATTAAATTATAGTTTTAATATTGGTAGTTATTTCTTTTAATTTAATTTAAAAGTTTTGTGAAATTTGATTTAGTATTTTAGTAGCAATCTTGCTAGTCTATCCATGTACGTCAGAGTGACATAATAGCGGTATTCACACTGACGTTTATATGCCCTTGTATTTCTACACTGTTTTATTTGGTTTTATTTATCTTATGTTAGTAATTCCAGGTAAAGTTGTGTATTACGGTATTACTAGACGTTGCTAGGATATATATATATTGTCGTGAAACGACCTTAAAGAGTCACTTTCCCCATTTTCAATTCTTGCAAAATAAGTCGAAATTGATAATTTTGTTTTTTTTTTCATTTTTGTGTTATTTCGTTTTATCAAAGAGACCAATGAAAGTTTATTGTAACTTTTAACACAAACAACAGACTTATTGTTATTTGAGAATTTTTGAAGTTATGAATTTATTTTGTATTGCAAATTATTTTAAAAGTTTTAAAAGTGAGCGCGTGATAAGAATTGTTCGTACAACGCAAGTGCAAGCGTTATCAAGAATTTATGAAGGGAAGACGAAATTTGCAGCGAATCAATCGACTCAGTATCGTGAGAAAGCCAACATTTGAGCCATTTGGTTGAGTTATTTTTGGTCGCCGAAAAAGGCGTTAATAAGTGATTGATAAGTGAAATCGTCTTGGTCTTGTGAGGACCAAAATTCGTTTTGAGGTTTGAATTGGCGTTTGACCGAAGTTATTGGTCTGTAGTTTGGAATTGTCCATAATTGGAGAAAAGAATATTTTGGTTTGGAGAACTTGTAGTTGTCTGGAAGAATTTGCTAATTTTTGGAAGATTTATAAACGTTTGGTGGATGGATCGACGTTCAATGCGAGTCGAGTGAAGAGTTCCAGTTGTATGATTTTACAAGGTAAAAGAGCTCAATTACAAAATTTTTAACATTTTCATAAATACGCGTTTGTGATATAAAAAAATTTGTGGCGCCAATAAAACTTTATTTTTTTTTATTAATCTTTGAATTGGATTTTTAATTCCAAATAAATTTGTATTTATTGTAAATTTGTTTTTGCGAACAAATACATCATAGTGGGTGCGAATGCTTTTTTTTGCTGTTTTCGATTGTTTTATTTTCAATTACAATAGCGCATTCGTATTTACTAACACAAAATACAGCACAACTTCCGGAACTCAGATTTGTGAGTTACCAAGAGTCTCTTTGGTAAAAATTAATTTGAAATTTTTGAATAAATTAAATTTTTTATTGATTTTGACTTGATAATTTCATTTTCGTCTTAAAACCACATACCCCGGGAAAGATTTTTTTGAGTGTTCCCATTTAGAGAGCTGCCGGCGCACTTTTGAGAGGTATCTCGCCGAGATCACTTCAATATACCGGGTGCTGAATGAGTTAGGCGAACATAGGATATTAACGTGTAAAAACTTATTTTTGCAAATTCCTGCTTCCCTAATTATTTTAGAGAAAAATTGAAAGATACAAATATAATGTAGAAATATAAACTACGAATGATAAGAGCATTAGATCTTATCTAGCTTTTATGTAAATGATCAAAAAATTCTTTTGAAATTGTTAAAATTTTTATTTATCAAACTGGCCATGTATAAGTTTCCAAGGTAATATTCCATTTTATGAAATTAAAATTTAATAAAGTGCAAAACTGTCAACAACGTGCAATTGTTTTTTATTACTTATCAAAAATAATTACCTCGGAAACTTACATGGCAAGTTTGATAAATAAAAGTTTTAACAATTTCAAAAGAATTTTTTGACCAATTACGTAAAAGCTAGATAAAATCTAATGCTCTTATCATTCGTGGTTTATATTTCTACATTATATTTGTGTCTTTCAATTTTTCTCTAAAATAATTAGGGAAGCAGGAATTTGCAAAAATAAGTTTTTACATGTTAATATCCTATGTTCGCCTAACTCATTCAGCACCCGGTATACAACACCAATACACGAACGAATGTGAATACCCCTAATGTTGTGTAACCTATTTGTGGATAAAAAATCTATCAATCAGTGAAAATAGGAGGTACAAACAAAAAAATACATACATACATACTTGTTAAAAACAGTTCTCTTCTTTTTGTATAGTCAAATAAAAATAATCTAGAATCATTTATAATTCAAAAAGCGTCAATTTCTGTTCAGATTTTCTAATACTTTCGGTTTCACGACCGCCTATCTAGATTGTTGTGCGACTTCGAATACTGAGCAGCGCAGAGCTAAAGCTAGCATCGCAGAGCTAGCTAGAAGAGTGGTTGGAAATGCTGTTTAATCTGATGAACAATTGATGCTTTCTAAATTAAATCTGAAAATGGTGTAGAATGATCAATATCCACTTTGGTTTTGAAAAGTAATAAACTTTGCTTACCTACATAGTTATTTAGAAATAGAATTTGATTTGAATTAATCTAAAATTATGCAAACACGCAGTGTTACAAATTGCACGAGCCATACATAAGGTAAGACAACCGAGAGTTGAAATATTTACGCCGCTTATTCAAACGGTCATTGTGAATGAGCACTTGATAATAAAAAAGACTGTTTTGTTCAAGCATCCTATACATGAAAGTATAAAAGTATTTCTTTATAAATTTTGTCCGTGTACCGCTTAGCCAGGTTTGGTTTAGCCTAGTTACTTATGTGGCAGGATGTTGTTGGCAGAAATTGACGTGTGACAGTTCAATACATTCTTATTGCCGCTGTTAATTTTAAGCCGAATTCTGTTGTTTAAATTTATTTTACAGTTTAATTTAGTTTATACAAAATGTCGGGGCAGTGGGAAGTGGTAGGGAAGAAAAAGGGAAGAGATAACACGATTTCAAATAATAAGAAAAGTGCAACTGATAATAAAAAAAATGCAATACTACATTCTTTTCCTACAATTGAAGACACCGATGTCTGTAAGTATTATTTAAAATCGACTTAAATTGAAAAAAATTTAGCGTCGTTTTGGGGTTATTTTAGTACCGTTGCATCAAGTTAAAAATTTAAATAAAGAAAATCGTAAACCGCTAGAAAAGGAAAGGAAGAAAATTGAGAATGTACCCAAAAAAATTGTTAAAAAGCTGGAGGAACATCAAGAACCGCAAAGACCTAAACATAAAACAATCGAAAGTGCCCTTAATTCTGTAAGTTGTTATTTTAATAGTTATTTAATAAACTAGTTTGTTAATGAAGGCGATTAATAATCGATACTGTTTAAAGAACAAACGAGTGAAGCGAGTGAGTGTCTTTGATAGTTGAGATTATTAATCGCCAATTAACAAACGAGTTGATTACAACATTTTTTCGTTGACCGTAAACTTTTCCACAAAGACTATCAGATGACAATAACGTCATGCATACATTTTCAATTTTACGTAAAAATCACGTTTGCTAAAAAAAATAAAAGTATATTTAAATGTCATCAAAACGTCAAAATCACAAAGAGTTTGTTTGTTTGTCTTGCACTAACTTGAACTGAACGCGTTTCTATGACGTCACGATACAAATTTGTACAGTATTATTTTGCACTAACTTTCTCGGTTCAGGTTAGTTCATACAAACGAACAGGGCTAAAAAGAGTGTATTAATGAAAAAGAGTGTATTAATGATGTCCATTAATACATCCTTTTTTAAACAAAATAATTCATTAATATCAAAATTAATAAACGGTCAACGAAAAATTTATTTATGTATTAATAACTAATAATCTTTTCAATATAATTGAAAATTAGAGACATTATTTAACCCATGTTACCGAAACTTTGAGAGCAGCGAGTACGGATATCTTTAATTTAACTAAAGTACTTGAATATACACAGTTTTAACAACTTTCTTGCAATAAAACACACGGTTGCCGCAGTAGTATATTTATTATTCACTGTAGTTTAAAGTTGAAAATTTCTACAACCAAATATAACAAATACACAGTGATACTCATGACTCTGCTTCGCTATACCCTTTTTGAAATGCACTCGTAATCTATTTTCTTCAGAAGTCTTTCCTGATGCATACTGTTATATGGTATAGCAGACAGATTGTGTACCACAACTTTAAGGGCTATAACTTTATTATATTTAATATAATAGTAAAGTTTTCTATTTATTTATTTACTAAATACGGGCAATCGCCCATTTACAATTACCATCTACAGAGTACAACTTAATATCCACAACCAATACAATATACATTTACAATATTAACATTTTATCTACAATTTAACATTTTGAACTCTCTCAATAAGATCAGAGTCCACCGCATAAAAGGGAGACCAAACTGGAGAAGCATATTCAAGAAGCGACCTAACCAAAGTCATATACAAAATCTTCAGGGTATAAATGTTCTTAAAAATGTTTGTGTTTTGGTGTATAAAACCCAACATTCTCATCGCCTTGGCGCAACACCATAAACACCAGAGAAATAATCCGAGAAGAGCTGCAACACCTGATCAAGTGAGTCAGCGCTTTTATCACCCAGGAACATAGAACCCGGAATACCTCCAGAAGACCGTTGCAATTTCTGCATTTTGCTTTGTGTCGTGATTTCGTTAGTTTTTGTCATGAGATGCGTTGAGATCATTCTTGATTAGAAAAATTGCGATTTGGAAAAATAAATTCTTTATTTTATAAATAATAGATGGATACTTATTTTCTATGTTTTAGATTAATGTGGATGAATTCAAAAGTAATTTCGAACTTAACCAACGCCTTTTTCCAGACGCTCCTATAGTGTGGCTGAAACATATGGTACAATTTTTAAATTTACGGGTACCTGTTGATGTTCAAGACTGTGCATTTTCTACACGACCTCAAAATTATCCATTATCGGCCGTAAGTAATTATTGCAATATCCATCTTTTTTTTAATTAATGCTCGAATTCGTCAAAGACTGTAATATAGTGAAATTATGACATAACGGATCTCAAAGTAACAGACTTGGGATAATTATATTGAATGGGAATCTGGTATATTTCTTTAATTTTTGAGATGATCTGTAAAATTGGTAGCACTTAACAAACAAACATAACAAAATTCACGATGTACGGTGTACAGTACAGGATAGCTCAATTTCGCTGTTTCTTATGGGGAAATCTGTAACCATAGGAGATATGAAAAAATGGATTGCACATCCTCGATCTCTTTTTTTTAAGAAAAACTTGATGGCAAAAACTGGAATTCTTTATATTTTTTTGTTTTTGAGTTATAGCCAAAAGTTTGATTATTGAAGTATAAAAAAAAAATCTTTATAGACGCCGTGTAACTTCCACGCTTGTGTAACTTGTCTATAACTACAGATTTTGTCATGTAATTTTTACACGTTGTTTACACGTTCTACTATACCCGTGTAAACGTTTATAAATACGGCTGTTAGTATAATTTACATTGTGTCAACTTTTAATATTTTTAGTTCCAAAAGTGTCGATACATTTTTGGTTTGTCTAAAAAATTGTGATATGTTTAAATATTATATACCGCGTATAGCTATATTTGGCGTACAGTTCTTATACGCGCTTTTGTGTAAAATCTACAGATATATCAAACAAAATATGGAAATTATATATCTCAAAATAAATAAGCCCAAAATATCAAAATAACCCAAAATAAAAAAATTTATACAGACCAAATAAAATGTATGTACGGCACAAACAAATAGCTTATCTTGAAGTTGTTTTCTGGTCTTGATGTTGATGGAGGGAGAGATGTAAAACGGTAGGACAAATAATTGGCAGGTGGTAAACCAACTTGGGTCGGGGTGAATGTTGTCTCCAAGATTACAAGGCAATAAGTAGTACCACAAAAAGTTGATTCTTCCAACTGAAGTGACGAAATCCCAAGTTTGAAATAAAAGCGCCCAACAATAAAAATCGTCCATACAAAAAGACCCTAAATGAAACAAAGTTAAAAACTGGATCTTTAAAAATGGTTTAATTACCTCAAGGGGTTAATCGAGGGTCCAAGAATTTCCAGCTAAAATTCGTAACGATTTCAATAAAAACATATCTTAAAAGTTTTGAATTACAATATTCTTCAAATGAAGATAAAATCCTCTCAGCAAATACTCCAAAAGAAGCCGGTAACCAAGAGTAATCCCAAAATTGCAGTGACTAAATTAATTCCCAAATAATTGGATTGGAATAAATCACTAGTCCAATACAAAAACAGGTCATTTGAACGTCTAAAAAAATGCAAATACGAAACGTAAATTATGAAGTTGAATAAATCGTTCACTAAATTTTAACTTTTCTAATTGATAAACCTTATCAAAAACAAACCAGGTGGTATTTAAAAATGTGCAATACAATACTTGTAATGCCATTTAGCGGATATTAACTAAATTTACATAAAGAAATCTTTAATTTATGGAGAACCAAAATTCAAAATTGAACAAATTTTACAATGTCAAATTTCAACTGTAACACACGACATTAAATAAACAAATATTTTCCCACTGATTAACAATTGAAGAACATTCCTGCAAAAGCCGATAAATTCACTTTTTAAATTATGTGGCAAATTGACAAAAAGGTATGGCATGCGATCGGCTCAATATTTTGGAATGAGGTGTTTTGCATATAATGTCTTAGGGATCACACTATCTAATTTTAAAATGTTGATAAAATATAAACTGTAAAACAATAGAAAAGGAAAGAAACAGTTTGGATTTTACCCGTTTTTGTTTAAAATTTAAATGTGTGAAATTTAATTAATTAATTTGGCAAATAAAATAAGTATCATAAAGTATTTTTATTAAGTATATAGTATTATATTATTATAAAAATATCTAGGTATAGCAAGTAAAAAAAACCAAATTTGAATGGCAGTTTCGATGGCAAAAAAATTTCAAAGGATTTATCGGTCTTTGCGCAAATTCTTAAGTTTGCATGGAATTTTACATGGTAACTATCGATTTTTGCTCAAATCTGACTTCAGAAATAGATAGAGGAGCATTGAATTAGTATAAAATAATATATAACTCATTTTCAGTTAAAAATGGATTTATCGGCTTTTGCACGAATGCTCCTCAATTGGTGACGATGTTTTAGGTGTCGATAATGATTTGGTAGTGTTTTGCTATGTCAAAGTTATATGTTGAAAACAATGGAATTCAGTTTGAGTACTTACTTTAATTTTTGTTACTGTTTAAAATTGTTAAGGTTATTTTCTAAAAATTAGGTATATTATTGTATTAAAATTTTGCGGTTTTTGTTTATTTTTTATGTATTTTTAATAAAATGGGATGAAACTGAAATGATAGACACAACAAAACTGATAAATGAAAAAGTGTGTATGAATTAAATAGTTTATTTTAACTATCAGGGTTACTTGAACTATAAAGAACAAATAGAAATTTTTGTCGAAAGATTCACATCGTTGATTATATGTTTAACAGAAACACATGTGATTGAAGACATAAGTGATCGGGAATTAGAAGGGAACTAGAAGGTTATAATTTTGAACGATAATGTTGTTTTTCTATGTTCAGATTGGCGGTTGGTCGCCCTATATACAATACAATATGTACTATTATCGAGATGAGATAAAATTAATTATAAGATTAATTAAATTTCCAGTCAGTTCAGAAAAATTAACATAATTATTAAAACTATGTTCTTTTTAAATATTTTATATTTCTTTTAAGATTCCTACGGCTTTGCGTACCTCAATAGAGAATACCATAGATGAAGCTGGAGAAAATAACTCTCAATTATTTTTTGATATATCTTTAAATGCGATGACTACCGACATGAGCAAAAATTTGTCTGCTCTGGGCCACAAATTTTACATCCAAATTCTTGCCTTAAAATATCCCCATTTTGCCGTCACCGATTTAAAAAAGTTTGTGACTTTGAGAAACTCTTATCAAAATCGGCAAAGCATAGGAATTTCTATAATGTGGGCGCTTGGACAAGCTGGAACTAAAAATTTAGAAATTGGCTTGAGGGGTAGGTTTTTCTTTGGTTTTTTAGTGCTTGCAATAATCGACGTACTAGGTTTTTTTAATTTTTCTTTTTTTTAGTATTTCAAGAGATATTTTTACCTTTAATCGAGTTAAAAAGTTATTCCAAGTATGTGGTGCAGTATTTATTAGATTTGATTAATAAGCACAAAAATGACAGCATTAATGTGGAGCAATACCTGTTAGTTTTGGATGTTGCATTTGCTAATTACAAAAACGTACCCGGCAATATAAAGAAGGACTTGATGGAAGTCGCGACAAAATTGAAATTTATGTTACTCTCGAATTACGATCTAGACAAATATCATTGTATTGTAGAACCGTTGCTTGCAAAGTTACAAAGTAGTAATCACGATACTTACAAAAACTTAATATGCGATTTACTAATGGAAAGTTTGGGCAAAGATAAAAGTGGAATTGGTTGTTGGAACAAATGTTATATTAAGAACGTGCCACAGAGTGCAATTTTGTTAGAGTTTATGGGTGAGTTAACAATAAATTATTGCCTATTAACTTAACTCGATGCTAACTAATTTGTTTATTTTCAGACCATAATTGGAACAAATTATCCGCTCAATTTAAAACATCTAGTTTGACAAAATTACTCAAGTCTTTTTCGGTTGCAAATGAGGAATTGAAAGTTAGGAGGAAAAAGGAAATTGGTGTCGCCGAATCCGAAATTTTTATTGAGGTGAGTTTATTTTTTGATCGTTTCTCGTATATTTTGCGCGCGTGCGCTCTTTTAAAGTTGCGATCGACCGCTTTCCTCTTTTATTTTTCCAGTTAACTATTGACAGCTCTTGGTTGCGTCATTTTTACACGATTTTATTTGACGCTAATGTTTTTATAATTTTTGTACTAATTTCCACCTTTATAAACGGTTTAAGGAGACCAGTGCTTGAATAATAAAGGTAGATTATTGATATTTTAAAATGTAGTTTCTGTCTGCCAAGTAATGAATGTTTTTTAATTCAGGGGCGAGGGTTGGTAAAAATACCTACCCCTATGAATGAATGTATTCATTTCATGCTTTCAGTAAATTATTTTAACTCTGAGCCAATAGTTGGTAATTAAGGAGAGAATTAGGTATATTTTAATTTTTCGGTAGGCAGTACATATTTAACTAACATAAGTTTGGACCTATTCTTTACAGAAATTAAAAGAAAAGATGGCGAAAAAAAGTGGCAGTGGTTTTCCACATAAGACTCTCTTACTTGGAGTGTTTGTTATATTTTTGGGTATCTTGTACGTGGACATAAAACATTGCGGTTCGTGGAAACGTAAGTTAAATTTTCTATTTTACTACAAGGTTTATAAACAATTCAAAAAAACTTTAGAATCTGAGGCATATAAAGGATTAGAGAAGATGGGTTTGATAGAATATGTAAATAAAGCCATAGATAGATCGTGCAAAGGTATCGAGTGGGTGCATTTTCGCATCGACGAACAAATTCCTGGATATTATGAAAAAGTGTCTCATCATCTAAAACCCTATGTTAAGTTATCTAAAGATCTCAGTTTGGTTATTTACAACATTGGAGGTAATATAAAAGAAGCTGTAATTGCCAAGTATCCCTCAGTTAGAGCTTCGGTAAGCCACAAATTATTGTAATTTTATTATTTATTAATTTCAAGGAAATTTTAGATCGACTCCTACGCTCCGGGCGTGATTGATAAATGTCATCAAACTACTGTAGATTTATACACAACTTTGTCTTTATATTTTAAACAAGGTGGAGATTATTTATCGACAGAATTAATACCGTAAGTATATAACATAATATATCATTAAACATGGTAAAACCAAATACGTCGCTCTTAGGAAGGTGATGGAAACTCAAGACTTGCTATTGAGAAAAGCAACTCAGAAAGTGGAAGACTGTTATGCTTGGTTGTCCAGAAAAGTACAGTAAATAATTGGATACAATTAATTTTTACTTGTTATTAAGTTATAAAAGCATTTATTATGTCCATAGCATTTAATTTTATTTACATTTTTTTATATTATTGTATATTTTTGTTGTTTTTATCTTGAGAAGATTGCATTCCTTATAATAATTACTGTAACTAAAATAAATGTTATTGATTCCAAATAAACTTTGTAGAAAATATTTTCACTTTTTAAGTTTAAATAAACGAAACAAATTTTTCCTTATTTTGATGAATCAAAAAACAGTTTCATGGTATTGTCGAAAACTTTTAAACATAAATCTGTTGCGTCTTCTTTTCTAATGGCTGCCACGATGTCCAAAACTTGACTAAAAAGAGAAATTTCAAGTTAAACAAATAATAACCCTGCGACAGTCTTCAATACCCAATATTATTTGGTTCGTTTCTTCCTTTTACCATGCAATCTGATTTCCACTTTTCTTTTTTAACTGCAATGGATTTATTTTCCTTAGAAACGAGATGATATCCTGCATGAGTTGGTCTAATTTCGCACCAGGGACTATCCGTTTCCAACAGAATTTTATCTTGTGGTATATAAATAATTGTTTCAAGATTTTCTTTTGTTTTCAAGGAACTAAAAGATATTAATTTTTTATTATAATACAATAATTATTGCTCTAATTCAAGATCGAGATTTTAAACATTTCGCTGACTTAGAGTTACAGGGTTCAATGTTACAAAAGCTAAAATGTTGAGGAAGAAAACTTCAAAGATTTCTAACTTCTTAAATGAGGATCACTTGTATTTTGAAATAGTTTTACTTTTAAATTGACTATTTTAATATGGACACAGAGCTCTGGGATTCTATTTAGACGATAAATTAGCACTCTTAGGGCTTTTGTAAGCAAGTAACTCAATTTGGTTAAAATTGTAACATAGAACCCTGTAACTTTAAGCCAGCGATTTCAACTTGTAAAAATTCAAAATTTTTGAAACTGCTCAAGACTTATAATAATATATTAGATAAAGAATTACATATAACTTTTTACCATCCATTTAAACCAATATAAAAGCCTAAATCGATGAAACCTTTTGCTTCCTCAATTGTCCCATCAAATGAATGTACAACTCCTTTTAAGCACGAATACTCTGCTAAAATTTTGTGTAAATCTTGAGCTGCATTCCTGCAGTGTAAAAATAATGGTAATTTTAAATCTCGACTCAGTTCCAATTGCACCTGAAGAAACCTACAAAAAAATGTAAAATACAGAAATATATTTGTATAGTAAAGTGGAAAAGTATAACTTTTTTTGAATATCTTTTGGACAAAATTGTAATCTGTCATAGTCCAAACCACATTCTCCGATGGCAACAACTTTTGATGTTCCGTTTAAAACCACCTCCATTAGGTCTGTTAAATATTGATCCGAATTTTCTACAAATTCCAAACATCGTGTAGGGTGACAGCCGACGGTAGTATACAACCTATCTGTGGAATTCAATTCTGAATTTATAAGTCAAGAAAAATTATTTTTAATCATAAATTATACCGTCGGTTTTAGCAATTTCGAGAACATTTTTGCTTTCTTCCAAATTTCCCGCCGTTATTATTATTTTCTCCAAACCCGCAGACCAGGAACGCTGCAGAACCCTCGACAAGTCGTCGTCGTGTTTCTTAGATCCGTTGTAAATTCCACGAAACATCGGATCGGTTAAATTTGCACCGATATCTAGGAAAATTTAATATAATTTATTAAAAATAACATAAAACGGATCGTCGCAGGCTGGTTTACCTATAAACTTTTTTAATCTTGCCATAATTATTTTTATAGTTGGTTTTATATATTAAATAAACATAACCTAATTTTTATTCGTACTTCGTGATGAAGATTATTATTTGTAAATGTTACTTAAATAATTATAAAAATAAGCATGACAAAAATACAAAGATTCTTATTTTATTTAATTTTTGTAATTTTAACGATACTCGTATTTATCGCAATTTATCTCTCGAGTATTTTAAATCGAACTAAAAGTGAGGTTAAAAATGTTCGTCCTGCTATTCTTCAAATACAGCAGCTGGTGCCTTCGTTAGATAAGAAATACAAAACAAAACGTTACGAAAACGATCTCATTTTAGATAAATTTATTTATAATCTAAAAACGCATGACAACGCAAACAAAAAGCATGCCAACGAAAGTTTCTTGTGGAAGGTTGCTAAAACGTGGCTGTCGTCGTCGACAGCGCAACTTTACGATATGAAAAATCCGGACGTGGGTAACTTGCTTAATGCATTAAAAACTGCAAAAATAGTGAAAGCCGATATTGATTTAAGAGGCACCCAATTAAAACTGCTGTTAACTTTGGAGGGCGACCAGAAGGCAATATTTAAACCCAAATGGTATCCAATAGACAAAGTTATACGAGGACCCGTTTATGCGGGGAAAGATAGGTACGGCTCAGAGATTGTCGCGTTTTATTTGTCGGCAATTTTAAAAAAACCTTTAGCACCACTGGCCATCGATCGTAACATTTCTTTAAGCCGAGAAATACTTCCCGTTGCGTCGGATCGCTTGAAAGCGACGATTTTTAAAAATGAAGACAAATTTTGTGTATACGGAAAGTGCTTTTATTGCTCCAAAGAAGATCCCGTGTGCGAAGACGAAAATGAAAATCTTACAGGGGCAATAATTTTAAATGTCGATGCAAACTTTAAACATAATCGGTCGCCCTGGCAAAGGACATATAAGAATGGAAAAGTGGCTTTGTGGGAAGTTAGGGATGATTATTGTGACGGTATAAAACTAAAGTTATCCAGGCACCGCTTGTTGGATTTGATAGACGTTTCAATTTTCGATTTTTTGTTACAAAATGGTGATAGGCATCACTACGAGACCCTTCACGATAACATTGTTTTTCTTGACAACGGAAAAGGCTTAGGGAATCCCAATGTACATCATATGGATATTTTAGCTCCACTATATCAATGTTGCATGTAAGTTCTAGCTAATGTTATATCAAATATCGAATCTTGCTCTTTAAAAATCTTTAAAATTTGCAGGCTAAGAAATTCAACGAGAAAGAGATTAGAACAATTAAGTGGCGGATATTTAACAGAAAAGCTGGAATCGATGCCAAATATTTTCACTTTTATTACAAAATCGCACTTATATGCATTAGAAGAAAGACTTGTTATTATTTATGCTGCAATCAATTATTGTGCAACAATAAAGTAAACTTGAATTTTTTTCTTAATTTAATGGTCCTATTTATTTAGCGTTGAAACGCAAATACTACAAAATCTGCATTTGAGATAATCAATTACACGACTGAATCAAAACTGAATGGAACCAAACGCCTAGAGGGGGGCATAACGCTCTTTCCTTACGTGACGTTTCTATGGTTACCTGCCATTTCACTGCTATTCCAAGCTGCAACTTGTCCAATTGAATCTTTCCTTAAATGTTGCCGTAGACTTTTTTACCTAGATATTTCACCTAAACTATTTTACCTATACCAATTTACCGTAGACTATTTTTCTTTATTAGAAATTAAACTATTCTAAATTCTACCGATTACGGTAGAAGACAAAACTTACAGTTTGTTCAAGTAATCGCGCGCGTGTATGCCCTCTTTAATTTACTGCGCAACCGCGGTGACCGCGTATGCTCTATGCTTGTAATCTTGTAAAACATCATCTGTTTTTGGTATCTATATTATTCGTAAAATAAATTTAACATGGAATAATAACAACAATTAAGAATCCACAATAATATATATCGAGTTATAATAAAACGACTTATATATTAAGAATGTGTATTTTAAAAGCAGGTTTAAGAAAGACCAAGTGACATGTATTTTCCGGTCGGCTGGCCAAAAGTTTTGAAGTTGCCCCAATTGGGTCAAACATCAATTAAACAAATTGTATGCAACAGAGATAGAATTTTATTTGCAATTCTTACCGACGAATCTTTAGCAATTTGGTTTTGTAAGGTACCTATATATTGTTGCATTATATTTTTATTATTATTTATTTTCATATCGTTGCTGTTATTTTAATTTTGCAGCCCTGCGTTCCCGTTGTTTTTCATAGACGTTTGCCCGATTCTTTGGAAAAATTAGGAAGGAACATTTTTGTAGAATGGAAACCAGATTCGAGCATGCTCGTTGTAGTTGTAAGTGCTTTCGGTTTATTTGACATTATTAATAATTTCTTTTTCTTGTAGACGTCGGAGGGACATTTGTTGTTCTACAACGTAAGCGTAATAACAAACCAAAAAGGTCTTTACATTCAAACAGATTCACCTTATGCAAATTTAAGAAGAGATAGTGCCGAGTTGTTTATCAAGGAAACCATACCTCCTCTACATTTATCCTTGGTGAGTGTCTCTTATTCTCTTCTTTGATATTTGCTTTAATTTGAGAATACTATCTCAAGCGGTGATGCATTTTAGAATCAAGAGGTAATGATTTGGGATGGAAATGTTACCAGTATTGCTTGCATAACCATGACAGAATTGATGGTTGCAACTACTAAAGGACATATTTTACGTTATAAATGGGATGGATTACAAAATAGAGATTATAATTTGGATTTGAGGCGAATTCCTTTTTGTATAAATCAACAAGTTTCGAAAGGTAAATCTGCATTAGTTACATGTGAGTTTAGGCTCACAGTTAGTTATCCGATATACACTTGTGCCGAACTAATTAAGAACGAACATAACATAAACACTTGTGCTGTAGTAACATAACAGAAAGGAAATTCTTATTATAAGCGGCCAGCCAAAATAAAACAACAGTTATTCAAATTGTCGATTTTTAAACTTTATACGAGACTCACTGTCAAGACTGAAATACACTACAAGAAAAATGGTTTAAACCAATTGCATTGAAAACAGAATCAAAAATCTTGCCAAAATATAATGATGGAAAAAGTTTTACATAATTGGCACAGCAATGAATAATGTGGGTCGTGTGGTACAACATAACACGTCCAAAGATAAAATTAACAATGTAAATATCATTGCAGTACAAAACATAGCAATAAAAAAAGATTCAGAAACTACTGTACTACGACACAATTTCCATAAATATGTCACGTGGGATGGACTAAAAAATGCAGATCAAATCTCAATTATTATTAAGGGATGATAAGACCACTTGTTTGGATATATTAGTGATCAAAAAACTCACATCGAAAGAGACCGACACATGACCTTGGGGTATGTTGGATTTTTGTATCTTATTCATGGCTTGTTTGGAGTTTTTAGTGTTAAATGACAACTTTGATATGACGTCGTTTAAAATTGAATTGACAGATTTAGCCATTATTATTATCTTTCAATGGGTATGGTTTGTTATCCACTAGTATTGAAACTCTGACTCTATTGTATTCTGCATACTTAGATATTAGATAGGATTGTGAAGGAAGGAGCCACTAATCAGTCGTGTGAATGCCCACTAGAAGACCGAGCTAAATCTGTCAGCAGTCACAACACTCCTCGGTTGGCTCAACTGAACGAATGACTGGTCGTAAAGGAACTCCCTCTTTTTAGGCCTTGGGAAGTCCACACACCTTGCGAAACCGAGAATTGTAATTCGTCAACAACTTTTTAGTGCCTACATACAACAATGAGCCACAAACGTTGACAATTTGAATAACAGTTGTTTTATTTTGATTTTCCACTTATACCAAGAATATCCTTTCTATTTTACGCTTGAACGAGAATAATTTATTTATATAGCAAAATTGAATTAAAACACACAAATATGTATATATTTTGGCATTATATATCCAGTACCTGATGTAAAAATATAATCGTATATCGTCGGCGTTTAATGAAAACATTGTAAATCAAAATTTGTCAAAAAATAATTAAAATAGTAATAATTATTTTCTTTATTTCAAAAATTTAAAACCATTAAGTATAATTTGTCTTAATAACTGTTGAATTTAAAAGCAAAAGCGATTCTGAAGGGTACCAGTGAAGTTGGCAAGTTTTTTAAGTCTTTTGTAAAATTTTATCTTTCGTACTTAGGAGGTTTTTACTTGTCATTAGCACAAATAGCTTACAAGATCGTTTCATTAATAAACAATTGGTTTTTTAAACGCGTCCACGACATGGGTATAAATTTCTCATAATAATTTAACAGGCCAAAGTATGCTCTTAATTGCGTTACATTTTGCGGGTCTGGAGCATTTGTTATTGCAATGCAATGATATCGTCTATGTAACAACAGACTCTTTGTATCCCCATTAAAATGTGATCCATCACCGATCGAGAGATCGATGGTGCGCTGGATATCCCAAACGTTACTCTTGTATATTGAAATAGACCTAAATGTGTAATGAATTTTTGGGAATCTTCGGTTGTGTATATTATGCTCCTGTAAAATCGATCACTGCAAACACCGTCTCTCCAGCTTCTTCTTCTGCACTTTCCGTATTAGGCATTTAAATTCCTGTTACGGTTCCCATCTCTTCTTTGGTCTATCTAGGCTTCTCTTTCCTCCTGGTTTGTACTTGTAAATCTTTAAGGGAAGCCTATCTTCAGTCATTCTTTCCAAATGTTCCTTCCATCTTGTTTTATTTTCTTTTAGTTTGTCGTTTATGCTGAAGATGTTTAGTTCTTCTTTAATGTGGGTATTTCTAATACGATCCATCCTGCTGCAACCTTTTACTGTTCTTAAAAATCTCATCTCCGTCGCCTGAATAGAACTTTCTTGCTTTTTTGTTAGTGCCCACGACTCACTCTCGTACATCATAGTTGGAACCGCGACTGTTTTATAGAATTTAAGGCGCGTATCTTTTTGTGTTTTAGGTATCTTCCTATCGTGCCGCATATATATCCAAATTTGTTCATCTTTTGTTCGGCATCCTTATCACGCTCGTATGAAAGATCGCATCCTAAGTAGCAGTCGGAGAATATATTTGCAACTATAGCCACTAGTTGGTTAGTAGTGGCTTACTACTGCTAGTATATTTGCAACCATAGCCACTACCAGCAGTAGTAAGCCACTACTAACCAACTAGTGGCTATGGTTGCAAATATATTCTCCGACGTTGGTAATCGATATTCTGTCGGGATTAGTTGGTACTTTATTTATTGTTGTTCTAAAATAGACACAAATGCGGATATGGGTGACGCCCAATCACTGTTACTTATTGCTTTAATAATACCAGTTTGTATTAGTATCTTCAATTTTGTTTCAACTTTGTCCCGTAGCGCGTATGGCAAATTGTAAGCCTTCCTAAAAATCGGCTTGCTTCCTGGTTTTATTTCAAAGTTAATTTCAAAATCCTTTATTGGTTTTGATAAGTCCCTATTAAACACTTTTTTGAACTTTTCTTTCACTACTTCCACGTAGGTACATAGTCGTTATTGCCGAAATTCTAAATTGATTTCTCCAACTTGGAAACATGACATCTAACCAATTTCTCCCTAACAATGGTACAAAATTTTGCTTGGTTTCTACCACGGTTAAAGGTAGTTTGAATTTTTGATCTTCTTTCACGACATCTGCAACTGCTTCTCCTACTGTCTTTAACTCTTGGCCAGTTACTGATGCCAGTCCATACGCTACGGGGCGTATCTTCAAATTTTTCCTTTGCTATACCTGATGATAAAATCGTCTTGCATGCTCCCATGTTGACTTTGAAACCTATCTTTCTCCCGGCTATGTTTAAATCTAATCGATGTGCCACACTATACATTGGCAAAGTTTTGACTACGTTCAACAGATAAATGGCTCACACTGACTTTTCTGGATCACACCCATTTGTTTCATCTAACTTTCCGATTGTTTCATTTGTGTACGTCCTTTAATGTCTTCTATTGATTGACCACTTTTATTTTCTATATCACTTTTCTGTTTAACATATTTTCTTACCCAATGTATTTATTTGGCACTCGCTATAACTTGTACTTGATTTTTTTTTTAAGACAAACCAACCAATCTCTTAACGCTTTATCTAGAAATGTCTTGAAATTACATGTGCTAGCTAAACAACGTAAATCCACAATGTAGATAGCTATTGACTGATTTTCTTTTGGCTTGCCATTGTTGAATGTAAAACGTTCGCTTATTGCCAACTTTGTTGTTGCGTAATGTTCTCGTAATACTTTGATTAGTTGTGCCTATGTCTTTTCACTCGGCTTGAGTGGTGCAATCAGACTTTTAGCCGTTTCATATACAGCCGACTCCGCCAACGTTATAAATAACGACACTTTTAACTCTTCCTTGACCGAGTTCACCATAAAAAAATGTTTCCACCTTTTGACGTAGTTTTCAAATTCTTCTGTGTTTTCTTTGAACGATTTGATTGTTCCAATTAAGACCATTGTCGTCGCCAAAATGTTATATATTCCGCAATATATTAAACTACAACAATAATTATACTAATCGTTACTTACGGTTGAAAGGTGGTTCGGTTTGACTTCACTTGACTATCGTACTGTGACTTCCATGTCCTTCACTATCTCAAAGTCTTGGGCTAGACTTATTAAATTGCTATAATGTTTTTTCAAATTGAAAAAATCACACAGACAGAAACTGAATTTTAGTTGGCGTTTCTAATTAGTTGGTGACCATTGTATAAACATACCTACCTACATTTTGACATGTTTGTAATGTAAAAAATGTGTATATTTTGCAGCCATTCCAATTTTGGAAGAAAATACTTATGTAGTGGCCATGGAATATTCTCCTCTTATTGGTGGTTTTGCCATCGTTTTAAATGACCAAAGAGCTGCTTTCTTGACCGCCACAACATTAAAATTTGATCCTAATGTAACGAGTCTAGTTTTTATAGCTTATCGATTCTTATTTATTTTAAATTTTTAGCAAGTACAAGGGATTTGGGCACAAGGAATTGAAGATGCAATCTGTACTGCCGTTAATCATAAGTATCGACTAATAACTTTTGGCAGAGCCAAGTAAGATTTTAATCACTAATAAAAGTAACAACAATACCAAAGTACCTAATTTATTACCTTTTAGTTCCGAGTGTGCCGTTTATTATATTGACGAAAGTTCAGGTGGTTTAGAAATATCTCATTACTGTATTTTAAGTAGTAAAGATTATCCGGGCCGTCCTGGCGTTGTTAGCGAAGTGAAATGGACTCCCGACGGTTGCTCCATGGCCGCATCTTGGGCCGGCGGAGGCATAGCCGTATGGTCAACGTTTGGTGCCCTACTCATGTGTTCTTTAGGTTGGGATTATGGTTTAAATGTTGATTTGAAAAGGTTCAATCCTTTAAATATCATATCAATGGTTAGTGACGATTTTTAATAGTAATTAATTATAAACGGAAATTTATAGTTGAGAAGAGGTCTAAGTAATAATCTACAAGTAGATATTAAATTTATACTTCTTACAGAATTTATAACACAACAGTAATAAATATAGTCAGGACCGTCATCAGGACTCAAAGTTCATTGAAATAATTAGCAAACAAATTATAAAATCAAAAGACACCTTATCGGATTACATGTTTCAATCTTATCCACGATTCTACTCGTGAAATTGATATCATCAGATCCGCACTGGTTTTATGAAGATATAAGTTACTTACCAATTTTTTTCAAAAAACTTGGATCCTTTTGGTCTTAACTGTACAACTACCTTTGTGATAATAAATCTGTTAAGGGTAGTTCACACTACATGATTTATCATATGACTTGTCACATGACTTCTCATATGAGGGATTTTTTTACGTTCACACTATATGATTTTTGATATTATAGAAGTTATGGCTTTTATGATTGGCTATTGTGATGGTATGATTTTAGCCATGACTTTTCTTATGACTAAGTCATATGATAAATCATGTAGTGTGAACTACCCTTTAGGGTGCGTTCTACTTAAAGCCCACGACGACCAGGTCGTTTGTCAGTCCAATCAAATAACCGCTCTCGATCTTTAGTCCAATCAAAGAACCACGGGACCATGCTGCGGTCGTCGTGGGCTTTAAGTGGAACGCACCCTTAGAAGTTGCAGGTACCCTTTTTAAGTTTAGGGTTATTTTAAATTTAAAAAATTTACCTAATTTACCTAAAAATTTAAATTTAAAAAAGGGTACCTGCAACTTCTAACAGATTTATTATCACAAAGGTAGTTGTACAGTCAAGACCAAAAGGATCCAAGTTTTTTGAAAAAAATTGGTAAGTAACTTATATCTTCATAAAACCAGTGCGGATCTGATGATATCAATTTCACGAGTAGAATCGTGGATAAGATTGAAACATGTAATCCGATAGGGTGTCTTTTGATTTTATAATTTGTTTGCTAATTATTTCAATGAACTTTGAGTCCTGATGACGGTCCTGACTATATTTATTACTGTTGTGTTATAAATTCTGTAAGAAGTATGAATTTAATATCTACTTGTAGATTATTACTTAGACCTCTTCTCAACTATAAATTTCCGTTTATTTTGTATAAGGTCAACTAAAACACGTTTTTATGAAATTCAAATTTCATTTTAAACTACTTTTAGTAATTAATTATCTCGACAATTTTAACCTGTTTTAGGAGTGGGCAACAGAAGGCTATCAATTGTGGATGGTACGAAAACACAGTTACAGAAATGTAGATGAAGAGGACAAAAATGCAAATAGTAATTGTTTAAAAGTAGACAACGAATCGCCATATAGCGTTATACAAATGGATTTTGTTAAAAGTGCTTTAACTATTAATCCTTGCATGGTGAATGACCGCACGTCGTTCTTTGAAGTGTTCTTTTTGTTAAATTTTTAATTCTTAGAGTCATCAAAGTCACTTATTTCTACAAGGAGATGATAAATTGTACATAAATACTGCCAACACATTAATAAAATTATTCACCGATCGTTCTACTAGAGATGATGGTGTGTTTAATGAAAATGGAATGACCACTAGCACTTTAGCAGAAGGCAGGCAGTGGCTCGTCATACCAATTCCTTCCACATATTCCGCCACAAATTGGCCAATAAGAGTTAGTTTCTTGCCAACTCATTACTACAGCTTTTTTCTTTAATTTAACATCATTTTAGTATGCAGCGATAGATCAAGCCGGTCAAAATATTGCGATAGCAGGTAGAACAGGTCTGGCTCATTATTCTATGATGACACGCAGGTGGAAATTGTTTGGAAATGAAACGCAAGAGAAAGATTTCATTGTTACAGGTGGTTTATTATGGTGGAGAAATTACATCGTTATGGGCTGTTATAGTATAATTGATAACAAAGACGAAATTCGGTTTTATCCCAAAGACTGCAAACTGGATAACAAATTCGTAAAAATTATTCGAATTTCGGCTCCAATTTTACTTATTAATAACTTACAAGATCAGTTTATCACTTTTGGATCTGATGTTCAAGTTGTAATTTGGACCATGAACGAAATTGATGCAGGTAAATTGTCGTTTATCTACATACTTGGTATATTTGTATATAAATTTTAGTCGGAAACGTGGAGGCTACAAAATTGCAGGCGGTAGACATATCCGCTTTGTGTGTACATCCTGCTTGCGTGACATCTATAACTTTAACTTCGTTGCGTACTGAAGCTGGAAGGGGTCAAAATAAAAATTCAGAAAGTATCGTTTTAAATGTAAGCGGACGTTTGTTATTAGTTCAACGTGAATTTCATAACGGCGATCGTTACACTTGTTCCATGCCGACTGTTTTGGCTAGTTGCGTAGAAAACGTTTGGGTGCCGTCAAAAAGAAGGGTCGAGAAGGTAGCCAGAAAATAACTCAAATTTCACTTTTGGTTGTTTTTGATAATTTGTTACAGGCAAATTTGACTGAAGCACTTTGGTTGTTTTGTGGATTTCATGGAATGAGAGTGTGGTTACCTTTATTTCCTAGAGATGGAGATAAAACGCACACTTTTATGTCAAAAAGGATTATGTTGCCATTTTATTTGCGTATCTATCCGCTAGGTAAGGCTGCTTTTTAATAAATTATGTTAAAGTGATTGGAGCGGTACTCGGCTAGTTTTTAAGTTCATAATGACCGAATAATATTAACACTACTTTAAAAATCTTCAAAGAGGTATCAATACAAATATAATATTTAAAACTAGCAAATGACAAAAGTATAAATAATTTGAAAGAAAGAATTTATTTATTCAAGTTTTCACAGTAACTTATTTGATTCACAAAGAATTTGATCTGGCGACAACAAAATTAAATCTTTAAATCTATCTATCTATATGTTACGTACCAAGCCCGAAATTGTACAGTTTGCGCTCTGTACAATGAATTTTGTACCGAGCGCGAAGTGTACAGGCTACTTTGTACAAAGTGCGATTTTTTACCGGACTTGGTATTACGACATTTGTACAAAGCGCGATCTGTACAACCCATTTGTACAGAGCTGTTAGTTTCAACCTTTCTGTCAACTTGGTACAACTTAATATTGTACAAAGCTCGACAGAAGAACAACAGAAACAGCAGAAGAACAAAAATTTAAATAACAAGGCAAGATATATATGGGGCATTCCACACGAAATCGACCACTTTTCAACTTTTTATTTTCCTGAAATTTTTACATATTATACTATCTCACCAAAAACAGTTTTGTGAATTTTTTCAAAATTTTTTACTCAACCCAAAAAAAAGTTACGAATTTTTGAAAAACTGATGTTTTTTTTCTTCAAACGATCATAACTATTTCAAAAATTGACTAATTGGAACGTTTTTTTGTCTTTAAACGTACTTTTCAGGAAAAAATATAAAAAAATATTCAAACTTGTATTCTACAAAATTTTTTATTTTTTCGGAAATAATCATTGATTTTTCAAATTTTAACACTTTTGATTTTTGATTTTTTTTATTTAAAAAAAAACTCTGATTTATTCCGCGTATAACAACGCAAACCCCATAATGGGCCGACATTTATTTGTATTTATTTTGTTTAATTGAAATTTTTAAATATTTTTTTTGTGATGGGGGTTTTTTAAATTTTTAAATTTTGCTCATAATTTAATGCTCAAATTAGGAAGCACTTTCACACTGAACCGTGTCGGTTATGGAGGAGTTGATTGACATTTTTAAGCCACACAATATACTTTTGTAAACCTTTCACCCTTCTCTACTAATGTTAGTTTTTGAGATTTCAAGCTATTTAAAGTATGTCTATCCAAAATGTATTTATTTTTAGCAATTCTCTTTGAGGATGCAATTATTTTGGGAGCTGAAAATGATACGGTTTTATATACGACAGATTCAAATTCGCCATTTTCCTTACCTCTTAGTGTGCTGGAGCGAACCGTAAATATTTTCTATTTTGTTATAGTTATTCTCTGTTTATATGAAAGTATAATTTTAGAGTCAGGTGTATCTTCATCAAATTTTAAGACAATTACTTAGAAGAAACTTGGGTTATCATGCTTGGGAAATAGCACGTAGTTGTAACAGTTTACCATACTTTCCTCATTCATTGGAATTATTACTTCACGAAGTAAGTTAATTTTTTTCCGTTATCAGAAATAAAGTATCGTATTGTAAATTTGACAGCAATAATTAGAAAATTGAGGTAGAGAGCCGAGTGCAATAGTGTAAGTGGCTGGCTCATCTGCGGAAATGACCTGTGTGATTTCGCCAAAGATATAAAAATTTTAAAAAGTTTTGATGGCACCTGTAAATAGCTGTCAGAGTTGTGTAAATTTATAAGTATTTCTTATCATTGGCTTTACTTACTTTTTTGATGTGAAACATCTATAGGCGCACCTTGGGGTATTTCTTGATTGAAACGGCGTGACCTAACTTTAACGGTTAAATTTTGTGTGTATTTTTGTGCATTTTTATTTTTATAAGTGTTAAGATACAAACATAGCAAAGATGTCTATGTGAATGTCAATGTCGCAATAAAAACAAACCTATGTATTAAAATAAGTTCATTGTTATAAATTATAAATTTTTAGTTTAATAAATAGAGCTTAATTATATTGCCAATTAAATTACCTATAATAATTTTAAAACACATAATTTTATGATTCCTCATTATTAATATGTTACTATGAATTTTAGCAGTAAAATAATTTACATTTTACTATTTTAATATTCATCTTTACCTTTGTTGTAATCTTTATATTATAGGAGAATAATTAATATTACAAATTAATACATTTTTATTAGTAACGTTCGGTGGATGTATATGTACCGTTTCGGTACTGTGTTTTGTAATCCCAAGTTCAAATCTTGACGAAGTTTTTTTTTATTTTAATAAAAATAAAAATTTATTTTTTTGTTGGAGAAACGATTTTATAAAAGAGTTTCTGCTGTAATTCTCGTCTAACAAAGGGAAGGCTAGACATTCAGGAAACATTTTTTTTTTTATACTATTAATATTTAAAAATCAGTACCTCGACTTTACTTTGTGAAAGTAGCAAGGTGCATTTTCAGCCATTTTCGAGAAAAGAGTGTGTCAAGTTCTCCGAGCTTTATCTCTTGTAGAAAATGACACAATAATCGTTGTGGCCTAGCTAGCTTCTTTATTATTACTTTTTTAAATACTTGCTTATTATGTAATTATTTATTAAATACATACTCATACCAAATAATATTTTTTATTACTAATTTATTTAATTCAAATAAAACGAACAAATAATTTTTTTTAGGTATACATATTATCTACTACATTACATACAAAAATTTAGTAAAATAAATAAATTAATAATTTTTATTTATACGTTTTATTTGAATTAAATAAAATAGTAATAAAGAATATTATTGGGTATTAATAGATATGTCTTTAATAATTAATATTACATACGCAGGTATTAAAAAAATATAATAAAAATAATAATAAAAACATTCGTCGACATTCCGATTGGATCCAAATTATATAATTCACGCGGTTTTACCTTACCTGTGCCAAGCTAGCTAGGCTACGATGGTTATTGTTCACTACGTCATTTTATATGAGATATAAAGCACATGCAGAACTCTGAAACATGCTATTTTTTCGAAAATGGCTGAAATATGCACCTTAGTACCTTTACAAAATAAAGTCGAGGTACCTACTGATGTTTAAGTATTATAAATATCAAAACAATCTTCATCTCGAATGTCTCGCCTTCCCCTTGTAAGTGAAGCCCCACATTCTGTATGGAGTAATTTTTCCAACCGGAGGAGATTTACCCTGATTTTTAATTTTTTTTGTAGCAGAAAGGTGGGGCGAGGGTTGCAAAAATTATAATGACAAAATGGTGCCCAACGTGGGTGTGAGAAAATATTACAGGAAATTGAAATGTTGGGTTAAATCCAGACAAGTAATACAGCAGAGACCGTTTTCTGTTACAGCGATGAAATAATAAAATTGTTTCTCTAACAATGAACAAATTTTTACTTTTATAAAAGAATAGTAAGTAAAGCCGACGATAAGAAGACTTTATAAATTTACACAACTCTTAAGAATTATTTACAGGTGCCATCAGAACTTTTTTAAATTTTTATATCTTCGGCGGGATTGAACAGGTTATTTTTACAGATCAGTCAGTTTTGTCTCTCTACTTCAGTTTTGTAATAATTGATGTCAAATTTACAATATTTTGAACAAGAGAGAGTAATATTATTTAAATATTAATCTTTCAGGTTTTGGAAGAAGAAGCAACTAGCAAGGATCCTATACCGGACGCTCAATTACCTAGCGTCATCGAGTTTATTATGGAATTTTCTGTTTATTTACAAACGGTGGTTCAGTGTGCACGAAAAACCGAAATTGCTCTTTGGCCTTATCTTTTCTCGGCTGCCGGAAAACCCAAGGATCTTTTTCTTGAGTGTATGGCCAAGAGGCAGCTAGATACGGCCGCATCTTATCTCATTATTTTACAAGTTAGTTAATTTAAAGCGTTTTAATAAACTTACTGCAATAGGTATGGATTTCAGAATTTAGAAACATCATTAGTTAGTAGACAATATGCTACATTACTTCTTGATACGGCACTAAATCAGTCGAAATGGGAATTATCCAAGGAGTTGGTTCGATTTCTGAGAGCAATAGGTTAAAACAAGACTTTTTATCTGTGTCAAAATTTATTAATTTAATTTGAATTATTATTTTATAGATCCCAACGATATCGAATCTCCACGTACTTCGTTTGTCTTACCTGGAAAATTGGGCCTTAATCAGCAAACACCTCCTGTTAGTCCTAACGCAGAAGATATGTCCTTAATATTAGGAAGCGTTCAGGGCCCCAGAGGTCGTAATTTTAGTGCCACAATTGCTCCAAAATTTACCGATCCAAAATTAAATAGTATTAATTCATCTTCTGAATCGACCCAAGTGGTAAGACGTAAAAAATCTATTCCCAACAACCGAAACAGCGAAAGCAGGTTTGATAATTTAATTATAATTTATAGTTGTTGATGATAATAATGTGTATCGGTTTTAGGGATAGCACTGCAGAAGAATTTTTTATCGACGTATTTTTGCAAAGGCATGCTCGTCGTTTACTATCTTCTCATCGTTTAGTAGATTTGGGCTATTTTGCGGCACATTTAGATTTCCATATGGTGGTTTGGCTAGCTAAAGAAAGAGATAGGGCAGCGCAAATTAATGATTTTGTGTTTGCTCTAAAGCAGTTGCACGAAGAATTTAATTGGCCTTATCCCGTCGCAAACGAAACATTGCAAGTTAATGGTTTGTGTCTGTATTTTTGTTGTCCAATTAAAATATTTTATATACCGTTATTTTCCTTTAGCTCCTTCGAGTCCAAGCGGTTCAACAACGGACGACTGTTTTAAAACATTATTTGTCGATCCAACTACCAACATTCATTTTGCATCTGGGAGTAGAGTGGGAGATAGCGGCTACGTTAGTTTTCCAGGCGGTTTACCTTGCACGGGACTTGTAACCACGCAAAATATCGAATCGTCAAGTCAAATAGCCGAAAGTGAAATGGAAGAACAAAGCAACGTCACTCAAACTGAAACGATTGATAGTCCAAGCGAGTTTATTTATAGTAATTCTAAAAGTGCCAAAACTAATGTTTTAAACTCTAAAGCATTATCGGGCGATAATAATTTAACATCTTTTTTTGATAAAAATGTGGGTTTGGAGAAACAAAAATTGTTATTAAGTGACGAAAATAACGTTGACGTTGTTAATGAGTCTGTTTTGAGTGTCGTGAGCTCCGTCTGGGAAGATAATTTAAGGGACACGGAGGCGTCAATGTTGTGCAACGATAATTGGGAAGTTCCCTCGTCTAAGGTGCTAGAACAGTTGTCCAGTTCTGATATTAAAGGTTCTCAAAGATCCCAAGTTCAGTTGAGGTAATATATAAAAAAGGAGCAAGTTTTTATTAACGATCTCCAATCAAATTTATTGTTTGCTCATTTTAGATACTTGCTACAATTATTTATGGAAGCAAGCTGCCTAGAGTGGTCTCTTCTAATCTCTATACTTTTGAGGGACGCTATGGCCGTTTTGCGTACCGTGAACGCAGCTAGAACCACGGATCAGTCCATCGAATCAATTTCTAGATTGCGACAAGGCTTACAACTGTTATGCTATTGGACGAATCGAGAATGGTAAGTTAAAAGTTAACATGCAGATTTTATTTTAACAAATACATCAAAAAATATATTTCCATTTTAGTTTAGGATACAAAACATTCATGCTAGCAATACAAAGTCAAATATCCGTCCTGTCAAAAATTTTAGTAACAAAAATACAACAGCAACAAATTCAAGAGCATCAGCAAGCAATCTCGGCCACATTAACCAAAATCATGACGCCCGTTCAATCGAGATCACGTAAAAGCAGTTCAAATCAAGATTCGAGTAATCAAAGTAACAGCACGAAAGAAAAATTAAATAGTAACACAAATAATCACTTAATAATAATTGATAGAACATCGGAGGTTACAAAAACTGCAGATGAAAATGTAGATAATAACAATCATTCGTCCAACAATTCAATAATACCAGAAAGTACTGGATGTATTATTTCTTAAGTTTATTAAAAATATTATTCCAAGTCCATAAATCAGATTTTAAATTTTTACTTGCTCCTCTTTATTTGACATTAACTGCCAAACAATTTATTATTTAAACACATGTCCAATTACGTCTAAACATAATGTAATATATCAAATGCATTCAAGAAAGATAAATTAGTTGCATTCGCCATAAGGAAGATATTAATAAATAAATAACTGCATTCTTCACATTCAAAATTTTACAAAGATAGGTATTGCTTTTTTTTAGAATATGCAGCAATTCCTGCCCGTGGAACTGTATCTTGCATTATAAAATCTGTTAGATGGCAGGTGAAATGACTGCAATGACTCTGGTTTATGAACCCGCTCAGGTATTTGAATGCAGTCTTGATCTGTTGTGCAGTTTAAATTTGGAAGATTCTTGTACCTTTTAATATGGTGTCGTATGGACATTTAAAACGGTTTTTGTTTTTATAGTTACCATTCACGAATTTTAACATTTGATTACTATATTTAATCATAATTTTTTTTGTAATTTAAAAAAATTTAATAAACATTAATTTATCACTCATTTTCCTACGAATCTATTAAAATATAAATTTTTTATTGCCGAGCAGTGTCGCCTCTCGATGCGAGGTTCAAGACGCCGACTCATTTAATAAAAAAAACGTGTGCGGTCGGTGGACTTCCGTCAGACACGAAATTCCTTACGCATTTTCTTCAACTCCGAATGTAATTTTATATAGATATTTATAAATTTGATTATATCATATTGGTCATTTTTAGCATTATACACGACGCATATGGGTGCGTGGTTTCAACTACCTTGGATGTACAATTTCCCTACACGAAGAAACGGACATGCACAAGAAAATTGAAAAGTTTAACTACATAAATGGAACTATCTGAAGAACATTCAAGAACAGAAGTAGCCAGAATACGGCTTTAAAATTTTACAAAACTATATCAATGCCAGTAGTTACATACGGAAGCGAAACATGGATTTTAACAAAGGGAGAAGAATAGCGTTTACAAAGCGCAGAAATGAGATTCTTGAGAGGAATTGCGGGATATACGAGAAGCGATGGAAGAAGAAGAAGAAGATATCCGTAACAACCTCAACATATTCAACCTTAATGACCGTATAAGAGAATATAGGAGAAATTGGAAACAACATCTACAAAGAATGCAAAACGTCCGCATACCTAGACAAGTATACAGGGTGAATGAGACCACCCGTATCAGTAATTTTTTTCAAAAACGGTTAGTCGTAGAGAGTTGGGTCAAAAATTTTTATTATAAAAGCCGTAATAAATAATCAAATGGTGATATTATTTCCGGGAAAAGTCGGCATCCCGGTTAGTTTGCTCCAGAATATCCAGAACTCCAGAATTTTAAATAGCATCATAGGTCGAAAATGGTATTTTTGAAAAGATCTTTTAAAAATAAGCAAGTTTTATAGGAAAAATTTTTTTCCTTAATAAGTAATATCTAATTGAAATTAATCAGGGAAAACACCACCACAGCAACTTAAGAGAAATCGAGTTTTTATTTTTTCATATTTTGTCAAAGTAATAATATTCATATGCAATATCCCGAGTGCATTTCAAATTGTCGACAATTTTTTTGAGCTCACGAATGCGTTTGTTGCTTTTGCAATTTTCCCGACTCGAAGAGGAGGGAAAATTGCCGCAAAGCAACAAACGCATAAGTAAAAAGCGAAAAAAAATTGTATACTAATTTGAAATGCACGAGAGGATATTTATTTAGACTATTTCACGAACAAAATAGGAGGTTAATATAAATAATTAATTACATTATAATTTGAGTTACTGCTAAAAACACAATTTTCTTCAAGTTTATTAAGTAGTTAATACGTATTAGTTAAATATTAAAGTTAATAAAAAAAATTGTCACTTATATTGCTGTAAAATAAAATTTAAAAAATTGTCGATGCAATTCGATTGCTATTGGTTGAATGTTTCGTTGTTTTTAATTCCATTGGTCTAATGACAGCTGAGTGAAATAGTCAATAATATGTGAAACAAATTTCAAGCTAAAATATTGAAAATTGACCAAGTTACAGCAAAAACAAAAAAGGTTTCGAGAAAAATGGGATTTAAAGTTTTAGAATACGCATATCGTAGTTAGTCCGCTCTCACTAAATACGCTGTAACTTGGTCAATTTTCAATATTTTAACTTGAAATTTGTTTCACATATTATTGATTATTACTTTGACAAAATGTAAAAAAATAAAAACTCGATTTCTTTGAAGTTTACAGTAGTTGTGTTTCCCCTGATTAATTTCAATTGGATATTACTTAATAGGGGTAGCAGTAATAAAATAATTTTTCCTACAAAAATTTGCTTATTTTTAAAAGATCTTTTCAAAAATACCATTTTCGACCTATGGTGCTATTTAAAATTCTGGAGTTCTGGATATTCTGGAGCAAACTACCCGGGATGCCGACTTTTCCCGAAAATAATATGTAACTAAAAATAGAGGGATACACAAATCTCAGGGCTGTGTAATCGTAAAAGATGGAAAATGCCCCTTTGGCTAGCTCGTAGATGCAAGAGATAAAATGATGCTTCACGAAGCAAAGGCGATAAAAGATCGTGAAATGGACGCCACGTAGTTTATTAACCACCCTGTATATCACCGCAATAGTACCCACTAGAAAAACAACGAAAATATGGCGCACTAAAAGAAAAACAGTAAGGGAAATTGGGTAAATCACCTTTGGTATCAAAAGCGTGCTATCTCGTTTCACTTTCAGGTTTAATATAATATAAAATTTACAAACTTTGCGCAGTAATATTGAGCGATCGAAAATATTGAGTATGGTAAAATTATATTCAAAATTACACGTTGAAAAAGTTATGAAAATAACTTTTTGAATAAAATTACCGCGTATAGCTATAATTTGGCGTACGGTTTTTGTACACGCTTCTGTGTGAAATCCACAGATATCGCAAACACAATAATTGAATTAAAACTCTCAAAATAAATAAGCCCAAAATACCACGCGCAGTAATAAAAAATTGTACACAGACAAAATAAAAATTATGTACGGCACAAACAGATATCTTATCTTGAAGATGTCTTTTGGTTTTCGATGTTGATGGAGGGAAAGATGTGAAACAGCAGGACAAATAATTGGCAGGTGTAAGACCAACTTGAGACGGGGTGGTTGATATCTCCAAGATTGCAATGCAATAAGTAATACCACAAAAAGTTGATCCTTCCAACTGGATTAAGGAATCCTCAAATTTGGAATGAACTCGTCCAACAAATAAATTGTCCATACGATAAGAACAAACGTCCATAAAATAAGCATCCATAAAGGAAAAAAAAAAGGCCATAAGAAAAAAACCCTAAATGAAACAAAGTTAAAAACTGGAGTTTTGATATGATTTAATTACCTCAAGGTGTTAGTCGAGGGTCCAATGATTTCCAGATAAAACTTGTGACGATTGCAATAAAAACAGATTTTAAAGTTTTGAACTACAAAATCCTTCAATGAAGATAAAATTTCCTCAGCAGATACTTCACAAGAAGCCGGTAACCAAGGAAAATCTCAAACTCGCAGTGACTGAATTAATCCCAAATAATTGGATTGGAAAAAAACACTAGTCCAACAAAATCAGGTCACTTGAAAGTCCAAAAACAATGCGAAAATTGAAACGTAAATTACGATGTCGGACAATCGTTCACTAAATTTTAACTTTTTGTCAAGATAAACCTTATCAACCAAGTCAGGTGATAATTTTAAATTTGTAATACAATGCATGTAATGCCATTTAGTAGACCATTTTATGGTAAAACCATTTAGTTTTAGAAATAAACTAAATTTGCATAAAGGAATCTTTATTATTATTGAACGGGTGTGGTCTGTAAAAGTTACTCCCACTTGCACTTAGGCTCCTGGCCCATTGTACCCCGCGTTCCTAGTTTTACCCCAACAAAGTTGAGTACATTATTGATGGGTGAATTTCTTATCTCCTCGGTGGTCGGATAGCGACTCCCTAGGTGTTCATGCCTTACGGTGGCAAGAGCTAGACATACACATAGCAGATGGTATGGAGTTTCTCTCTCTTCCCCACACATACTACATGTAGGATCTTCAACGACCCCAGTGTTATTGCCTACCTTTGCCACTTTTTGTTTATTTAGTTTTCTGTATGTAATTGTCTTATATCCGTTCTCGTCTTATTTCTTGTTGAACTGTTTCGAAATTTCAATGTTTGATGTTGATTGTACCATAATTATTTGCTAATTGATTTTAAGCTATTATAATGCCTTTCTGTAGTTGTTTCTTTGTTAATGATATTTTCTTATTAATTTTCAGAGCAGCGTTGGCCTTTTCTATATTTTTTGTATTTTTGCCTTCATTTGATATTTGTGGTTATGTTTTCTGTTTTGTTTACGATCGGATTATGTTTATTTAAGGCTCGCTTTACACGTGGTGTAGAAACTTTCTGAAAGTGATCGATTGGTTGCCTACATTCGCACCACGGCGTTGGTGCGAGCAAGTCGTGCATATAGTGCTAGTAAAAGTAGTTTTGTATGAGCAAAACTTGTGCGCCTAATCTCACGCCTACCAGCGAATTTCCACGCTGGAAAGATCTCAACATCAACAAAAGGAAGAAAACAAATCTAATCAAGAAAAAGCTAACGACAATTCAGAAACCGGTCATGGAAACTCCCAAAAATGTGCCTAAAATGACGAATGAAGAATTTGCGAAATTATGTTCACCACTTACCTTCAAGGCCAATTCAAGCACTGATAACATAGAAGCAGATAATATGGAAGTTGCTGAAATCCAAACTTTAACCATCAACCAAGTTGCCCCGGGCATAAATTTATACAACCGCTTCGGGATACTGGAAAAAGCTCCCGAGCAGCTTCCTTAACCCACCAATGAACTAGCTTGGAAGGTGGTTACATCGACCAGAAGAGTGCGGCCTCCCGTCTCCCAGGGAGCCCGGCCAAACACATCTACAGCTACCACATTCTCTCTTTACCCATCGGTAATTTGAAATCATTTATGGAAAGCGTGAAGCCACTAACCCGAGAAGAGATAAGAATTCAACATATCCGGGGCCAAACCTGGATCTACACTACAACCAGGGAAGATCACAATGCCCTGAAAAGTATCCTCTTTGTCCCTTGTGAGGTATACAAGGGTATACCTACGGGTTCAAGTAGGATTGAACCATTAAGCTGGTGATGAAAGGATCACCCTTCATGGCCCCGGATTACATTGAGGAAGAACTCCTCAATGTACACAAAATCAAAGTCTCGAAAATAACCCAATTGAAAAACAAGTATCGGGATTTAACAGCCTCATTCTTGATCGACTTCGCAGCAGGCACCACATTACAAGAAATTAAACAAGTTAGAAGCATCGGCCCAATTATAATTCGATTCGAAGAATTGAATAAGAAGACTCATCTCCTCCAATGTTTTAGATGCCAAAATTACGGACATGGGTCTTCACACTGCAACATCGACCCCCGGTGCGTCAAGTGCACCGGGGATCATCCCACTAGTCAATGCACCCGAACCATTCAAGACGACAAGGTCCGCTGCTGCAATTGCGGCGGGGATCATGCGGCCAATTGGAGTCAATGCCCAAGATATATCGACTACGCTGGAAATGTGAGTGCAAAAATAACACGTGGAACAACCGTTAGGAAGAAGAAGTAACGTACGTTAAACTGTAACCGCCGAGGCATGGCAATGGTTATCGAGGTTATATTGGGGATATTTGTTGAAATGCCTTAAAACATTTTAACAAATATTTCTAATCGCCTCGGTGACCGCCATGCCCCGAAACCACCATCAAAGGGATTGTTTTTGTTTCGACGAGAGGCGCAGTGCGATACACCATCAAGGGTTAAAATCCATCAACGGGAAATCAAGACGAAACGCTTCGTCAAAAACACTGCCACGCCTAATTATCAAAGGTAAGTACCAATTTTTCGTGAATTTTCTTTGTCAAATTCCGAGTATTGTCAACCTTGGAACGATAACTGCTGCATGCGAGAGCACATGGCGATCCCGTTCAGCGTAGGGATCCCATCCACTGCCCCTTGCGGCTACTTTCTAGTACAAAACCGACATATAATTCTCGGTATTTCTTTGATCCTTTTCGTTTTGTTGGTGCCTACTGGGAATAAGGTAGGTACCGTTTTTCGTAAATTTTTACGTCGGGCTCTGCATTTGGTCGGTTTCAGAACGACAACCGTAGCACCTTCCTTGGGAGCATCAGGACTCCCCGTGCAGCGACGTCTAGTATGAAACCGGCAATTTTCGGAGCTCGCTTAAACTTTTTGTTTTTACGGTACCTATGGTCAACCAAGCCGCGTTTCCGACGGTGGAGGCTCATCTCCTCGCGTCGCCGTAACACCGCAGGTTCGGCCACAGTACAGAAACTTTCAAGGGAGGATCGTGCAACTGCGCATGCGCAAATGTCACCCCTCCCCTTTTTCAGTGCACTCATTGGCACTTTTTCCATTTTAAATTCCTTTTCTCCCCCCCTTCTACAGGTTAGATTCCGCCAGGAGGCACCACGGGAGAAAATAACCAAACAAAAGTTATCCAAAAGCCAACCGAACTCAGGGGCCCCCCGACTCGAGCACGACCCGTTGGCCACCCTCAACTTCGATCATTCAACGATCAGAGGGAGCCTCGGGACGGGCAAGAGGGGGGGGGAACCGAGTTCGACGGTCGGCAGATAGCATCGCAAACCGCACCACGTAGGGGGGGGGCATTATGCTCTCTTCCGTGCTCGTGCCTAGTTTGCCCCTACTTAGGAGACGGTGGGTTCTTCGGCGGGTTCTGGGGTTCGGTTCGACCGTTTGACAAACGGACGATCCACCCTTAACTGTGTAATCCGACCTTCAGCCGGATTACACCTGCCAACTTTCCTCGGACGGACATGGGACGGTGTATCGTACGCGGTACTCCCGAAAAACCGGTGTGTGTGAAGAGCGACTAGACGGGGCCTAAGAACTAACAAAAGAGGGCGGGGAGACTCACCGTGAGGTGGGTTCCCTCCCCCTCGCATTTTACTGAAAGGCTCAAGCCACCATTTTAAAAGTCGTTCGCGACTCTCTCGAGCCATCGTCCCCCCTTCTTTCCTCTGGAAAGTCCTTCCCCGGGACGTGCCAAAACTCCAAAGTCGTCGAGGGCGACGGCGGAGCATGCACCTCTCCACGGGACTACAGTCGGGATAAGGCAGAGGGCCGGTCGGAAGGATGAGCGGTTGGGTTCTAACGTCGGCATAACACGGCTCTGCCGGAGTTACCGTACCGAAGTTCCCAATCCGCCTCCCGAAGTCGGTACCAAAGCCACAACCACGGCTCAAGGACCCACAGAGGAGAGTGGGGGGGGTCTGGCCTCTTGAGAGGGTCAGCTTAGAGCGACAGGAGGGGTGCGTTATGCGCACTCCGAACGCCATATTTAAGCCTCTAATTCATCGAAACTAGTAGAGATCGTGAGATCGGGACTAGAGATACCCATTAGGACAAGGATGAGTGCAAAAGCCAAGCGCAGCGATAATACTTCAAACTCAGCCGCCACTCCTACACCAAATTTCCAAAATATCAATGCTTTTCCCGCCCTTCCATATCGTCCACAAAACCTCCAATTTTCCTCTCCACGAGTAGAAATTAATTTAAACCCAAACCCAAATCCCACTACAAATTCCAATGACTTATCTTCGTTAATCCAAGAGATTAGGGAGCTTGACCAGCTTATTAACATTCCAGTCATGATCCAAATGGTACGCGAATTAAAAACCAGATTAACAGGTGTTACCGATTCCCTGACTAAATTAAATGTTGTTTTCGAAGTGGCAACGAAATACAATGTTTAAGCTGGTCACTAGGTCCTCAATCTCATGGATTAACCAAAGACATCATGCCTTGCATCCCAATCCCAAAACATTTCCCTACATCCGATCACCACCCAACAAATGCATGACTTCCAGATTGTACATACTTGCCCCGCCCAAATTGTTCACACTTGCCCCGCCCAAATCCTACACACTAGTTTCTTCCAAGTTGTACCTACTAGCCCCGCCCAGAGCAGCGCGGTATGCTAACAATCATATCAGCCGAGTTGTCCCAAACAAGTATCCGCGGCTGATTCCCGGGGTACCGAGACACACAAAAATCACGATCAACACGTAAATTTCCGACATTCCACTTTATTTCACATTCATCACACTGCAATTGCGAATGATTACACGGTCAGCGAAACCAAATTTGCAACCCATATAAATTTTATAATTCAAATTATCACCCTTCAGGACAACAATCTCAAATCTACACATTATGCTTAAATTGTTTTTTTAAAACACAAAACACAAATCATGGCACCTGGTTTTTGTACTCTTTTCCAGGTAAATTCAACATGGATGAAGTCCAGTTGGCCGTCCCTTCAACTGACGCTGTAATGTTGCAAGCCGCGACGGGAGCAGCGGACCGCATCAAGCAATAAACTAATTGCAAACTAGTGCTTATGTTTTGTAAATATATAGTAGCTTAAGTTTGCAATTGAAATGTTTGTACATATTTAAATTCTAATAGAGTTGCTAAAAAAAAATTTTTTTCTTTGATTATCTCGATCGCTGCGACTTTGCAGTGCATTTCACAGGATAATGCAACCAAGTTAACAAGATTTTTATGTATTATACCGTTCCTGCATAAGATCATATAGCTCCACCACGTTGCCTTGTTCTTCTTGAGAAGTGGGAAGCCACGTTAAAGTCTTCAACTTTTAGACATGATGCCTCTTCATTAGTTAGGAAGTGTTCGGTAAAACATAATATACTATAATTCTTTGTGCTTTTACATTTGAGGAAGACCTCGAATATAAGCTCTATAATAAGTATAAGAATAAGTTCATTGTTATAAATTTTTATTTTAATAAACAGAGCTTATATTGCCAATTAAATTACCTCTAATAATTTTAAAACCATAATTTTATGATTCCTCATTATTAATATGTTACTATGAATTTTAGTGCAGTAATATAACTTACATTTTATTAATGTAATATTAATTGTTTATCTTTGTAACGTTCGGTGGATCTATAGGTACCGCTTAGGTACTGTGGTTTGTAATCCCAAGTTCAAATCTTGTCCAAGTTATAGTTTTTTTTACTTAATATGCGATATAAAATAAGTAACGTTTTAGATTATCGGAGGTGTAAATTTTAAGCACATAATTATATTTATGCGTTGTTATTCATGAAATGTTTAATTTAATTTAACATCCACATCGTATCGACATGTTTCACATCTACCGGGCGTCCGTCCCGTGAGGTCAATATTTTTATAGCATAATATTCACCTCATAATTCATATAACACTTAACGAGAGTCTTGTGGCTAAGTGTGCTAGGTGTCGAGACTGATGTCGACGGGTTTTGGGTTCGAATCCAATGCCCGCCGGCTATCTGATCGGTGCTTAGCGTACTTAGCCACAAGGTTTCTCAAGAGAAAACAGTTGTGTAGTAAACCTAATCTGATAAAATTTCGAGTGGCCATAGAGATTAATGATTCAAATATGGTTGAAAAGCAACTGAGAGCCCGCCATTTTCTCAAGACTGGAAGGTCTTGATGAAACTCCTTCATCTACTACGTACAGTACCATCGGCAAACGACCATGTCAACCTGACTTAACTCAGGATTCATGATCCACGATGTCTCCTCCCTAGACACAACATACCTATAAACGGTGTAGCTGTCTGCAATGAGGGCTGTACGTAGTAGATAGGATTTCGTTCGAGATACCCTCCAGTTTTGCCGAAACTTTTAATATTGTACTATTTTTGGCGTTTGGTTCAATTACTATGAAAAATTGCAGACAATTATTGATGTACATATGCCATTAAAAGAAATGATAGTTTATAATAAAGAACATAGTTTGATGAAAAACTAAGAACAGGTTTGATGAAAATGTGTTAACGGCCATAAAAATTTGAGGTAACTTTCAAGAAATATAGATTGAGTAACGAAAATGAGGACTGGGAGAAATTTAAAAGGAATAGAATTCAGTTGGTTGGAATTGTTAGGCAAGCAAAAAGGGATTATTATGCTGAAATCATTGATGAATCTATGCACGATGCGAAGAAAATGTGGAAGGCTATCAAAAACTTAATTAAAAATGAACATAATGAAGAAACTAGTGAATTATTGTTTCAGAACAGATCAATAAAAAATGACCTAATCTCACAAGCAAAAGGTTTTTCGCCTGTGTGCGTTCTCAAATGTATTTTTAAAGTTGTTCTTTGTGGACATTTATAGTCACAAATATAACAAGCAAACGGTTTTTCGCCTGTGTGAATTTTTAAATGTGTTTTTAAAACTGTTTTGTCTGCATTTTTATAGTCACAAATCTCACAAGCAAAAGGTTTCTCGCCTGTGTGTGTTCCAAAATGACTTTTAAATTTTTCTCTTCGTGCATATTTATTATCACAAATCTCACAAGAAAACGTTTCTCCCCTGTGTGAATTTTTAAATGTTCTTTTAAAGATGATTTATGCGCACATGTATAGTTGCAAATCAAACAGGTAAAAGGTTTCTCGCCTGTGTGTGTTCCGAAATGACTTTTTAATTTTTCTCTTCGTGCATATTTATTATCACAAATCTCACAAGAAAAAGTTTCTCCCCTGTGTGAATTTTTAAATGTTCTTTTAAAGATGATTTATGCGCACATGTATAGTTGCAAATCAAACAGGTAAAAGGTTTCTCGCCTGTGTGTGTTCCGAAATGACTTTTTAATTTTTCTCTTCGTGCATATTTATTATCACAAATCTCACAAGAAAACGTTTCTCCCCTGTGTGAATTTTTAAATGTTCTTTTAAAGATGATTTATGCGCACATGTATGGTTGCAAATCTCACAAGTAAAAGGTTTCTCGCCGGTGTGAGTTCGTGAATGTACATAATTATGGACAATTACAGGTATCTATTGGCCTCGATACCGACATTGAAGTGCGGACATCTACCGGGATTTGTTTGAACTACGGACTCCTTCGTACTTACCGACAATTACAGATTTCTATTCGATATCGACATCTACAGAACCCTTTGTTACCTACCATAAGATAATTTATACTTGTCGAAATGTTAACCTCGTTTTTTTAGGCATTTGTCGGTTTGAAAATTAAAATGTAACTAATAAGTCGTCGTTGTAAGTTATCAAATGAGTTAATTTATGTAATTATTAAATAATTTCACAATAAACGACTTACTAATTTTTAAATTTGTTATAGATTTTTCATGGCCAACAAAATGATTATGGTGTGGACTTGTGGAGTGCAAAGTTTTATGCAACAATTTGAAAGTTGAGGAAATCCTGACCAGTTTATAAACATTGTTCGATCAATAAAGAATGACCTAAACATTGCCGAAGAATTTAACAACTAGTTTTTGAATGGTATTGAAGAAGATGTTGTAAATTCGATACCTCAAGTTGAATTCGAGTTATGTGATTTTAGGGCAGCGATAACTTTTAAGTGATTTTAGACTACTCAGTATGGGGGGAAGATCAGTATGATGTTGTAATTTATGGAATGAAGAACAAAAGTAGTCCAGAGGGTTTAGATGTAAGGAGTTAATGATGTTATCGTGGAACGAAATAAGTAATCCTTTGTTAATATAATATGGTTAATAGTTCGATGGAGGAAGGAATATTTCCAGACATACTCAATGTTGCCACTGTTGTCCTCATCCCCCACCCCCCCATAAGAAAAGTATCCAACACAATTAAATGCGAAGAATTTAGACCAGTGAATATGTTAAGTTCTGTTAGTAAAATAATGTAATACAAGTGGCGAGCAAATAATTTGTAGCAAATAATATATTGTAGCAAATAATAAATAATTTTTGTCCATGCATTGTGACTTTTTCAATGATGTTTTAAAGATCTACTTTTGAGCACATTTAAAATCACAGATCTCAGAAGCAAAAGGTTTCTCGCCTGTGTGTGTTCCGAAATGACTTTTTAATTTTTCTCTTCGTGCAAATTTATTATCATAAATCTCACAAGAAAAAGTTTCTCCCCTGTGTGAATTTTTAAATGTTCTTTTAAAGATGATTTATGCGCACATGTATAGTTGCAAATCAAACGGGTAAAAGGTTTCTCGCCTGTGTGTGTTCCGAAATGACTTTTTAATTTTTCTCTTCGTGCATATTTATTATCACAAATCTCACAAGAAAACGTTTCTCCCCTGTGTGAATTTTTAAATGTTCTTTTAAAGATGATTTATGCGCACATGTATAGTTGCAAATCTCACAAGTAAAAGGTTTCTCACCGGTGTGAGTTCGTGAAAGTACATAATTATGGACAATTACAGGTATCTATTGGCCTCGATACCGACATTGAAGTGCGGACATCTACCGGGATTTGTTTGAACTACGGACTCCTTCGTACTTACCGACAATTACAGATTTCTATTCGATATCGACATCTACAGAACCCTTTGTTACCTACCATAAGATAATTTATACTTGTCGAAATGTTAACCTCGTTTTTTTAGGCATTTGTCGGTTTGAAAATTAAAATGTAACTAATAAGTCGTCGTTGTAAGTTATCAAATGAGTTAATTTATGTAATTATTAAATAATTTCACAATAAACGACTTACTAATTTTTAAATTTGTTATAGATTTTTCATAGCCAACAAAATGATTATGGTGTGGACTTGTGGAGTGCAAAGTTTTATGCAACAATTTGAAAGTTGAGGAAATCCTGACCAGTTTATAAACATTGTTCGATCAATAAAGAATGACCTAAACATTGCCGAAGAATTTAACAACTAGTTTTTGAATGGTATTGAAGAAGATGTTGTAAATTCGATACCTCAAGTTGAATTCGAGTTATGTGATTTTAGGGCAGCGATAACTTTTAAGTGATTTTAGACTACTCAGTATGGGGGGAAGATCAGTATGATGTTGTAATTTATGGAATGAAGAACAAAAGTAGTCCAGAGGGTTTAGATGTAAGGAGTTAATGATGTTATCGTGGAACGAAATAAGTAATCCTTTGTTAATATAATATGGTTAATAGTTCGATGGAGGAAGGAATATTTCCAGACATACTCAATGTTGCCACTGTTGTCCTCATCCCCCACCCCCCCATAAGAAAAGTATCCAACACAATTAAATGCGAAGAATTTAGACCAGTGAATATGTTAAGTACTGTTAGTAAAATAATGTAATACAAGTGGCGAGCAAATAATTTGTAGCAAATAATAAATAATTTTTGTCCATGCATTGTGACTTTTTCAATGATGTTTTAAAGATCTACTTTTGAGCACATTTAAAATCACAGATCTCAGAAGCAAAAGGTTTCTCGCCTGTGTGTGTTCCGAAATGACTTTTTAATTTTTCTCTTCGTGCAAATTTATTATCACAAATCTCACAAGAAAAAGTTTCTCCCCTGTGTGAATTTTTAAATGTTCTTTTAAAGATGATTTATGCGCACATGTATAGTTGCAAATCTCACAAGTAAAAGGTTTCTCGCCGGTGTGAGTTCGTGAAAGTACATAATTATGGACAATTACAGGTATCTATTGGCCTCGATACCGACATTGAAGTGCGGACATCTACCGGGATTTGTTTGAACTACGGACTCCTTCGTACTTACCGATAATTACAGATTTCTATTCGATATCGACATCTACAGAACCCTTTGTTACCTACCATAAGATAATTTATACTTGTCGAAATGTTAACCTCGTTTTTTTAGGCATTTGTCGGTTTGAAAATTAAAATGTAACTAATAAGTCGTCGTTGTAAGTTATCAAATGAGTTAAATTATGTAATTATTAAATAATTTCACAATAAACGACTTACTAATTTTTAAATTTGTTATAGATTTTTCATGGCCAACAAAATGATTATGGTGTGGACTTGTGGAGTGCAAAGTTTTATGCAACAATTTGAAAGTTGAGGAAATCCTGACCAGTTTATAAACATTGTTCGATCAATAAAGAATGACCTAAACATTGCCGAAGAATTTAACAACTAGTTTTTGAATGGTATTGAAGAAGATGTTGTAAATTCGATACCTCAAGTTGAATTCGAGTTATGTGATTTTAGGGCAGCGATAACTTTTAAGTGATTTTAGACTACTCAGTATGGGGGGAAGATCAGTATGATGTTGTAATTTATGGAATGAAGAACAAAAGTAGTCCAGAGGGTTTAGATGTAAGGAGTTAATGATGTTATCGTGGAACGAAATAAGTAATCCTTTGTTAATATAATATGGTTAATAGTTCGATGGAGGAAGGAATATTTCCAGACATACTCAATGTTGCCACTGTTGTCCTCATCCCCCACCCCCCCATAAGAAAAGTATCCAACACAATTAAATGCGAAGAATTTAGACCAGTGAATATGTTAAGTTCTGTTAGTAAAATAATGTAATACAAGTGGCGAGCAAATAATTTGTAGCAAATAATATATTGTAGCAAATAATAAATAATTTTTGTCCATGCATTGTGACTTTTTCAATGATGTTTTAAAGATCTACTTTTGAGCACATTTAAAATCACAGATCTCAGAAGCAAAAGGTTTCTCGCCTGTGTGTGTTCCGAAATGACTTTTTAATTTTTCTCTTCGTGCAAATTTATTATCACAAATCTCACAAGAAAAAGTTTCTCCCCTGTGTGAATTTTTAAATGTTCTTTTAAAGATGATTTATGCGCACATGTATAGTTGCAAATCAAACGGGTAAAAGGTTTCTCGCCTGTGTGTGTTCCGAAATGACTTTTTAATTTTTCTCTTCGTGCATATTTATTATCACAAATCTCACAAGAAAACGTTTCTCCCCTGTGTGAATTTTTAAATGTTCTTTTAAAGATGATTTATGCGCACATGTATAGTTGCAAATCAAACGGGTAAAAGGTTTCTCGCCTGTGTGTGTTCCGAAATGACTTTTTAATTTTTCTCTTCGTGCATATTTATTATCACAAATCTCACAAGAAAACGTTTCTCCCCTGTGTGAATTTTTAAATGTTCTTTTAAAGATGATTTATGCGCACATGTATAGTTGCAAATCTCACAAGTAAAAGGTTTCTCGCCGGTGTGAGTTCGTGAATGTACATAATTATGGACAATTACAGGTATCTATTGGCCTCGATACCGACATTGAAGTGCGGACATCTACCGGGATTTGTTTGAACTACGGACTCCTTCGTACTTACCGACAATTACAGATTTCTATTCGATATCGACATCTACAGAACCCTTTGTTACCTACCATAAGATAATTTATACTTGTCGAAATGTTAACCTCGTTTTTTTAGGCAATTGTCGGCAATTGAAATGTTTGTACATATCTTAATTCTAATAGAGTTGTTAAAAAAAAATTTTTTTCTTTGATTATCTCGATCGCTGCGACTTTGCAGTGCATTTCACAGGATAATGCAACCAAGTTAACAAGATTTTTATGTATTATACCGTTCCTGCATAAGATCATATAGCTCCACCACGTTGCCTTGTTCTTCTTGAGAAGTGGGAAGCCACGTTAAAGTCTTCAACTTTTAGACATGATGCCTCTTCATTAGTTAGGAAGTGTTCGGTAAAACATAATATACTATAATTCTTTGTGCTTTTACATTTGAGGAAGACCTCGAATATAAGCTCTATAATAAGTATAAGAATAAGTTCATTGTTATAAATTTTTATTTTAATAAACAGAGCTTATATTGCCAATTAAATTACCTCTAATAATTTTAAAACCATAATTTTATGATTCCTCATTATTAATATGTTACTATGAATTTTAGTGCAGTAATATAACTTACATTTTATTAATGTAATATTAATTGTTTATCTTTGTAACGTTCGGTGGATCTATAGGTACCGCTTAGGTACTGTGGTTTGTAATCCCAAGTTCAAATCTTGTCCAAGTTATAGTTTTTTTTACTTAATATGCGATATAAAATAAGTAACGTTTTAGATTATCGGAGGTGTAAATTTTAAGCACATAATTATATTTATGCGTTGTTATTCATGAAATGTTTAATTTAATTTAACATCCACATCGTATCGACATGTTTCACATCTACCGGGCGTCCGTCCCGTGAGGTCAATATTTTTATAGCATAATATTCACCTCATAATTCATATAACACTTAACGAGAGTCTTGTGGCTAAGTGTGCTAGGTGTCGAGACTGATGTCGACGGGTTTTGGGTTCGAATCCAATGCCCGCCGGCTATCTGATCGGTGCTTAGCGTACTTAGCCACAAGGTTTCTCAAGAGAAAACAGTTGTGTAGTAAACCTAATCTGATAAAATTTCGAGTGGCCATAGAGATTAATGATTCAAATATGGTTGAAAAGCAACTGAGAGCCCGCCATTTTCTCAAGACTGGAAGGTCTTGATGAAACTCCTTCATCTACTACGTACAGTACCATCGGCAAACGACCATGTCAACCTGACTTAACTCAGGATTCATGATCCACGATGTCTCCTCCCTAGACACAACATACCTATAAACGGTGTAGCTGTCTGCAATGAGGGCTGTACGTAGTAGATAGGATTTCGTTCGAGATACCCTCCAGTTTTGCCGAAACTTTTAATATTGTACTATTTTTGGCGTTTGGTTCAATTACTATGAAAAATTGCAGACAATTATTGATGTACATATGCCATTAAAAGAAATGATAGTTTATAATAAAGAACATAGTTTGATGAAAAACTAAGAACAGGTTTGATGAAAATGTGTTAACGGCCATAAAAATTTGAGGTAACTTTCAAGAAATATAGATTGAGTAACGAAAATGAGGACTGGGAGAAATTTAAAAGGAATAGAATTCAGTTGGTTGGAATTGTTAGGCAAGCAAAAAGGGATTATTATGCTGAAATCATTGATGAATCTATGCACGATGCGAAGAAAATGTGGAAGGCTATCAAAAACTTAATTAAAAATGAACATAATGAAGAAACTAGTGAATTATTGTTTCAGAACAGATCAATAAAAAATGACCTAATCTCACAAGCAAAAGGTTTTTCGCCTGTGTGCGTTCTCAAATGTATTTTTAAAGTTGTTCTTTGTGGACATTTATAGTCACAAATATAACAAGCAAACGGTTTTTCGCCTGTGTGAATTTTTAAATGTGTTTTTAAAACTGTTTTGTCTGCATTTTTATAGTCACAAATCTCACAAGCAAAAGGTTTCTCGCCTGTGTGTGTTCCGAAATGACTTTTTAATTTTTCTCTTCGTGCATATTTATTATCACAAATCTCACAAGAAAACGTTTCTCCCCTGTGTGAATTTTTAAATGTTCTTTTAAAGATGATTTATGCGCACATGTATAGTTGCAAATCTCACAAGTAAAAGGTTTCTCGCCGGTGTGAGTTCGTGAAAGTACATAATTATGGACAATTACAGGTATCTATTGGCCTCGATACCGACATTGAAGTGCGGACATCTACCGGGATTTGTTTGAACTACGGACTCCTTCGTACTTACCGACAATTACAGATTTCTATTCGATATCGACATCTACAGAACCCTTTGTTACCTACCATAAGATAATTTATACTTGTCGAAATGTTAACCTCGTTTTTTTAGGCATTTGTCGGTTTGAAAATTAAAATGTAACTAATAAGTCGTCGTTGTAAGTTATCAAATGAGTTAATTTATGTAATTATTAAATAATTTCACAATAAACGACTTACTAATTTTTAAATTTGTTATAGATTTTTCATAGCCAACAAAATGATTATGGTGTGGACTTGTGGAGTGCAAAGTTTTATGCAACAATTTGAAAGTTGAGGAAATCCTGACCAGTTTATAAACATTGTTCGATCAATAAAGAATGACCTAAACATTGCCGAAGAATTTAACAACTAGTTTTTGAATGGTATTGAAGAAGATGTTGTAAATTCGATACCTCAAGTTGAATTCGAGTTATGTGATTTTAGGGCAGCGATAACTTTTAAGTGATTTTAGACTACTCAGTATGGGGGGAAGATCAGTATGATGTTGTAATTTATGGAATGAAGAACAAAAGTAGTCCAGAGGGTTTAGATGTAAGGAGTTAATGATGTTATCGTGGAACGAAATAAGTAATCCTTTGTTAATATAATATGGTTAATAGTTCGATGGAGGAAGGAATATTTCCAGACATACTCAATGTTGCCACTGTTGTCCTCATCCCCCACCCCCCCATAAGAAAAGTATCCAACACAATTAAATGCGAAGAATTTAGACCAGTGAATATGTTAAGTTCTGTTAGTAAAATAATGTAATACAAGTGGCGAGCAAATAATTTGTAGCAAATAATATATTGTAGCAAATAATAAATAATTTTTGTCCATGCATTGTGACTTTTTCAATGATGTTTTAAAGATCTACTTTTGAGCACATTTAAAATCACAGATCTCAGAAGCAAAAGGTTTCTCGCCTGTGTGTGTTCCGAAATGACTTTTTAATTTTTCTCTTCGTGCAAATTTATTATCACAAATCTCACAAGAAAAAGTTTCTCCCCTGTGTGAATTTTTAAATGTTCTTTTAAAGATGATTTATGCGCACATGTATAGTTGCAAATCTCACAAGTAAAAGGTTTCTCGCCGGTGTGAGTTCGTGAATGTACATAATTATGGACAATTACAGGTATCTATTGGCCTCGATACCGACATTGAAGTGCGGACATCTACCGGGATTTGTTTGAACTACGGACTCCTTCGTACTTACCGACAATTACAGATTTCTATTCGATATCGACATCTACAGAACCCTTTGTTACCTACCATAAGATAATTTATACTTGTCGAAATGTTAACCTCGTTTTTTTAGGCATTTGTCGGTTTGAAAATTAAAATGTAACTAATAAGTCGTCGTTGTAAGTTATCAAATGAGTTAATTTATGTAATTATTAAATAATTTCACAATAAACGACTTACTAATTTTTAAATTTGTTATAGATTTTTCATGGCCAACAAAATGATTATGGTGTGGACTTGTGGAGTGCAAAGTTTTATGCAACAATTTGAAAGTTGAGGAAATCCTGACCAGTTTATAAACATTGTTCGATCAATAAAGAATGACCTAAACATTGCCGAAGAATTTAACAACTAGTTTTTGAATGGTATTGAAGAAGATGTTGTAAATTCGATACCTCAAGTTGAATTCGAGTTATGTGATTTTAGGGCAGCGATAACTTTTAAGTGATTTTAGACTACTCAGTATGGGGGGAAGATCAGTATGATGTTGTAATTTATGGAATGAAGAACAAAAGTAGTCCAGAGGGTTTAGATGTAAGGAGTTAATGATGTTATCGTGGAACGAAATAAGTAATCCTTTGTTAATATAATATGGTTAATAGTTCGATGGAGGAAGGAATATTTCCAGACATACTCAATGTTGCCACTGTTGTCCTCATCCCCCACCCCCCCATAAGAAAAGTATCCAACACAATTAAATGCGAAGAATTTAGACCAGTGAATATGTTAAGTTCTGTTAGTAAAATAATGTAATACAAGTGGCGAGCAAATAATTTGTAGCAAATAATATATTGTAGCAAATAATAAATAATTTTTGTCCATGCATTGTGACTTTTTCAATGATGTTTTAAAGATCTACTTTTGAGCACATTTAAAATCACAGATCTCAGAAGCAAAAGGTTTCTCGCCTGTGTGTGTTCCGAAATGACTTTTTAATTTTTCTCTTCGTGCAAATTTATTATCACAAATCTCACAAGAAAAAGTTTCTCCCCTGTGTGAATTTTTAAATGTTCTTTTAAAGATGATTTATGCGCACATGTATAGTTGCAAATCAAACGGGTAAAAGGTTTCTCGCCTGTGTGTGTTCCGAAATGACTTTTTAATTTTTCTCTTCGTGCATATTTATTATCACAAATCTCACAAGAAAACGTTTCTCCCCTGTGTGAATTTTTAAATGTTCTTTTAAAGATGATTTATGCGCACATGTATAGTTGCAAATCTCACAAGTAAAAGGTTTCTCGCCGGTGTGAGTTCGTGAATGTACATAATTATGGACAATTACAGGTATCTATTGGCCTCGATACCGACATTGAAGTGCGGACATCTACCGGGATTTGTTTGAACTACGGACTCCTTCGTACTTACCGACAATTACAGATTTCTATTCGATATCGACATCTACAGAACCCTTTGTTACCTACCATAAGATAATTTATACTTGTCGAAATGTTAACCTCGTTTTTTTAGGCAATTGTCGGCAATTGAAATGTTTGTACATATCTTAATTCTAATAGAGTTGTTAAAAAAAAATTTTTTTCTTTGATTATCTCGATCGCTGCGACTTTGCAGTGCATTTCACAGGATAATGCAACCAAGTTAACAAGATTTTTATGTATTATACCGTTCCTGCATAAGATCATATAGCTCCACCACGTTGCCTTGTTCTTCTTGAGAAGTGGGAAGCCACGTTAAAGTCTTCAACTTTTAGACATGATGCCTCTTCATTAGTTAGGAAGTGTTCGGTAAAACATAATATACTATAATTCTTTGTGCTTTTACATTTGAGGAAGACCTCGAATATAAGCTCTATAATAAGTATAAGAATAAGTTCATTGTTATAAATTTTTATTTTAATAAACAGAGCTTATATTGCCAATTAAATTACCTCTAATAATTTTAAAACCATAATTTTATGATTCCTCATTATTAATATGTTACTATGAATTTTAGTGCAGTAATATAACTTACATTTTATTAATGTAATATTAATTGTTTATCTTTGTAACGTTCGGTGGATCTATAGGTACCGCTTAGGTACTGTGGTTTGTAATCCCAAGTTCAAATCTTGTCCAAGTTATAGTTTTTTTTACTTAATATGCGATATAAAATAAGTAACGTTTTAGATTATCGGAGGTGTAAATTTTAAGCACATAATTATATTTATGCGTTGTTATTCATGAAATGTTTAATTTAATTTAACATCCACATCGTATCGACATGTTTCACATCTACCGGGCGTCCGTCCCGTGAGGTCAATATTTTTATAGCATAATATTCACCTCATAATTCATATAACACTTAACGAGAGTCTTGTGGCTAAGTGTGCTAGGTGTCGAGACTGATGTCGACGGGTTTTGGGTTCGAATCCAATGCCCGCCGGCTATCTGATCGGTGCTTAGCGTACTTAGCCACAAGGTTTCTCAAGAGAAAACAGTTGTGTAGTAAACCTAATCTGATAAAATTTCGAGTGGCCATAGAGATTAATGATTCAAATATGGTTGAAAAGCAACTGAGAGCCCGCCATTTTCTCAAGACTGGAAGGTCTTGATGAAACTCCTTCATCTACTACGTACAGTACCATCGGCAAACGACCATGTCAACCTGACTTAACTCAGGATTCATGATCCACGATGTCTCCTCCCTAGACACAACATACCTATAAACGGTGTAGCTGTCTGCAATGAGGGCTGTACGTAGTAGATAGGATTTCGTTCGAGATACCCTCCAGTTTTGCCGAAACTTTTAATATTGTACTATTTTTGGCGTTTGGTTCAATTACTATGAAAAATTGCAGACAATTATTGATGTACATATGCCATTAAAAGAAATGATAGTTTATAATAAAGAACATAGTTTGATGAAAAACTAAGAACAGGTTTGATGAAAATGTGTTAACGGCCATAAAAATTTGAGGTAACTTTCAAGAAATATAGATTGAGTAACGAAAATGAGGACTGGGAGAAATTTAAAAGGAATAGAATTCAGTTGGTTGGAATTGTTAGGCAAGCAAAAAGGGATTATTATGCTGAAATCATTGATGAATCTATGCACGATGCGAAGAAAATGTGGAAGGCTATCAAAAACTTAATTAAAAATGAACATAATGAAGAAACTAGTGAATTATTGTTTCAGAACAGATCAATAAAAAATGACCTAATCTCACAAGCAAAAGGTTTTTCGCCTGTGTGCGTTCTCAAATGTATTTTTAAAGTTGTTCTTTGTGGACATTTATAGTCACAAATATAACAAGCAAACGGTTTTTCGCCTGTGTGAATTTTTAAATGTGTTTTTAAAACTGTTTTGTCTGCATTTTTATAGTCACAAATCTCACAAGCAAAAGGTTTCTCGCCTGTGTGTGTTCCGAAATGACTTTTTAATTTTTCTCTTCGTGCATATTTATTATCACAAATCTCACAAGAAAACGTTTCTCCCCTGTGTGAATTTTAAAATGTTCTTTTAAAGATGATTTATGCGCACATGTATAGTTGCAAATCTCACAAGTAAAAGGTTTCTCGCCGGTGTGAGTTCGTGAAAGTACATAATTATGGACAATTACAGGTATCTATTGGCCTCGATACCGACATTGAAGTGCGGACATCTACCGGGATTTGTTTGAACTACGGACTCCTTCGTACTTACCGACAATTACAGATTTCTATTCGATATCGACATCTACAGAACCCTTTGTTACCTACCATAAGATAATTTATACTTGTCGAAATGTTAACCTCGTTTTTTTAGGCATTTGTCGGTTTGAAAATTAAAATGTAACTAATAAGTCGTCGTTGTAAGTTATCAAATGAGTTAATTTATGTAATTATTAAATAATTTCACAATCAACGACTTACTAATTTTTAAATTTGTTATAGATTTTTCATGGCCAACAAAATGATTATGGTGTGGACTTGTGGAGTGCAAAGTTTTATGCAACAATTTGAAAGTTGAGGAAATCCTGACCAGTTTATAAACATTGTTCGATCAATAAAGAATGACCTAAACATTGCCGAAGAATTTAACAACTAGTTTTTGAATGGTATTGAAGAAGATGTTGTAAATTCGATACCTCAAGTTGAATTCGAGTTATGTGATTTTAGGGCAGCGATAACTTTTAAGTGATTTTAGACTACTCAGTATGGGGGGAAGATCAGTATGATGTTGTAATTTATGGAATGAAGAACAAAAGTAGTCCAGAGGGTTTAGATGTAAGGAGTTAATGATGTTATCGTGGAACGAAATAAGTAATCCTTTGTTAATATAATATGGTTAATAGTTCGATGGAGGAAGGAATATTTCCAGACATACTCAATGTTGCCACTGTTGTCCTCATCCCCCACCCCCCCATAAGAAAAGTATCCAACACAATTAAATGCGAAGAATTTAGACCAGTGAATATGTTAAGTTCTGTTAGTAAAATAATGTAATACAAGTGGCGAGCAAATAATTTGTAGCAAATAATATATTGTAGCAAATAATAAATAATTTTTGTCCATGCATTGTGACTTTTTCAATGATGTTTTAAAGATCTACTTTTGAGCACATTTAAAATCACAGATCTCAGAAGCAAAAGGTTTCTCGCCTGTGTGTGTTCCGAAATGACTTTTTAATTTTTCTCTTCGTGCAAATTTATTATCACAAATCTCACAAGAAAAAGTTTCTCCCCTGTGTGAATTTTTAAATGTTCTTTTAAAGATGATTTATGCGCACATGTATAGTTGCAAATCAAACGGGTAAAAGGTTTCTCGCCTGTGTGTGTTCCGAAATGACTTTTTAATTTTTCTCTTCGTGCATATTTATTATCACAAATCTCACAAGAAAACGTTTCTCCCCTGTGTGAATTTTTAAATGTTCTTTTAAAGATGATTTATGCGCACATGTATAGTTGCAAATCTCACAAGTAAAAGGTTTCTCACCGGTGTGAGTTCGTGAAAGTACATAATTATGGACAATTACAGGTATCTATTGGCCTCGATACCGACATTGAAGTGCGGACATCTACCGGGATTTGTTTGAACTACGGACTCCTTCGTACTTACCGACAATTACAGATTTCTATTCGATATCGACATCTACAGAACCCTTTGTTACCTACCATAAGATAATTTATACTTGTCGAAATGTTAACCTCGTTTTTTTAGGCATTTGTCGGTTTGAAAATTAAAATGTAACTAATAAGTCGTCGTTGTAAGTTATCAAATGAGTTAATTTATGTAATTATTAAATAATTTCACAATAAACGACTTACTAATTTTTAAATTTGTTATAGATTTTTCATAGCCAACAAAATGATTATGGTGTGGACTTGTGGAGTGCAAAGTTTTATGCAACAATTTGAAAGTTGAGGAAATCCTGACCAGTTTATAAACATTGTTCGATCAATAAAGAATGACCTAAACATTGCCGAAGAATTTAACAACTAGTTTTTGAATGGTATTGAAGAAGATGTTGTAAATTCGATACCTCAAGTTGAATTCGAGTTATGTGATTTTAGGGCAGCGGTAACTTTTAAGTGATTTTAGACTACTCAGTATGGGGGGAAGATCAGTATGATGTTGTAATTTATGGAATGAAGAACAAAAGTAGTCCAGAGGGTTTAGATGTAAGGAGTTAATGATGTTATCGTGGAACGAAATAAGTAATCCTTTGTTAATATAATATGGTTAATAGTTCGATGGAGGAAGGAATATTTCCAGACATACTCAATGTTGCCACTGTTGTCCTCATCCCCCACCCCCCCATAAGAAAAGTATCCAACACAATTAAATGCGAAGAATTTAGACCAGTGAATATGTTAAGTACTGTTAGTAAAATAATGTAATACAAGTGGCGAGCAAATAATTTGTAGCAAATAATAAATAATTTTTGTCCATGCATTGTGACTTTTTCAATGATGTTTTAAAGATCTACTTTTGAGCACATTTAAAATCACAGATCTCAGAAGCAAAAGGTTTCTCGCCTGTGTGTGTTCCGAAATGACTTTTTAATTTTTCTCTTCGTGCAAATTTATTATCACAAATCTCACAAGAAAAAGTTTCTCCCCTGTGTGAATTTTTAAATGTTCTTTTAAAGATGATTTATGCGCACATGTATAGTTGCAAATCAAACGGGTAAAAGGTTTCTCGCCTGTGTGTGTTCCGAAATGACTTTTTAATTTTTCTCTTCGTGCATATTTATTATCACAAATCTCACAAGAAAACGTTTCTCCCCTGTGTGAATTTTTAAATGTTCTTTTAAAGATGATTTATGCGCACATGTATAGTTGCAAATCTCACAAGTAAAAGGTTTCTCGCCGGTGTGAGTTCGTGAATGTACATAATTATGGACAATTACAGGTATCTATTGGCCTCGATACCGACATTGAAGTGCGGACACCTACCGGGATTTGTTTGAACTACGGACTCCTTCGTACTTACCGACAATTACAGATTTCTATTCGATATCGACATCTACAGAACCCTTTGTTACCTACCATAAGATAATTTATACTTGTCGAAATGTTAACCTCGTTTTTTTAGGCATTTGTCGGTTTGAAAATTAAAATGTAACTAATAAGTCGTCGTTGTAAGTTATCAAATGAGTTAATTTATGTAATTATTAAATAATTTCACAATAAACGACTTACTAATTTTTAAATTTGTTATAGATTTTTCATAGCCAACAAAATGATTATGGTGTGGACTTGTGGAGTGCAAAGTTTTATGCAACAATTTGAAAGTTGAGGAAATCCTGACCAGTTTATAAACATTGTTCGATCAATAAAGAATGACCTAAACATTGCCGAAGAATTTAACAACTAGTTTTTGAATGGTATTGAAGAAGATGTTGTAAATTCGATACCTCAAGTTGAATTCGAGTTATGTGATTTTAGGGCAGCGATAACTTTTAAGTGATTTTAGACTACTCAGTATGGGGGGAAGATCAGTATGATGTTGTAATTTATGGAATGAAGAACAAAAGTAGTCCAGAGGGTTTAGATGTAAGGAGTTAATGATGTTATCGTGGAACGAAATAAGTAATCCTTTGTTAATATAATATGGTTAATAGTTCGATGGAGGAAGGAATATTTCCAGACATACTCAATGTTGCCACTGTTGTCCTCATCCCCCACCCCCCCATAAGAAAAGTATCCAACACAATTAAATGCGAAGAATTTAGACCAGTGAATATGTTAAGTTCTGTTAGTAAAATAATGTAATACAAGTGGCGAGCAAATAATTTGTAGCAAATAATATATTGTAGCAAATAATATATAATTTTTGTCCATGCATTGTGACTTTTTCAATGATGTTTTAAAGATCTACTTTTGAGCACATTTAAAATCACAGATCTCAGAAGCAAAAGGTTTCTCGCCTGTGTGTGTTCCGAAATGACTTTTTAATTTTTCTCTTCGTGCAAATTTATTATCACAAATCTCACAAGAAAAAGTTTCTCCCCTGTGTGAATTTTTAAATGTTCTTTTAAAGATGATTTATGCGCACATGTATAGTTGCAAATCAAACGGGTAAAAGGTTTCTCGCCTGTGTGTGTTCCGAAATGACTTTTTAATTTTTCTCTTCGTGCATATTTATTATCACAAATCTCACAAGAAAACGTTTCTCCCCTGTGTGAATTTTTAAATGTTCTTTTAAAGATGATTTATGCGCACATGTATAGTTGCAAATCAAACGGGTAAAAGGTTTCTCGCCTGTGTGTGTTCCGAAATGACTTTTTAATTTTTCTCTTCGTGCATATTTATTATCACAAATCTCACAAGAAAACGTTTCTCCCCTGTGTGAATTTTTAAATGTTCTTTTAAAGATGATTTATGCGCACATGTATAGTTGCAAATCTCACAAGTAAAAGGTTTCTCGCCGGTGTGAGTTCGTGAATGTACATAATTATGGACAATTACAGGTATCTATTGGCCTCGATACCGACATTGAAGTGCGGACATCTACCGGGATTTGTTTGAACTACGGACTCCTTCGTACTTACCGACAATTACAGATTTCTATTCGATATCGACATCTACAGAACCCTTTGTTACCTACCATAAGATAATTTATACTTGTCGAAATGTTAACCTCGTTTTTTTAGGCAATTGTCGGCAATTGAAATGTTTGTACATATCTTAATTCTAATAGAGTTGTTAAAAAAAAATTTTTTTCTTTGATTATCTCGATCGCTGCGACTTTGCAGTGCATTTCACAGGATAATGCAACCAAGTTAACAAGATTTTTATGTATTATACCGTTCCTGCATAAGATCATATAGCTCCACCACGTTGCCTTGTTCTTCTTGAGAAGTGGGAAGCCACGTTAAAGTCTTCAACTTTTAGACATGATGCCTCTTCATTAGTTAGGAAGTGTTCGGTAAAACATAATATACTATAATTCTTTGTGCTTTTACATTTGAGGAAGACCTCGAATATAAGCTCTATAATAAGTATAAGAATAAGTTCATTGTTATAAATTTTTATTTTAATAAACAGAGCTTATATTGCCAATTAAATTACCTCTAATAATTTTAAAACCATAATTTTATGATTCCTCATTATTAATATGTTACTATGAATTTTAGTGCAGTAATATAACTTACATTTTATTAATGTAATATTAATTGTTTATCTTTGTAACGTTCGGTGGATCTATAGGTACCGCTTAGGTACTGTGGTTTGTAATCCCAAGTTCAAATCTTGTCCAAGTTATAGTTTTTTTTACTTAATATGCGATATAAAATAAGTAACGTTTTAGATTATCGGAGGTGTAAATTTTAAGCACATAATTATATTTATGCGTTGTTATTCATGAAATGTTTAATTTAATTTAACATCCACATCGTATCGACATGTTTCACATCTACCGGGCGTCCGTCCCGTGAGGTCAATATTTTTATAGCATAATATTCACCTCATAATTCATATAACACTTAACGAGAGTCTTGTGGCTAAGTGTGCTAGGTGTCGAGACTGATGTCGACGGGTTTTGGGTTCGAATCCAATGCCCGCCGGCTATCTGATCGGTGCTTAGCGTACTTAGCCACAAGGTTTCTCAAGAGAAAACAGTTGTGTAGTAAACCTAATCTGATAAAATTTCGAGTGGCCATAGAGATTAATGATTCAAATATGGTTGAAAAGCAACTGAGAGCCCGCCATTTTCTCAAGACTGGAAGGTCTTGATGAAACTCCTTCATCTACTACGTACAGTACCATCGGCAAACGACCATGTCAACCTGACTTAACTCAGGATTCATGATCCACGATGTCTCCTCCCTAGACACAACATACCTATAAACGGTGTAGCTGTCTGCAATGAGGGCTGTACGTAGTAGATAGGATTTCGTTCGAGATACCCTCCAGTTTTGCCGAAACTTTTAATATTGTACTATTTTTGGCGTTTGGTTCAATTACTATGAAAAATTGCAGACAATTATTGATGTACATATGCCATTAAAAGAAATGATAGTTTATAATAAAGAACATAGTTTGATGAAAAACTAAGAACAGGTTTGATGAAAATGTGTTAACGGCCATAAAAATTTGAGGTAACTTTCAAGAAATATAGATTGAGTAACGAAAATGAGGACTGGGAGAAATTTAAAAGGAATAGAATTCAGTTGGTTGGAATTGTTAGGCAAGCAAAAAGGGATTATTATGCTGAAATCATTGATGAATCTATGCACGATGCGAAGAAAATGTGGAAGGCTATCAAAAACTTAATTAAAAATGAACATAATGAAGAAACTAGTGAATTATTGTTTCAGAACAGATCAATAAAAAATGACCTAATCTCACAAGCAAAAGGTTTTTCGCCTGTGTGCGTTCTCAAATGTATTTTTAAAGTTGTTCTTTGTGGACATTTATAGTCACAAATATAACAAGCAAACGGTTTTTCGCCTGTGTGAATTTTTAAATGTGTTTTTAAAACTGTTTTGTCTGCATTTTTATAGTCACAAATCTCACAAGCAAAAGGTTTCTCGCCTGTGTGTGTTCCGAAATGACTTTTTAATTTTTCTCTTCGTGCATATTTATTATCACAAATCTCACAAGAAAACGTTTCTCCCCTGTGTGAATTTTTAAATGTTCTTTTAAAGATGATTTATGCGCACATGTATAGTTGCAAATCTCACAAGTAAAAGGTTTCTCGCCGGTGTGAGTTCGTGAAAGTACATAATTATGGACAATTACAGGTATCTATTGGCCTCGATACCGACATTGAAGTGCGGACATCTACCGGGATTTGTTTGAACTACGGACTCCTTCGTACTTACCGACAATTACAGATTTCTATTCGATATCGACATCTACAGAACCCTTTGTTACCTACCATAAGATAATTTATACTTGTCGAAATGTTAACCTCGTTTTTTTAGGCATTTGTCGGTTTGAAAATTAAAATGTAACTAATAAGTCGTCGTTGTAAGTTATCAAATGAGTTAATTTATGTAATTATTAAATAATTTCACAATAAACGACTTACTAATTTTTAAATTTGTTATAGATTTTTCATAGCCAACAAAATGATTATGGTGTGGACTTGTGGAGTGCAAAGTTTTATGCAACAATTTGAAAGTTGAGGAAATCCTGACCAGTTTATAAACATTGTTCGATCAATAAAGAATGACCTAAACATTGCCGAAGAATTTAACAACTAGTTTTTGAATGGTATTGAAGAAGATGTTGTAAATTCGATACCTCAAGTTGAATTCGAGTTATGTGATTTTAGGGCAGCGATAACTTTTAAGTGATTTTAGACTACTCAGTATGGGGGGAAGATCAGTATGATGTTGTAATTTATGGAATGAAGAACAAAAGTAGTCCAGAGGGTTTAGATGTAAGGAGTTAATGATGTTATCGTGGAACGAAATAAGTAATCCTTTGTTAATATAATATGGTTAATAGTTCGATGGAGGAAGGAATATTTCCAGACATACTCAATGTTGCCACTGTTGTCCTCATCCCCCACCCCCCCATAAGAAAAGTATCCAACACAATTAAATGCGAAGAATTTAGACCAGTGAATATGTTAAGTTCTGTTAGTAAAATAATGTAATACAAGTGGCGAGCAAATAATTTGTAGCAAATAATATATTGTAGCAAATAATAAATAATTTTTGTCCATGCATTGTGACTTTTTCAATGATGTTTTAAAGATCTACTTTTGAGCACATTTAAAATCACAGATCTCAGAAGCAAAAGGTTTCTCGCCTGTGTGTGTTCCGAAATGACTTTTTAATTTTTCTCTTCGTGCAAATTTATTATCACAAATCTCACAAGAAAAAGTTTCTCCCCTGTGTGAATTTTTAAATGTTCTTTTAAAGATGATTTATGCGCACATGTATAGTTGCAAATCTCACAAGTAAAAGGTTTCTCGCCGGTGTGAGTTCGTGAATGTACATAATTATGGACAATTACAGGTATCTATTGGCCTCGATACCGACATTGAAGTGCGGACATCTACCGGGATTTGTTTGAACTACGGACTCCTTCGTACTTACCGACAATTACAGATTTCTATTCGATATCGACATCTACAGAACCCTTTGTTACCTACCATAAGATAATTTATACTTGTCGAAATGTTAACCTCGTTTTTTTAGGCATTTGTCGGTTTGAAAATTAAAATGTAACTAATAAGTCGTCGTTGTAAGTTATCAAATGAGTTAAATTATGTAATTATTAAATAATTTCACAATAAACGACTTACTAATTTTTAAATTTGTTATAGATTTTTCATGGCCAACAAAATGATTATGGTGTGGACTTGTGGAGTGCAAAGTTTTATGCAACAATTTGAAAGTTGAGGAAATCCTGACCAGTTTATAAACATTGTTCGATCAATAAAGAATGACCTAAACATTGCCGAAGAATTTAACAACTAGTTTTTGAATGGTATTGAAGAAGATGTTGTAAATTCGATACCTCAAGTTGAATTCGAGTTATGTGATTTTAGGGCAGCGATAACTTTTAAGTGATTTTAGACTACTCAGTATGGGGGGAAGATCAGTATGATGTTGTAATTTATGGAATGAAGAACAAAAGTAGTCCAGAGGGTTTAGATGTAAGGAGTTAATGATGTTATCGTGGAACGAAATAAGTAATCCTTTGTTAATATAATATGGTTAATAGTTCGATGGAGGAAGGAATATTTCCAGACATACTCAATGTTGCCACTGTTGTCCTCATCCCCCACCCCCCCATAAGAAAAGTATCCAACACAATTAAATGCGAAGAATTTAGACCAGTGAATATGTTAAGTTCTGTTAGTAAAATAATGTAATACAAGTGGCGAGCAAATAATTTGTAGCAAATAATATATTGTAGCAAATAATAAATAATTTTTGTCCATGCATTGTGACTTTTTCAATGATGTTTTAAAGATCTACTTTTGAGCACATTTAAAATCACAGATCTCAGAAGCAAAAGGTTTCTCGCCTGTGTGTGTTCCGAAATGACTTTTTAATTTTTCTCTTCGTGCAAATTTATTATCACAAATCTCACAAGAAAAAGTTTCTCCCCTGTGTGAATTTTTAAATGTTCTTTTAAAGATGATTTATGCGCACATGTATAGTTGCAAATCAAACAGGTAAAAGGTTTCTCGCCTGTGTGTGTTCCGAAATGACTTTTTAATTTTTCTCTTCGTGCATATTTATTATCACAAATCTCACAAGAAAACGTTTCTCCCCTGTGTGAATTTTTAAATGTTCTTTTAAAGATGATTTATGCGCACATGTATAGTTGCAAATCTCACAAGTAAAAGGTTTCTCGCCGGTGTGAGTTCGTGAATGTACATAATTATGGACAATTACAGGTATCTATTGGCCTCGATACCGACATTGAAGTGCGGACATCTACCGGGATTTGTTTGAACTACGGACTCCTTCGTACTTACCGACAATTACAGATTTCTATTCGATATCGACATCTACAGAACCCTTTGTTACCTACCATAAGATAATTTATACTTGTCGAAATGTTAACCTCGTTTTTTTAGGCAATTGTCGGCAATTGAAATGTTTGTACATATCTTAATTCTAATAGAGTTGTTAAAAAAAAATTTTTTTCTTTGATTATCTCGATCGCTGCGACTTTGCAGTGCATTTCACAGGATAATGCAACCAAGTTAACAAGATTTTTATGTATTATACCGTTCCTGCATAAGATCATATAGCTCCACCACGTTGCCTTGTTCTTCTTGAGAAGTGGGAAGCCACGTTAAAGTCTTCAACTTTTAGACATGATGCCTCTTCATTAGTTAGGAAGTGTTCGGTAAAACATAATATACTATAATTCTTTGTGCTTTTACATTTGAGGAAGACCTCGAATATAAGCTCTATAATAAGTATAAGAATAAGTTCATTGTTATAAATTTTTATTTTAATAAACAGAGCTTATATTGCCAATTAAATTACCTCTAATAATTTTAAAACCATAATTTTATGATTCCTCATTATTAATATGTTACTATGAATTTTAGTGCAGTAATATAACTTACATTTTATTAATGTAATATTAATTGTTTATCTTTGTAACGTTCGGTGGATCTATAGGTACCGCTTAGGTACTGTGGTTTGTAATCCCAAGTTCAAATCTTGTCCAAGTTATAGTTTTTTTTACTTAATATGCGATATAAAATAAGTAACGTTTTAGATTATCGGAGGTGTAAATTTTAAGCACATAATTATATTTATGCGTTGTTATTCATGAAATGTTTAATTTAATTTAACATCCACATCGTATCGACATGTTTCACATCTACCGGGCGTCCGTCCCGTGAGGTCAATATTTTTATAGCATAATATTCACCTCATAATTCATATAACACTTAACGAGAGTCTTGTGGCTAAGTGTGCTAGGTGTCGAGACTGATGTCGACGGGTTTTGGGTTCGAATCCAATGCCCGCCGGCTATCTGATCGGTGCTTAGCGTACTTAGCCACAAGGTTTCTCAAGAGAAAACAGTTGTGTAGTAAACCTAATCTGATAAAATTTCGAGTGGCCATAGAGATTAATGATTCAAATATGGTTGAAAAGCAACTGAGAGCCCGCCATTTTCTCAAGACTGGAAGGTCTTGATGAAACTCCTTCATCTACTACGTACAGTACCATCGGCAAACGACCATGTCAACCTGACTTAACTCAGGATTCATGATCCACGATGTCTCCTCCCTAGACACAACATACCTATAAACGGTGTAGCTGTCTGCAATGAGGGCTGTACGTAGTAGATAGGATTTCGTTCGAGATACCCTCCAGTTTTGCCGAAACTTTTAATATTGTACTATTTTTGGCGTTTGGTTCAATTACTATGAAAAATTGCAGACAATTATTGATGTACATATGCCATTAAAAGAAATGATAGTTTATAATAAAGAACATAGTTTGATGAAAAACTAAGAACAGGTTTGATGAAAATGTGTTAACGGCCATAAAAATTTGAGGTAACTTTCAAGAAATATAGATTGAGTAACGAAAATGAGGACTGGGAGAAATTTAAAAGGAATAGAATTCAGTTGGTTGGAATTGTTAGGCAAGCAAAAAGGGATTATTATGCTGAAATCATTGATGAATCTATGCACGATGCGAAGAAAATGTGGAAGGCTATCAAAAACTTAATTAAAAATGAACATAATGAAGAAACTAGTGAATTATTGTTTCAGAACAGATCAATAAAAAATGACCTAATCTCACAAGCAAAAGGTTTTTCGCCTGTGTGCGTTCTCAAATGTATTTTTAAAGTTGTTCTTTGTGGACATTTATAGTCACAAATATAACAAGCAAACGGTTTTTCGCCTGTGTGAATTTTTAAATGTGTTTTTAAAACTGTTTTGTCTGCATTTTTATAGTCACAAATCTCACAAGCAAAAGGTTTCTCGCCTGTGTGTGTTCCGAAATGACTTTTTAATTTTTCTCTTCGTGCATATTTATTATCACAAATCTCACAAGAAAACGTTTCTCCCCTGTGTGAATTTTAAAATGTTCTTTTAAAGATGATTTATGCGCACATGTATAGTTGCAAATCTCACAAGTAAAAGGTTTCTCGCCGGTGTGAGTTCGTGAAAGTACATAATTATGGACAATTACAGGTATCTATTGGCCTCGATACCGACATTGAAGTGCGGACATCTACCGGGATTTGTTTGAAGTACGGACTCCTTCGTACTTACCGACAATTACAGATTTCTATTCGATATCGACATCTACAGAACCCTTTGTTACCTACCATAAGATAATTTATACTTGTCGAAATGTTAACCTCGTTTTTTTAGGCATTTGTCGGTTTGAAAATTAAAATGTAACTAATAAGTCGTCGTTGTAAGTTATCAAATGAGTTAATTTATGTAATTATTAAATAATTTCACAATAAACGACTTACTAATTTTTAAATTTGTTATAGATTTTTCATAGCCAACAAAATGATTATGGTGTGGACTTGTGGAGTGCAAAGTTTTATGCAACAATTTGAAAGTTGAGGAAATCCTGACCAGTTTATAAACATTGTTCGATCAATAAAGAATGACCTAAACATTGCCGAAGAATTTAACAACTAGTTTTTGAATGGTATTGAAGAAGATGTTGTAAATTCGATACCTCAAGTTGAATTCGAGTTATGTGATTTTAGGGCAGCGATAACTTTTAAGTGATTTTAGACTACTCAGTATGGGGGGAAGATCAGTATGATGTTGTAATTTATGGAATGAAGAACAAAAGTAGTCCAGAGGGTTTAGATGTAAGGAGTTAATGATGTTATCGTGGAACGAAATAAGTAATCCTTTGTTAATATAATATGGTTAATAGTTCGATGGAGGAAGGAATATTTCCAGACATACTCAATGTTGCCACTGTTGTCCTCATCCCCCACCCCCCCATAAGAAAAGTATCCAACACAATTAAATGCGAAGAATTTAGACCAGTGAATATGTTAAGTTCTGTTAGTAAAATAATGTAATACAAGTGGCGAGCAAATAATTTGTAGCAAATAATATATTGTAGCAAATAATAAATAATTTTTGTCCATGCATTGTGACTTTTTCAATGATGTTTTAAAGATCTACTTTTGAGCACATTTAAAATCACAGATCTCAGAAGCAAAAGGTTTCTCGCCTGTGTGTGTTCCGAAATGACTTTTTAATTTTTCTCTTCGTGCAAATTTATTATCACAAATCTCACAAGAAAAAGTTTCTCCCCTGTGTGAATTTTTAAATGTTCTTTTAAAGATGATTTATGCGCACATGTATAGTTGCAAATCAAACGGGTAAAAGGTTTCTCGCCTGTGTGTGTTCCGAAATGACTTTTTAATTTTTCTCTTCGTGCATATTTATTATCACAAATCTCACAAGAAAACGTTTCTCCCCTGTGTGAATTTTTAAATGTTCTTTTAAAGATGATTTATGCGCACATGTATAGTTGCAAATCTCACAAGTAAAAGGTTTCTCACCGGTGTGAGTTCGTGAAAGTACATAATTATGGACAATTACAGGTATCTATTGGCCTCGATACCGACATTGAAGTGCGGACATCTACCGGGATTTGTTTGAACTACGGACTCCTTCGTACTTACCGACAATTACAGATTTCTATTCGATATCGACATCTACAGAACCCTTTGTTACCTACCATAAGATAATTTATACTTGTCGAAATGTTAACCTCGTTTTTTTAGGCATTTGTCGGTTTGAAAATTAAAATGTAACTAATAAGTCGTCGTTGTAAGTTATCAATGAGTTTTTATTGTGAAATTATTTAATAATTTCACAATAAACGACTTACTAATTTTTAAATTTGTTATAGATTTTTCATAGCCAACAAAATGATTATGGTGTGGACTTGTGGAGTGCAAAGTTTTATGCAACAATTTGAAAGTTGAGGAAATCCTGACCAGTTTATAAACATTGTTCGATCAATAAAGAATGACCTAAACATTGCCGAAGAATTTAACAACTAGTTTTTGAATGGTATTGAAGAAGATGTTGTAAATTCGATACCTCAAGTTGAATTCGAGTTATGTGATTTTAGGGCAGCGGTAACTTTTAAGTGATTTTAGACTACTCAGTATGGGGGGAAGATCAGTATGATGTTGTAATTTATGGAATGAAGAACAAAAGTAGTCCAGAGGGTTTAGATGTAAGGAGTTAATGATGTTATCGTGGAACGAAATAAGTAATCCTTTGTTAATATAATATGGTTAATAGTTCGATGGAGGAAGGAATATTTCCAGACATACTCAATGTTGCCACTGTTGTCCTCATCCCCCACCCCCCCATAAGAAAAGTATCCAACACAATTAAATGCGAAGAATTTAGACCAGTGAATATGTTAAGTACTGTTAGTAAAATAATGTAATACAAGTGGCGAGCAAATAATTTGTAGCAAATAATAAATAATTTTTGTCCATGCATTGTGACTTTTTCAATGATGTTTTAAAGATCTACTTTTGAGCACATTTAAAATCACAGATCTCAGAAGCAAAAGGTTTCTCGCCTGTGTGTGTTCCGAAATGACTTTTTAATTTTTCTCTTCGTGCAAATTTATTATCACAAATCTCACAAGAAAAAGTTTCTCCCCTGTGTGAATTTTTAAATGTTCTTTTAAAGATGATTTATGCGCACATGTATAGTTGCAAATCAAACGGGTAAAAGGTTTCTCGCCTGTGTGTGTTCCGAAATGACTTTTTAATTTTTCTCTTCGTGCATATTTATTATCACAAATCTCACAAGAAAACGTTTCTCCCCTGTGTGAATTTTTAAATGTTCTTTTAAAGATGATTTATGCGCACATGTATAGTTGCAAATCTCACAAGTAAAAGGTTTCTCGCCGGTGTGAGTTCGTGAATGTACATAATTATGGACAATTACAGGTATCTATTGGCCTCGATACCGACATTGAAGTGCGGACACCTACCGGGATTTGTTTGAACTACGGACTCCTTCGTACTTACCGACAATTACAGATTTCTATTCGATATCGACATCTACAGAACCCTTTGTTACCTACCATAAGATAATTTATACTTGTCGAAATGTTAACCTCGTTTTTTTAGGCATTTGTCGGTTTGAAAATTAAAATGTAACTAATAAGTCGTCGTTGTAAGTTATCAAATGAGTTAATTTATGTAATTATTAAATAATTTCACAATAAACGACTTACTAATTTTTAAATTTGTTATAGATTTTTCATAGCCAACAAAATGATTATGGTGTGGACTTGTGGAGTGCAAAGTTTTATGCAACAATTTGAAAGTTGAGGAAATCCTGACCAGTTTATAAACATTGTTCGATCAATAAAGAATGACCTAAACATTGCCGAAGAATTTAACAACTAGTTTTTGAATGGTATTGAAGAAGATGTTGTAAATTCGATACCTCAAGTTGAATTCGAGTTATGTGATTTTAGGGCAGCGATAACTTTTAAGTGATTTTAGACTACTCAGTATGGGGGGAAGATCAGTATGATGTTGTAATTTATGGAATGAAGAACAAAAGTAGTCCAGAGGGTTTAGATGTAAGGAGTTAATGATGTTATCGTGGAACGAAATAAGTAATCCTTTGTTAATATAATATGGTTAATAGTTCGATGGAGGAAGGAATATTTCCAGACATACTCAATGTTGCCACTGTTGTCCTCATCCCCCACCCCCCCATAAGAAAAGTATCCAACACAATTAAATGCGAAGAATTTAGACCAGTGAATATGTTAAGTTCTGTTAGTAAAATAATGTAATACAAGTGGCGAGCAAATAATTTGTAGCAAATAATATATTGTAGCAAATAATATATAATTTTTGTCCATGCATTGTGACTTTTTCAATGATGTTTTAAAGATCTACTTTTGAGCACATTTAAAATCACAGATCTCAGAAGCAAAAGGTTTCTCGCCTGTGTGTGTTCCGAAATGACTTTTTAATTTTTCTCTTCGTGCAAATTTATTATCACAAATCTCACAAGAAAAAGTTTCTCCCCTGTGTGAATTTTTAAATGTTCTTTTAAAGATGATTTATGCGCACATGTATAGTTGCAAATCAAACGGGTAAAAGGTTTCTCGCCTGTGTGTGTTCCGAAATGACTTTTTAATTTTTCTCTTCGTGCATATTTATTATCACAAATCTCACAAGAAAACGTTTCTCCCCTGTGTGAATTTTTAAATGTTCTTTTAAAGATGATTTATGCGCACATGTATAGTTGCAAATCAAACGGGTAAAAGGTTTCTCGCCTGTGTGTGTTCCGAAATGACTTTTTAATTTTTCTCTTCGTGCATATTTATTATCACAAATCTCACAAGAAAACGTTTCTCCCCTGTGTGAATTTTTAAATGTTCTTTTAAAGATGATTTATGCGCACATGTATAGTTGCAAATCTCACAAGTAAAAGGTTTCTCGCCGGTGTGAGTTCGTGAATGTACATAATTATGGACAATTACAGGTATCTATTGGCCTCGATACCGACATTGAAGTGCGGACATCTACCGGGATTTGTTTGAACTACGGACTCCTTCGTACTTACCGACAATTACAGATTTCTATTCGATATCGACATCTACAGAACCCTTTGTTACCTACCATAAGATAATTTATACTTGTCGAAATGTTAACCTCGTTTTTTTAGGCAATTGTCGGCAATTGAAATGTTTGTACATATCTTAATTCTAATAGAGTTGTTAAAAAAAAATTTTTTTCTTTGATTATCTCGATCGCTGCGACTTTGCAGTGCATTTCACAGGATAATGCAACCAAGTTAACAAGATTTTTATGTATTATACCGTTCCTGCATAAGATCATATAGCTCCACCACGTTGCCTTGTTCTTCTTGAGAAGTGGGAAGCCACGTTAAAGTCTTCAACTTTTAGACATGATGCCTCTTCATTAGTTAGGAAGTGTTCGGTAAAACATAATATACTATAATTCTTTGTGCTTTTACATTTGAGGAAGACCTCGAATATAAGCTCTATAATAAGTATAAGAATAAGTTCATTGTTATAAATTTTTATTTTAATAAACAGAGCTTATATTGCCAATTAAATTACCTCTAATAATTTTAAAACCATAATTTTATGATTCCTCATTATTAATATGTTACTATGAATTTTAGTGCAGTAATATAACTTACATTTTATTAATGTAATATTAATTGTTTATCTTTGTAACGTTCGGTGGATCTATAGGTACCGCTTAGGTACTGTGGTTTGTAATCCCAAGTTCAAATCTTGTCCAAGTTATAGTTTTTTTTACTTAATATGCGATATAAAATAAGTAACGTTTTAGATTATCGGAGGTGTAAATTTTAAGCACATAATTATATTTATGCGTTGTTATTCATGAAATGTTTAATTTAATTTAACATCCACATCGTATCGACATGTTTCACATCTACCGGGCGTCCGTCCCGTGAGGTCAATATTTTTATAGCATAATATTCACCTCATAATTCATATAACACTTAACGAGAGTCTTGTGGCTAAGTGTGCTAGGTGTCGAGACTGATGTCGACGGGTTTTGGGTTCGAATCCAATGCCCGCCGGCTATCTGATCGGTGCTTAGCGTACTTAGCCACAAGGTTTCTCAAGAGAAAACAGTTGTGTAGTAAACCTAATCTGATAAAATTTCGAGTGGCCATAGAGATTAATGATTCAAATATGGTTGAAAAGCAACTGAGAGCCCGCCATTTTCTCAAGACTGGAAGGTCTTGATGAAACTCCTTCATCTACTACGTACAGTACCATCGGCAAACGACCATGTCAACCTGACTTAACTCAGGATTCATGATCCACGATGTCTCCTCCCTAGACACAACATACCTATAAACGGTGTAGCTGTCTGCAATGAGGGCTGTACGTAGTAGATAGGATTTCGTTCGAGATACCCTCCAGTTTTGCCGAAACTTTTAATATTGTACTATTTTTGGCGTTTGGTTCAATTACTATGAAAAATTGCAGACAATTATTGATGTACATATGCCATTAAAAGAAATGATAGTTTATAATAAAGAACATAGTTTGATGAAAAACTAAGAACAGGTTTGATGAAAATGTGTTAACGGCCATAAAAATTTGAGGTAACTTTCAAGAAATATAGATTGAGTAACGAAAATGAGGACTGGGAGAAATTTAAAAGGAATAGAATTCAGTTGGTTGGAATTGTTAGGCAAGCAAAAAGGGATTATTATGCTGAAATCATTGATGAATCTATGCACGATGCGAAGAAAATGTGGAAGGCTATCAAAAACTTAATTAAAAATGAACATAATGAAGAAACTAGTGAATTATTGTTTCAGAACAGATCAATAAAAAATGACCTAATCTCACAAGCAAAAGGTTTTTCGCCTGTGTGCGTTCTCAAATGTATTTTTAAAGTTGTTCTTTGTGGACATTTATAGTCACAAATATAACAAGCAAACGGTTTTTCGCCTGTGTGAATTTTTAAATGTGTTTTTAAAACTGTTTTGTCTGCATTTTTATAGTCACAAATCTCACAAGCAAAAGGTTTCTCGCCTGTGTGTGTTCCGAAATGACTTTTTAATTTTTCTCTTCGTGCATATTTATTATCACAAATCTCACAAGAAAACGTTTCTCCCCTGTGTGAATTTTTAAATGTTCTTTTAAAGATGATTTATGCGCACATGTATAGTTGCAAATCTCACAAGTAAAAGGTTTCTCGCCGGTGTGAGTTCGTGAAAGTACATAATTATGGACAATTACAGGTATCTATTGGCCTCGATACCGACATTGAAGTGCGGACATCTACCGGGATTTGTTTGAACTACGGACTCCTTCGTACTTACCGACAATTACAGATTTCTATTCGATATCGACATCTACAGAACCCTTTGTTACCTACCATAAGATAATTTATACTTGTCGAAATGTTAACCTCGTTTTTTTAGGCATTTGTCGGTTTGAAAATTAAAATGTAACTAATAAGTCGTCGTTGTAAGTTATCAAATGAGTTAATTTATGTAATTATTAAATAATTTCACAATAAACGACTTACTAATTTTTAAATTTGTTATAGATTTTTCATAGCCAACAAAATGATTATGGTGTGGACTTGTGGAGTGCAAAGTTTTATGCAACAATTTGAAAGTTGAGGAAATCCTGACCAGTTTATAAACATTGTTCGATCAATAAAGAATGACCTAAACATTGCCGAAGAATTTAACAACTAGTTTTTGAATGGTATTGAAGAAGATGTTGTAAATTCGATACCTCAAGTTGAATTCGAGTTATGTGATTTTAGGGCAGCGATAACTTTTAAGTGATTTTAGACTACTCAGTATGGGGGGAAGATCAGTATGATGTTGTAATTTATGGAATGAAGAACAAAAGTAGTCCAGAGGGTTTAGATGTAAGGAGTTAATGATGTTATCGTGGAACGAAATAAGTAATCCTTTGTTAATATAATATGGTTAATAGTTCGATGGAGGAAGGAATATTTCCAGACATACTCAATGTTGCCACTGTTGTCCTCATCCCCCACCCCCCCATAAGAAAAGTATCCAACACAATTAAATGCGAAGAATTTAGACCAGTGAATATGTTAAGTTCTGTTAGTAAAATAATGTAATACAAGTGGCGAGCAAATAATTTGTAGCAAATAATATATTGTAGCAAATAATAAATAATTTTTGTCCATGCATTGTGACTTTTTCAATGATGTTTTAAAGATCTACTTTTGAGCACATTTAAAATCACAGAACTCAGAAGCAAAAGGTTTCTCGCCTGTGTGTGTTCCGAAATGACTTTTTAATTTTTCTCTTCGTGCAAATTTATTATCACAAATCTCACAAGAAAAAGTTTCTCCCCTGTGTGAATTTTTAAATGTTCTTTTAAAGATGATTTATGCGCACATGTATAGTTGCAAATCTCACAAGTAAAAGGTTTCTCGCCGGTGTGAGTTCGTGAATGTACATAATTATGGACAATTACAGGTATCTATTGGCCTCGATACCGACATTGAAGTGCGGACATCTACCGGGATTTGTTTGAACTACGGACTCCTTCGTACTTACCGACAATTACAGATTTCTATTCGATATCGACATCTACAGAACCCTTTGTTACCTACCATAAGATAATTTATACTTGTCGAAATGTTAACCTCGTTTTTTTAGGCATTTGTCGGTTTGAAAATTAAAATGTAACTAATAAGTCGTCGTTGTAAGTTATCAAATGAGTTAAATTATGTAATTATTAAATAATTTCACAATAAACGACTTACTAATTTTTAAATTTGTTATAGATTTTTCATGGCCAACAAAATGATTATGGTGTGGACTTGTGGAGTGCAAAGTTTTATGCAACAATTTGAAAGTTGAGGAAATCCTGACCAGTTTATAAACATTGTTCGATCAATAAAGAATGACCTAAACATTGCCGAAGAATTTAACAACTAGTTTTTGAATGGTATTGAAGAAGATGTTGTAAATTCGATACCTCAAGTTGAATTCGAGTTATGTGATTTTAGGGCAGCGATAACTTTTAAGTGATTTTAGACTACTCAGTATGGGGGGAAGATCAGTATGATGTTGTAATTTATGGAATGAAGAACAAAAGTAGTCCAGAGGGTTTAGATGTAAGGAGTTAATGATGTTATCGTGGAACGAAATAAGTAATCCTTTGTTAATATAATATGGTTAATAGTTCGATGGAGGAAGGAATATTTCCAGACATACTCAATGTTGCCACTGTTGTCCTCATCCCCCACCCCCCCATAAGAAAAGTATCCAACACAATTAAATGCGAAGAATTTAGACCAGTGAATATGTTAAGTTCTGTTAGTAAAATAATGTAATACAAGTGGCGAGCAAATAATTTGTAGCAAATAATATATTGTAGCAAATAATAAATAATTTTTGTCCATGCATTGTGACTTTTTCAATGATGTTTTAAAGATCTACTTTTGAGCACATTTAAAATCACAGATCTCAGAAGCAAAAGGTTTCTCGCCTGTGTGTGTTCCGAAATGACTTTTTAATTTTTCTCTTCGTGCAAATTTATTATCACAAATCTCACAAGAAAAAGTTTCTCCCCTGTGTGAATTTTTAAATGTTCTTTTAAAGATGATTTATGCGCACATGTATAGTTGCAAATCAAACGGGTAAAAGGTTTCTCGCCTGTGTGTGTTCCGAAATGACTTTTTAATTTTTCTCTTCGTGCATATTTATTATCACAAATCTCACAAGAAAACGTTTCTCCCCTGTGTGAATTTTTAAATGTTCTTTTAAAGATGATTTATGCGCACATGTATAGTTGCAAATCTCACAAGTAAAAGGTTTCTCGCCGGTGTGAGTTCGTGAATGTACATAATTATGGACAATTACAGGTATCTATTGGCGTCGATACCGACATTGAAGTGCGGACATCTACCGGGATTTGTTTGAACTACGGACTCCTTCGTACTTACCGACAATTACAGATTTCTATTCGATATCGACATCTACAGAACCCTTTGTTACCTACCATAAGATAATTTATACTTGTCGAAATGTTAACCTCGTTTTTTTAGGCAATTGTCGGCAATTGAAATGTTTGTACATATCTTAATTCTAATAGAGTTGTTAAAAAAAAATTTTTTTCTTTGATTATCTCGATCGCTGCGACTTTGCAGTGCATTTCACAGGATAATGCAACCAAGTTAACAAGATTTTTATGTATTATACCGTTCCTGCATAAGATCATATAGCTCCACCACGTTGCCTTGTTCTTCTTGAGAAGTGGGAAGCCACGTTAAAGTCTTCAACTTTTAGACATGATGCCTCTTCATTAGTTAGGAAGTGTTCGGTAAAACATAATATACTATAATTCTTTGTGCTTTTACATTTGAGGAAGACCTCGAATATAAGCTCTATAATAAGTATAAGAATAAGTTCATTGTTATAAATTTTTATTTTAATAAACAGAGCTTATATTGCCAATTAAATTACCTCTAATAATTTTAAAACCATAATTTTATGATTCCTCATTATTAATATGTTACTATGAATTTTAGTGCAGTAATATAACTTACATTTTATTAATGTAATATTAATTGTTTATCTTTGTAACGTTCGGTGGATCTATAGGTACCGCTTAGGTACTGTGGTTTGTAATCCCAAGTTCAAATCTTGTCCAAGTTATAGTTTTTTTTACTTAATATGCGATATAAAATAAGTAACGTTTTAGATTATCGGAGGTGTAAATTTTAAGCACATAATTATATTTATGCGTTGTTATTCATGAAATGTTTAATTTAATTTAACATCCACATCGTATCGACATGTTTCACATCTACCGGGCGTCCGTCCCGTGAGGTCAATATTTTTATAGCATAATATTCACCTCATAATTCATATAACACTTAACGAGAGTCTTGTGGCTAAGTGTGCTAGGTGTCGAGACTGATGTCGACGGGTTTTGGGTTCGAATCCAATGCCCGCCGGCTATCTGATCGGTGCTTAGCGTACTTAGCCACAAGGTTTCTCAAGAGAAAACAGTTGTGTAGTAAACCTAATCTGATAAAATTTCGAGTGGCCATAGAGATTAATGATTCAAATATGGTTGAAAAGCAACTGAGAGCCCGCCATTTTCTCAAGACTGGAAGGTCTTGATGAAACTCCTTCATCTACTACGTACAGTACCATCGGCAAACGACCATGTCAACCTGACTTAACTCAGGATTCATGATCCACGATGTCTCCTCCCTAGACACAACATACCTATAAACGGTGTAGCTGTCTGCAATGAGGGCTGTACGTAGTAGATAGGATTTCGTTCGAGATACCCTCCAGTTTTGCCGAAACTTTTAATATTGTACTATTTTTGGCGTTTGGTTCAATTACTATGAAAAATTGCAGACAATTATTGATGTACATATGCCATTAAAAGAAATGATAGTTTATAATAAAGAACATAGTTTGATGAAAAACTAAGAACAGGTTTGATGAAAATGTGTTAACGGCCATAAAAATTTGAGGTAACTTTCAAGAAATATAGATTGAGTAACGAAAATGAGGACTGGGAGAAATTTAAAAGGAATAGAATTCAGTTGGTTGGAATTGTTAGGCAAGCAAAAAGGGATTATTATGCTGAAATCATTGATGAATCTATGCACGATGCGAAGAAAATGTGGAAGGCTATCAAAAACTTAATTAAAAATGAACATAATGAAGAAACTAGTGAATTATTGTTTCAGAACAGATCAATAAAAAATGACCTAATCTCACAAGCAAAAGGTTTTTCGCCTGTGTGCGTTCTCAAATGTATTTTTAAAGTTGTTCTTTGTGGACATTTATAGTCACAAATATAACAAGCAAACGGTTTTTCGCCTGTGTGAATTTTTAAATGTGTTTTTAAAACTGTTTTGTCTGCATTTTTATAGTCACAAATCTCACAAGCAAAAGGTTTCTCGCCTGTGTGTGTTCCGAAATGACTTTTTAATTTTTCTCTTCGTGCATATTTATTATCACAAATCTCACAAGAAAACGTTTCTCCCCTGTGTGAATTTTAAAATGTTCTTTTAAAGATGATTTATGCGCACATGTATAGTTGCAAATCTCACAAGTAAAAGGTTTCTCGCCGGTGTGAGTTCGTGAAAGTACATAATTATGGACAATTACAGGTATCTATTGGCCTCGATACCGACATTGAAGTGCGGACATCTACCGGGATTTGTTTGAACTACGGACTCCTTCGTACTTACCGACAATTACAGATTTCTATTCGATATCGACATCTACAGAACCCTTTGTTACCTACCATAAGATAATTTATACTTGTCGAAATGTTAACCTCGTTTTTTTAGGCATTTGTCGGTTTGAAAATTAAAATGTAACTAATAAGTCGTCGTTGTAAGTTATCAAATGAGTTAATTTATGTAATTATTAAATAATTTCACAATAAACGACTTACTAATTTTTAAATTTGTTATAGATTTTTCATAGCCAACAAAATGATTATGGTGTGGACTTGTGGAGTGCAAAGTTTTATGCAACAATTTGAAAGTTGAGGAAATCCTGACCAGTTTATAAACATTGTTCGATCAATAAAGAATGACCTAAACATTGCCGAAGAATTTAACAACTAGTTTTTGAATGGTATTGAAGAAGATGTTGTAAATTCGATACCTCAAGTTGAATTCGAGTTATGTGATTTTAGGGCAGCGATAACTTTTAAGTGATTTTAGACTACTCAGTATGGGGGGAAGATCAGTATGATGTTGTAATTTATGGAATGAAGAACAAAAGTAGTCCAGAGGGTTTAGATGTAAGGAGTTAATGATGTTATCGTGGAACGAAATAAGTAATCCTTTGTTAATATAATATGGTTAATAGTTCGATGGAGGAAGGAATATTTCCAGACATACTCAATGTTGCCACTGTTGTCCTCATCCCCCACCCCCCCATAAGAAAAGTATCCAACACAATTAAATGCGAAGAATTTAGACCAGTGAATATGTTAAGTTCTGTTAGTAAAATAATGTAATACAAGTGGCGAGCAAATAATTTGTAGCAAATAATATATTGTAGCAAATAATAAATAATTTTTGTCCATGCATTGTGACTTTTTCAATGATGTTTTAAAGATCTACTTTTGAGCACATTTAAAATCACAGATCTCAGAAGCAAAAGGTTTCTCGCCTGTGTGTGTTCCGAAATGACTTTTTAATTTTTCTCTTCGTGCAAATTTATTATCACAAATCTCACAAGAAAAAGTTTCTCCCCTGTGTGAATTTTTAAATGTTCTTTTAAAGATGATTTATGCGCACATGTATAGTTGCAAATCAAACGGGTAAAAGGTTTCTCGCCTGTGTGTGTTCCGAAATGACTTTTTAATTTTTCTCTTCGTGCATATTTATTATCACAAATCTCACAAGAAAACGTTTCTCCCCTGTGTGAATTTTTAAATGTTCTTTTAAAGATGATTTATGCGCACATGTATAGTTGCAAATCTCACAAGTAAAAGGTTTCTCACCGGTGTGAGTTCGTGAAAGTACATAATTATGGACAATTACAGGTATCTATTGGCCTCGATACCGACATTGAAGTGCGGACATCTACCGGGATTTGTTTGAACTACGGACTCCTTCGTACTTACCGACAATTACAGATTTCTATTCGATATCGACATCTACAGAACCCTTTGTTACCTACCATAAGATAATTTATACTTGTCGAAATGTTAACCTCGTTTTTTTAGGCATTTGTCGGTTTGAAAATTAAAATGTAACTAATAAGTCGTCGTTGTAAGTTATCAAATGAGTTAATTTATGTAATTATTAAATAATTTCACAATAAACGACTTACTAATTTTTAAATTTGTTATAGATTTTTCATAGCCAACAAAATGATTATGGTGTGGACTTGTGGAGTGCAAAGTTTTATGCAACAATTTGAAAGTTGAGGAAATCCTGACCAGTTTATAAACATTGTTCGATCAATAAAGAATGACCTAAACATTGCCGAAGAATTTAACAACTAGTTTTTGAATGGTATTGAAGAAGATGTTGTAAATTCGATACCTCAAGTTGAATTCGAGTTATGTGATTTTAGGGCAGCGGTAACTTTTAAGTGATTTTAGACTACTCAGTATGGGGGGAAGATCAGTATGATGTTGTAATTTATGGAATGAAGAACAAAAGTAGTCCAGAGGGTTTAGATGTAAGGAGTTAATGATGTTATCGTGGAACGAAATAAGTAATCCTTTGTTAATATAATATGGTTAATAGTTCGATGGAGGAAGGAATATTTCCAGACATACTCAATGTTGCCACTGTTGTCCTCATCCCCCACCCCCCCATAAGAAAAGTATCCAACACAATTAAATGCGAAGAATTTAGACCAGTGAATATGTTAAGTACTGTTAGTAAAATAATGTAATACAAGTGGCGAGCAAATAATTTGTAGCAAATAATAAATAATTTTTGTCCATGCATTGTGACTTTTTCAATGATGTTTTAAAGATCTACTTTTGAGCACATTTAAAATCACAGATCTCAGAAGCAAAAGGTTTCTCGCCTGTGTGTGTTCCGAAATGACTTTTTAATTTTTCTCTTCGTGCAAATTTATTATCACAAATCTCACAAGAAAAAGTTTCTCCCCTGTGTGAATTTTTAAATGTTCTTTTAAAGATGATTTATGCGCACATGTATAGTTGCAAATCAAACGGGTAAAAGGTTTCTCGCCTGTGTGTGTTCCGAAATGACTTTTTAATTTTTCTCTTCGTGCATATTTATTATCACAAATCTCACAAGAAAACGTTTCTCCCCTGTGTGAATTTTTAAATGTTCTTTTAAAGATGATTTATGCGCACATGTATAGTTGCAAATCTCACAAGTAAAAGGTTTCTCGCCGGTGTGAGTTCGTGAATGTACATAATTATGGACAATTACAGGTATCTATTGGCCTCGATACCGACATTGAAGTGCGGACACCTACCGGGATTTGTTTGAACTACGGACTCCTTCGTACTTACCGACAATTACAGATTTCTATTCGATATCGACATCTACAGAACCCTTTGTTACCTACCATAAGATAATTTATACTTGTCGAAATGTTAACCTCGTTTTTTTAGGCATTTGTCGGTTTGAAAATTAAAATGTAACTAATAAGTCGTCGTTGTAAGTTATCAAATGAGTTAATTTATGTAATTATTAAATAATTTCACAATAAACGACTTACTAATTTTTAAATTTGTTATAGATTTTTCATGGCCAACAAAATGATTATGGTGTGGACTTGTGGAGTGCAAAGTTTTATGCAACAATTTGAAAGTTGAGGAAATCCTGACCAGTTTATAAACATTGTTCGATCAATAAAGAATGACCTAAACATTGCCGAAGAATTTAACAACTAGTTTTTGAATGGTATTGAAGAAGATGTTGTAAATTCGATACCTCAAGTTGAATTCGAGTTATGTGATTTTAGGGCAGCGATAACTTTTAAGTGATTTTAGACTACTCAGTATGGGGGGAAGATCAGTATGATGTTGTAATTTATGGAATGAAGAACAAAAGTAGTCCAGAGGGTTTAGATGTAAGGAGTTAATGATGTTATCGTGGAACGAAATAAGTAATCCTTTGTTAATATAATATGGTTAATAGTTCGATGGAGGAAGGAATATTTCCAGACATACTCAATGTTGCCACTGTTGTCCTCATCCCCCACCCCCCCATAAGAAAAGTATCCAACACAATTAAATGCGAAGAATTTAGACCAGTGAATATGTTAAGTTCTGTTAGTAAAATAATGTAATACAAGTGGCGAGCAAATAATTTGTAGCAAATAATATATTGTAGCAAATAATATATAATTTTTGTCCATGCATTGTGACTTTTTCAATGATGTTTTAAAGATCTACTTTTGAGCACATTTAAAATCACAGATCTCAGAAGCAAAAGGTTTCTCGCCTGTGTGTGTTCCGAAATGACTTTTTAATTTTTCTCTTCGTGCAAATTTATTATCACAAATCTCACAAGAAAAAGTTTCTCCCCTGTGTGAATTTTTAAATGTTCTTTTAAAGATGATTTATGCGCACATGTATAGTTGCAAATCAAACGGGTAAAAGGTTTCTCGCCTGTGTGTGTTCCGAAATGACTTTTTAATTTTTCTCTTCGTGCATATTTATTATCACAAATCTCACAAGAAAACGTTTCTCCCCTGTGTGAATTTTTAAATGTTCTTTTAAAGATGATTTATGCGCACATGTATAGTTGCAAATCTCACAAGTAAAAGGTTTCTCACCGGTGTGAGTTCGTGAAAGTACATAATTATGGACAATTACAGGTATCTATTGGCCTCGATACCGACATTGAAGTGCGGACATCTACCGGGATTTGTTTGAACTACGGACTCCTTCATACTTACCGACAATTACAGATTTCTATTCGATATCGACATCTACAGAACCCTTTGTTACCTACCATAAGATAATTTATACTTGTCGAAATGTTAACCTCGTTTTTTTAGGCATTTGTCGGTTTGAAAATTAAAATGTAACTAATAAGTCGTCGTTGTAAGTTATCAAATGAGTTAATTTATGTAATTATTAAATAATTTCACAATAAACGACTTACTAATTTTTAAATTTGTTATAGATTTTTCATAGCCAACAAAATGATTATGGTGTGGACTTGTGGAGTGCAAAGTTTTATGCAACAATTTGAAAGTTGAGGAAATCCTGACCAGTTTATAAACATTGTTCGATCAATAAAGAATGACCTAAACATTGCCGAAGAATTTAACAACTAGTTTTTGAATGGTATTGAAGAAGATGTTGTAAATTCGATACCTCAAGTTGAATTCGAGTTATGTGATTTTAGGGCAGCGGTAACTTTTAAGTGATTTTAGACTACTCAGTATGGGGGGAAGATCAGTATGATGTTGTAATTTATGGAATGAAGAACAAAAGTAGTCCAGAGGGTTTAGATGTAAGGAGTTAATGATGTTATCGTGGAACGAAATAAGTAATCCTTTGTTAATATAATATGGTTAATAGTTCGATGGAGGAAGGAATATTTCCAGACATACTCAATGTTGCCACTGTTGTCCTCATCCCCCACCCCCCCATAAGAAAAGTATCCAACACAATTAAATGCGAAGAATTTAGACCAGTGAATATGTTAAGTACTGTTAGTAAAATAATGTAATACAAGTGGCGAGCAAATAATTTGTAGCAAATAATAAATAATTTTTGTCCATGCATTGTGACTTTTTCAATGATGTTTTAAAGATCTACTTTTGAGCACATTTAAAATCACAGATCTCAGAAGCAAAAGGTTTCTCGCCTGTGTGTGTTCCGAAATGACTTTTTAATTTTTCTCTTCGTGCAAATTTATTATCACAAATCTCACAAGAAAAAGTTTCTCCCCTGTGTGAATTTTTAAATGTCTTTTTAAAGATGATTTATGCGCACATGTATAGTTGCAAATCAAACGGGTAAAAGGTTTCTCGCCTGTGTGTGTTCCGAAATGACTTTTTAATTTTTCTCTTCGTGCATATTTATTATCACAAATCTCACAAGAAAACGTTTCTCCCCTGTGTGAATTTTTAAATGTTCTTTTAAAGATGATTTATGCGCACATGTATAGTTGCAAATCAAACGGGTAAAAGGTTTCTCGCCTGTGTGTGTTCCGAAATGACTTTTTAATTTTTCTCTTCGTGCATATTTATTATCACAAATCTCACAAGGAAACGTTTCTCCCCTGTGTGAATTTTTAAATGTTCTTTTAAAGATGATTTATGCGCACATGTATAGTTGCAAATCTCACAAGTAAAAGGTTTCTCGCCGGTGTGAGTTCGTGAATGTACATAATTATGGACAATTACAGGTATCTATTGGCCTCGATACCGACATTGAAGTGCGGACATCTACCGGGATTTGTTTGAACTACGGACTCCTTCGTACTTACCGACAATTACAGATTTCTATTCGATATCGACATCTACAGAACCCTTTGTTACCTACCATAAGATAATTTATACTTGTCGAAATGTTAACCTCGTTTTTTTAGGCATTTGTCGGTTTGAAAATTAAAATGTAACTAATAAGTCGTCGTTGTAAGTTATCAAATGAGTTAATTTATGTAATTATTAAATAATTTCACAATAAACGACTTACTAATTTTTAAATTTGTTATAGATTTTTCATAGCCAACAAAATGATTATGGTGTGGACTTGTGGAGTGCAAAGTTTTATGCAACAATTTGAAAGTTGAGGAAATCCTGACCAGTTTATAAACATTGTTCGATCAATAAAGAATGACCTAAACATTGCCGAAGAATTTAACAACTAGTTTTTGAATGGTATTGAAGAAGATGTTGTAAATTCGATACCTCAAGTTGAATTCGAGTTATGTGATTTTAGGGCAGCGATAACTTTTAAGTGATTTTAGACTACTCAGTATGGGGGGAAGATCAGTATGATGTTGTAATTTATGGAATGAAGAACAAAAGTAGTCCAGAGGGTTTAGATGTAAGGAGTTAATGATGTTATCGTGGAACGAAATAAGTAATCCTTTGTTAATATAATATGGTTAATAGTTCGATGGAGGAAGGAATATTTCCAGACATACTCAATGTTGCCACTGTTGTCCTCATCCCCCACCCCCCCCTAAGAAAAGTATCCAACACAATTAAATGCGAAGAATTTAGACCAGTGAATATGTTAAGTTCTGTTAGTAAAATAATGTAATACAAGTGGCGAGCAAATAATTTGTAGCAAATAATATATTGTAGCAAATAATATATAATTTTTGTCCATGCATTGTGACTTTTTCAATGATGTTTTAAAGATCTACTTTTGAGCACATTTAAAATCACAGATCTCAGAAGCAAAAGGTTTCTCGCCTGTGTGTGTTCCGAAATGACTTTTTAATTTTTCTCTTCGTGCAAATTTATTATCACAAATCTCACAAGAAAAAGTTTCTCCCCTGTGTGAATTTTTAAATGTTCTTTTAAAGATGATTTATGCGCACATGTATAGTTGCAAATCAAACGGGTAAAAGGTTTCTCGCCTGTGTGTGTTCCGAAATGACTTTTTAATTTTTCTCTTCGTGCATATTTATTATCACAAATCTCACAAGAAAACGTTTCTCCCCTGTGTGAATTTTTAAATGTTCTTTTAAAGATGATTTATGCGCACATGTATAGTTGCAAATCAAACGGGTAAAAGGTTTCTCGCCTGTGTGTGTTCCGAAATGACTTTTTAATTTTTCTCTTCGTGCATATTTATTATCACAAATCTCACAAGAAAACGTTTCTCCCCTGTGTGAATTTTTAAATGTTCTTTTAAAGATGATTTATGCGCACATGTATAGTTGCAAATCTCACAAGTAAAAGGTTTCTCGCCGGTGTGAGTTCGTGAATGTACATAATTATGGACAATTACAGGTATCTATTGGCCTCGATACCGACATTGAAGTGCGGACATCTACCGGGATTTGTTTGAACTACGGACTCCTTCGTACTTACCGACAATTACAGATTTCTATTCGATATCGACATATCGAATGTCGGTATCTATTGGCCTCGATACCGACATTGAAGTGCGGACATCTACCGGGATTTGTTTGAACTACGGACTCCTTCGTACTTACCGACAATTACAGATTTCTATTCGATATCGACATCTACAGAACCCTTTGTTACCTACCATAAGATAATTTATACTTGTCGAAATGTTAACCTCGTTTTTTTAGGCAATTGTCGGCAATTGAAATGTTTGTACATATCTTAATTCTAATAGAGTTGTTAAAAAAAAATTTTTTTCTTTGATTATCTCGATCGCTGCGACTTTGCAGTGCATTTCACAGGATAATGCAACCAAGTTAACAAGATTTTTATGTATTATACCGTTCCTGCATAAGATCATATAGCTCCACCACGTTGCCTTGTTCTTCTTGAGAAGTGGGAAGCCACGTTAAAGTCTTCAACTTTTAGACATGATGCCTCTTCATTAGTTAGGAAGTGTTCGGTAAAACATAATATACTATAATTCTTTGTGCTTTTACATTTGAGGAAGACCTCGAATATAAGCTCTATAATAAGTATAAGAATAAGTTCATTGTTATAAATTTTTATTTTAATAAACAGAGCTTATATTGCCAATTAAATTACCTCTAATAATTTTAAAACCATAATTTTATGATTCCTCATTATTAATATGTTACTATGAATTTTAGTGCAGTAATATAACTTACATTTTATTAATGTAATATTAATTGTTTATCTTTGTAACGTTCGGTGGATCTATAGGTACCGCTTAGGTACTGTGGTTTGTAATCCCAAGTTCAAATCTTGTCCAAGTTATAGTTTTTTTTACTTAATATGCGATATAAAATAAGTAACGTTTTAGATTATCGGAGGTGTAAATTTTAAGCACATAATTATATTTATGCGTTGTTATTCATGAAATGTTTAATTTAATTTAACATCCACATCGTATCGACATGTTTCACATCTACCGGGCGTCCGTCCCGTGAGGTCAATATTTTTATAGCATAATATTCACCTCATAATTCATATAACACTTAACGAGAGTCTTGTGGCTAAGTGTGCTAGGTGTCGAGACTGATGTCGACGGGTTTTGGGTTCGAATCCAATGCCCGCCGGCTATCTGATCGGTGCTTAGCGTACTTAGCCACAAGGTTTCTCAAGAGAAAACAGTTGTGTAGTAAACCTAATCTGATAAAATTTCGAGTGGCCATAGAGATTAATGATTCAAATATGGTTGAAAAGCAACTGAGAGCCCGCCATTTTCTCAAGACTGGAAGGTCTTGATGAAACTCCTTCATCTACTACGTACAGTACCATCGGCAAACGACCATGTCAACCTGACTTAACTCAGGATTCATGATCCACGATGTCTCCTCCCTAGACACAACATACCTATAAACGGTGTAGCTGTCTGCAATGAGGGCTGTACGTAGTAGATAGGATTTCGTTCGAGATACCCTCCAGTTTTGCCGAAACTTTTAATATTGTACTATTTTTGGCGTTTGGTTCAATTACTATGAAAAATTGCAGACAATTATTGATGTACATATGCCATTAAAAGAAGTGATAGTTTATAATAAAGAACATAGTTTGATGAAAAACTAAGAACAGGTTTGATGAAAATGTGTTAACGGCCATAAAAATTTGAGGTAACTTTTAAGAAATATAGATTGAGTAACGAAAATGAGGACTGGGAGAAATTTAAAAGGAATAGAATTCAGTTGGTTGGAATTGTTAGGCAAGCAAAAAGGGATTATTATGCTGAAATCATTGATGAATCTATGCACGATGCGAAGAAAATGTGGAAGGCTATCAAAAACTTAATTAAAAATGAACATAATGAAGAAACTAGTGAATTATTGTTTCAGAACAGATCAATAAAAAATGACCTAATCTCACAAGCAAAAGGTTTTTCGCCTGTGTGCGTTCTCAAATGTATTTTTAAAGTTGTTCTTTGTGAACATTTATAGTCACAAATATAACAAGCAAACGGTTTTTCGCCTGTGTGAATTTTTAAATGTGTTTTTAAAACTGTTTTGTCTGCATTTTTATAGTCACAAATCTCACAAGCAAAAGGTTTCTCGCCTGTGTGTGTTCCGAAATGACTTTTTAATTTTTCTCTTCGTGCATATTTATTATCACAAATCTCACAAGAAAACGTTTCTCCCCTGTGTGAATTTTAAAATGTTCTTTTAAAGATGATTTATGCGCACATGTATAGTTGCAAATCTCACAAGTAAAAGGTTTCTCGCCGGTGTGAGTTCGTGAAAGTACATAATTATGGACAATTACAGGTATCTATTGGCCTCGATACCGACATTGAAGTGCGGACATCTACCGGGATTTGTTTGAACTACGGACTCCTTCGTACTTACCGACAATTACAGATTTCTATTCGATAACGACATCTACAGAACCCTTTGTTACCTACCATAAGATAATTTATACTTGTCGAAATGTTAACCTCGTTTTTTTAGGCATTTGTCGGTTTGAAAATTAAAATGTAACTAATAAGTCGTCGTTGTAAGTTATCAAATGAGTTAATTTATGTAATTATTAAATAATTTCACAATAAACGACTTACTAATTTTTAAATTTGTTATAGATTTTTCATGGCCAACAAAATGATTATGGTGTGGACTTGTGGAGTGCAAAGTTTTATGCAACAATTTGAAAGTTGAGGAAATCCTGACCAGTTTATAAACATTGTTCGATCAATAAAGAATGACCTAAACATTGCCGAAGAATTTAACAACTAGTTTTTGAATGGTATTGAAGAAGATGTTGTAAATTCGATACCTCAAGTTGAATTCGAGTTATGTGATTTTAGGGCAGCGACAACTTTTAAGTGATTTTAGACTACTCAGTATGGGGGGAAGATCAGTATGATGTTGTAATTTATGGAATGAAGAACAAAAGTAGTCCAGAGGGTTTAGATGTAAGGAGTTAATGATGTTATCGTGGAACGAAATAAGTAATCCTTTGTTAATATAATATGGTTAATAGTTCGATGGAGGAAGGAATATTTCCAGACATACTCAATGTTGCCACTGTTGTCCTCATCCCCCACCCCCCCATAAGAAAAGTATCCAACACAATTAAATGCGAAGAATTTAGACCAGTGAATATGTTAAGTTCTGTTAGTAAAATAATGTAATACAAGTGGCGAGCAAATAATTTGTAGCAAATAATATATTGTAGCAAATAATAAATAATTTTTGTCCATGCATTGTGACTTTTTCAATGATGTTTTAAAGATCTACTTTTGAGCACATTTAAAATCACAGATCTCAGAAGCAAAAGGTTTCTCGCCTGTGTGTGTTCCGAAATGACTTTTTAATTTTTCTCTTCGTGCAAATTTATTATCACAAATCTCACAAGAAAAAGTTTCTCCCCTGTGTGAATTTTTAAATGTTCTTTTAAAGATGATTTATGCGCACATGTATAGTTGCAAATCAAACGGGTAAAAGGTTTCTCGCCTGTGTGTGTTCCGAAATGACTTTTTAATTTTTCTCTTCGTGCATATTTATTATCACAAATCTCACAAGAAAACGTTTCTCCCCTGTGTGAATTTTTAAATGTTCTTTTAAAGATGATTTATGCGCACATGTATAGTTGCAAATCTCACAAGTAAAAGGTTTCTCACCGGTGTGAGTTCGTGAAAGTACATAATTATGGACAATTACAGGTATCTATTGGCCTCGATACCGACATTGAAGTGCGGACATCTACCGGGATTTGTTTGAAGTACGGACTCCTTCGTACTTACCGACAATTACAGATTTCTATTCGATATCGACATCTACAGAACCCTTTGTTACCTACCATAAGATAATTTATACTTGTCGAAATGTTAACCTCGTTTTTTTAGGCATTTGTCGGTTTGAAAATTAAAATGTAACTAATAAGTCGTCGTTGTAAGTTATCAAATGAGTTAATTTATGTAATTATTAAATAATTTCACAATAAACGACTTACTAATTTTTAAATTTGTTATAGATTTTTCATAGCCAACAAAATGATTATGGTGTGGACTTGTGGAGTGCAAAGTTTTATGCAACAATTTGAAAGTTGAGGAAATCCTGACCAGTTTATAAACATTGTTCGATCAATAAAGAATGACCTAAACATTGCCGAAGAATTTAACAACTAGTTTTTGAATGGTATTGAAGAAGATGTTGTAAATTCGATACCTCAAGTTGAATTCGAGTTATGTGATTTTAGGGCAGCGGTAACTTTTAAGTGATTTTAGACTACTCAGTATGGGGGGAAGATCAGTATGATGTTGTAATTTATGGAATGAAGAACAAAAGTAGTCCAGAGGGTTTAGATGTAAGGAGTTAATGATGTTATCGTGGAACGAAATAAGTAATCCTTTGTTAATATAATATGGTTAATAGTTCGATGGAGGAAGGAATATTTCCAGACATACTCAATGTTGCCACTGTTGTCCTCATCCCCCCCCCCCCCATAAGAAAAGTATCCAACACAATTAAATGCGAAGAATTTAGACCAGTGAATATGTTAAGTTCTGTTAGTAAAATAATGTAATACAAGTGGCGAGCAAAAAATTTGTAGCAAATAATAAATAATTTTTGTCCATGCATTGTGACTTTTTCAATGATGTTTTAAAGATCTACTTTTGAGCACATTTAAAATCACAGATCTCAGAAGCAAAAGGTTTCTCGCCTGTGTGTGTTCCGAAATGACTTTTTAATTTTTCTCTTCGTGCAAATTTATTATCACAAATCTCACAAGAAAAAGTTTCTCCCCTGTGTGAATTTTTAAATGTTCTTTTAAAGATGATTTATGCGCACATGTATAGTTGCAAATCAAACGGGTAAAAGGTTTCTCGCCTGTGTGTGTTCCGAAATGACTTTTTAATTTTTCTCTTCGTGCATATTTATTATCACAAATCTCACAAGAAAACGTTTCTCCCCTGTGTGAATTTTTAAATGTTCTTTTAAAGATGATTTATGCGCACATGTATAGTTGCAAATCTCACAAGTAAAAGGTTTCTCGCCGGTGTGAGTTCACGAATGTACATAATTATGGACAATTACAGGTATCTATTGGCCTCGATACCGACATTGAAGTGCGGACATCTACCGGGATTTGTTTGAAGTACGGACTCCTTCGTACTTACCGACAATTACAGATTTCTATTCGATATCGACATCTACAGAACCCTTTGTTACCTACCATAAGATAATTTATACTTGTCGAAATGTTAACCTCGTTTTTTTAGGCATTTGTCGGTTTGAAAATTAAAATGTAACTAATAAGTCGTCGTTGTAAGTTATCAAATGAGTTAAATTATGTAATTATTAAATAATTTCACAATAAACGACTTACTAATTTTTAAATTTGTTATAGATTTTTCATGGCCAACAAAATGATTATGGTGTGGACTTGTGGAGTGCAAAGTTTTATGCAACAATTTGAAAGTTGAGGAAATCCTGACCAGTTTATAAACATTGTTCGATCAATAAAGAATGACCTAAACATTGCCGAAGAATTTAACAACTAGTTTTTGAATGGTATTGAAGAAGATGTTGTAAATTCGATACCTCAAGTTGAATTCGAGTTATGTGATTTTAGGGCAGCGATAACTTTTAAGTGATTTTAGACTACTCAGTATGGGGGGAAGATCAGTATGATGTTGTAATTTATGGAATGAAGAACAAAAGTAGTCCAGAGGGTTTAGATGTAAGGAGTTAATGATGTTATCGTGGAACGAAATAAGTAATCCTTTGTTAATATAATATGGTTAATAGTTCGATGGAGGAAGGAATATTTCCAGACATACTCAATGTTGCCACTGTTGTCCTCATCCCCCACCCCCCCATAAGAAAAGTATCCAACACAATTAAATGCGAAGAATTTAGACCAGTGAATATGTTAAGTTCTGTTAGTAAAATAATGTAATACAAGTGGCGAGCAAATAATTTGTAGCAAATAATATATTGTAGCAAATAATAAATAATTTTTGTCGATGCATTGTGACTTTTTCAATGATGTTTTAAAGATCTACTTTTGAGCACATTTAAAATCACAGATCTCAGAAGCAAAAGGTTTCTCGCCTGAGTGTGTTCCGAAATGACTTTTTAATTTTTCTCTTCGTGCAAATTTATTATCACAAATCTCACAAGAAAAAGTTTCTCCCCTGTGTGAATTTTTAAATGTTCTTTTAAAGATGATTTATGCGCACATGTATAGTTGCAAATCAAACGGGTAAAAGGTTTCTCGCCTGTGTGTGTTCCGAAATGACTTTTTAATTTTTCTCTTCGTGCATATTTATTATCACAAATCTCACAAGAAAACGTTTCTCCCCTGTGTGACTTTTTAAATGTTCTTTTAAAGATGATTTATGCGCACATGTATAGTTGCAAATCTCACAAGTAAAAGGTTTCTCGCCGGTGTGAGTTCACGAATGTACATAATTATGGACAATTACAGGTATCTATTGGCCTCGATACCGACATTGAAGTGCGGACATCTACCGGGATTTGTTTGAAGTACGGACTCCTTCGTACTTACCGACAATTACAGATTTCTATTCGATATCGACATCTACAGAACCCTTTGTTACCTACCATAAGATAATTTATACTTGTCGAAATGTTAACCTCGTTTTTTTAGACAATTGTCGGTTTGAAAAATGAAATGCAATTAAGTCTTCGTTGTAAGTTATCAAATGAGTTAAATTATGTAATTATTAAATAGTTTCACAATAAACGCACGAGTAAGAGCACGAGTACGAGCACGAGTACGAGCACGAGCACGAGTAAGAGCACGAGTAAGAGCACGAGTACGAGCACGAGTACGACCAAGAGTAAGAGCACGAGTACGAGCACGAGTACGAGCACGAGCACGAGCACGAGTACGAGCACGAGTACGAGCACGAGTAAGAGCACGAGTACGAGCACGAGCACGAGTACGAGCACGAGTAAGAGCACGAGTACGAGCACGAATACGAGCACGAGCACGAGTAAGAGCACGAGTAAAAGCACGAGTACGAGCACGAGTACGACCAAGAGTAAGAGCACGAGTACGAGCACGAGTACGAGCACGAGTAAGAGCACGAGTACGAGCACGAGTACGAGAACGAGCACGAGTACGAGCACGAGCACGAGTACGAGCACGAGTACTAGCACGAGTAGGAGCACGAGTACGAGCACGAGCACGAGTACGAGCACGAGCACGAGTACGAGCACGAGTAAGAGCACGAGTACGAGTACGAGCACGAATAAGAGCACGAGTACGAGCACGAGTAAGAGCACGAGTACGAGCACGAGTACGAGAACGAGCACGAGTACGAGCACGAGCACGAGTACGAGCACGAGTACTAGCACGAGTAAGAGCACGAGTAAGAGCACGAGTACGAGCACGAGCACGAGTACGAGCACGAGTACTAGCACGAGTAAGAACACGAGTACGAGCACGAGTACGAGAACGAGCACGAGTACGAGCACGAGCACAAGTACGAGCACGAGTACTAGCACGAGTAAGAGCACGAGTAAGAGCACGAGTACGAGAACGAGCACGAGTACGAGCACGAGCACGAGCACGAGTACGAGCACGAGCACGAGTAAGAGCACGAGTACGAGCACGAGCACGAGTACGAGCACGAGTACTAGCACGAGTAAGAGCACGAGTAAGAGCACGAGTACGAGCACGAGTAAGAGCACGAGTACGAGCACGAGCACGAGTACGAGCACGAGCACGAGCACGAGTACGAGCACGAGCAAGAGCACGAGCAAGAGCACGAGTACGAGCACGAGTACGAGCACGAACACGAGTACGAGCACGAGTACTAGCACGAGTAAGAGCACGAGTAAGAGCACGAGTACGAGCACGAGTAAGAGCTCGAGTACGAGCACGAGTACGAGAACGAGCACGAGTACGAGCACGAGTACTAGCACGAGTACGAGAACGAGCACGAGTACGAGCACGAGCACGAATACGAGCACGAGAACGAGCACGAGTACGAGCACGAGCACGAGTAAGAGCACGAGTACGAGCTCGAGTACGAGAACGAGCACGAGTACGAGCACGAGCACGAGTACGAGTACGAGCACGAGCACGAGTAAGAGCACGAGTAAGAGCACGAGTAAGAGCACGAGCACGAGTAAGAGCACGAGTAAGAGCACGAGTACGAGCACGAGTACGAGAACGAGCACGAGTACGAGCACGAGCACGAGTACGAGTACGAGAACGAGCACGAGTACGAGCACGAGCACGAGTACGAGCACGAGCACGAGCACGAGCACGAGCACGAGTACGAGAACGAGCACCAGTACTAGCACGAGTAAGAGCACGAGTAAGAGCACGAGTAAGAGCACGAGTAAGAGCACGAGTAAGAGCACGAGTACGAGCACGAGTACGACCAAGAGTAAGAGCACGAGTACGAGCACGAGTACGAGCACGAGTAAGAGCACGAGTACGAGCACGAGTACGAGAACGAGCACGAGTACGAGCACGAGCAAGAGCACGAGTACGAGCACGAGTACGAGAACGAGCACGAGTACGAGCACGAGTACGAGCACGAGTACTAGCACGAGCACGAGTACTAGCACGAGTAAGAGCACGAGTACGAGCACGAGTACGAGAACGAGCACGAGTACGAGCACGAGCACGAGTACGAGTACGAGCACAAGCACGAGTAAGAGCACGAGCAAGAGCACGAGTACGAGCACGAGTACGAGAACGAGCACGAGTACGAGCACGAGTACGAGCACGAGTACTAGCACGAGCACGAGTACTAGCACGAGTAAGAGCACGAGTACGAGCACGAGTACGAGAACGAGCACGAGTACGAGCACGAGTAAGAGCACGAGTACGAGCACGAGCACGAGTACGAGCACGAGCACGAGCACGAGTACGAGCACGAGCAAGAGCACGAGTACGAGCACGAGTACGAGCACGAACACGAGTACGAGCACGAGTACTAGCACGAGTAAGAGCACGAGTAAGAGCACGAGTACGAGCACGAGTAAGAGCTCGAGTACGAGCACGAGTACGAGAACGAGCACGAGTACGAGCACGAGCACGAGTACGAGCACGAGCACGAGCACGAGCACGAGCACGAGTACGAGAACGAGCACAAGTACTAGCACGAGTAAGAGCACGAGTAAGAGCACGAGTAAGAGCACGAGTAAGAGCACGAGTACGAGCACGAGTACGACCAAGAGTAAGAGCACGAGTACGAGCACGAGTACGAGCACGAGTAAGAGCACGAGTAAGAGCACGAGTAAGAGCACGAGTAAGAGCACGAGTAAGAGCACGAGTAAGAGCACGAGTACGAGCACGAGTACGACCAAGAGTAAGAGCACGAGTACGAGCACGAGTACGAGCACGAGTAAGAGCACGAGTACGAGCACGAGTACGAGAACGAGCACGAGTACGAGCACGAGTACGAGCACGAGCACGAATACGAGCACGAGAACGAGCACGAGTACGAGCACGAGCACGAGTACGAGCACGAGTACTAGCACGAGTACGAGAACGAGCACGAGTACGAGCACGAGCACGAATACGAGCACGAGAACGAGCACGAGTACGAGCACGAGCACGAGTAAGAGCACGAGTACGAGCTCGAGTACGAGAACGAGCACGAGTACGAGCACGAGCACGAATACGAGCACGAGAACGAGCACGAATACGAGCACGAGAACGAGTACGAGCACGAGCACGAATACGAGCACGAGAACGAGCACGAGTAAGAGCACGAGTAAGAGCACGAGTAAGAGCACGATTACGAGCACGAGCACGAATACGAGCACGAGTACGAGCACGAGCACGAGCACGAGCACGAGTACGAGCACGAGCACGAGCACGAGTAAGAGCACGAGCATGAGGTTAGGTTAGGTTAGGTTAGGTTAGGTTAGGTTAGGTTAGGTTAGGTTAGGTTAGGTTAGGTTAGGTTAGGTTAGGTTAGGTTAGGTTAGGTTAGGTTAGGTTAGGTTAGGTTAGGTTAGGTTAGGTTAGGTTAGGTTAGGTTAGGTTAGGTTAGGTTAGGTTAGGTTAGGTTAGGTTAGGTTAGGTTAGGTTAGGTTAGGTTAGGTTAGGTTAGTCGCGAGCCATACACAGACGGTGTAAGTCGTGTTTTTCGAGCTCCCGACCCTGCAAAACAGTTTGTGCAGAAAAAGTTACCAGAAATTCTTGATTTTTGGCAGAAGTGTGTAAGAAGTGGCACTGCACGTAACTGCAAAAATTGAGAATTTTTGGAGCAGCGCAAGGCTGACTAAGTGGAAAAGTGTAACAAATATTAACACTGAGGAAGTGCGGGTTTAAACTTTTAGTGACTACCAGCAAACGGCGCGGGTTAAAATTCTAAAAAATTGGAAAACAACTGCTATCAAGTGACCGCTCAAGATAGCAGTTCAACTTTTTTAGGATTTGACCAAAAAGTGCCAATACAAAACTGGAAAATTTCGGAGTGCTAAGTGACCAGTGACACTAAAAGTGCTCCGATTTTTGAAATTCTTGGCTTAACAGAAGCAAAACACGTTGGGGTAAGCGAATATAATTTTTTTTTATTCCCAAAAAAAACTCGTAAGTGCTTCAAAAAAGGATAACATTAAATTTGCAAATGGCGATTGGGTGTGGCACCTGTTAAAAAGGCTGCCAAAAATCAACCAGTAGCCCAAATTTATTAGGAATTCGAACACATATCCCCGGCGCTAGCGCGCAAAACATAGCAATTAAAAAAACGGCCTAACTGGAAAAATTTTTCAAAAAATTTTTTACTGCATAAAAATTTCGGAGTGCTAAGTGACCAGTGACACTAAAAGTGCTCCGATTTTTGAAATTCTTGGCTTAACAGAAGCAAAACACGAAGGGGAAAGCGAATATAATTTTTTATCCCCAAAAAAAAAAACTCGTAAGTGCTTCAAAAAGGATAACATTAAATTTGCAAATGGCGATTGGGTGTGGCACCTGTTAAAAAGGCTGCCAAAAATCAACCAGTAGCCCAAATTTATTAGGAATTCGAACACATATCCCCGGCGGTAGCGCGCAAAACATAGCAATTAAAAAAACGGCCTAACTGGAAAAATTTTTCAAAAATTTTTACTGCATAAAATTACTTTTATAAAATTTTTTAACAAGTTTAAATCGGAAAATCCATTTAAAAATCAACCGATAATCGGACAGCCTAAAAAATCTAAACAAGCATCCCTTGAAGTAGAGCGCAAGGGATAGCAGTTCAACTTTATCAAAAAAGTGGGGAAAAAAATTGCATAATAAATTGGTGAAATTAGAAGTGCTAGAGTAGTGAAACTTAAAAGATCTTCGAATTTTTTGTTCGTTTTTTCGGTTTTTTTTCACGCTCAAAAGAGCAAACAAGTTAGGAATAAAGCACCCAACCATAAACACGATCAAAATCAAGTTAAATAGCAAAATTAAGTTAAGTTAAGTTAAAGTTAAAGCTAAATTAAAGTTAAAGTTAAAGTTAAAGTTAAGCTACTACTACCACTACTAAAAACAGTTAAATGGCAGAACAAGCAGGAACACTGCCTAGCGACGCCCGGAAAACAGAAGAGGAATGGAGCAAGCTCCTCTCCGAAAATACACGCACCCCAATAGCAATCCGAGAGGCCGGCTATCGGATGGTTAATGAGCTTGCCAGAGCTCAAGCCAAGGCGGAGTACGCGGAGGAGCTTGCTAAAAAATGGCAAGGACTCCTAGAACTGGTGGCCGAATGGGTGTCGGAGGCGGCCCCATGTAAAGACCAACTGGAAGAGTTGGCAAGGGGGCAAGCAAAGCTAATGGAATCTCTGAGTGGACTCAGAGATAACACAGGCCAAGCGAAAAAAATCCAAAAGAAAAACAAGAAAAAGCAGCAATCTGCTACGGGGCTGCAGACCGTAAAGCCCAGAGCGACAACTGAGCCAGCCGGCGCAGCGCTCACCGAGCAGGAGGACGAAGAGGGGGAGGAGGAGGAGACGACGTCCAGGCTGCAAGCAGAAGAGACAGCTCCAATGGGAGAGCAACAACAGCAGCAACAGCAGCAACAGCAGCAACAGCAGCAACAGCAGCAACAGCAGCAACAGCAACAGCAACAGCAGCAGCAGCAGCAGCAACAGCAGCAGCAACAGCAGCAGCAACAGCAGCAGCAACAGCAGCAGCAACAGCAGCAACAGCAGCAACAGCAGCAACAACAGCAACAGCAGCAACAGCAGCAAAAGCAGCAAAAGCAGCAAAAGCAGCAACAGCAGCAAAAGCAGCAAAAGCAGCAACAAGACAACGACGGGCTACCCACAGGGCCCTCACCAGGAACAAGCAAGGAAGCCCCAGCCGAAACTGAGACAGCGGCCTGCTCGACAGAAGGCTTTCAAAAACAAAGGAGACAAAAAAGAGCGGCGGCCAGAAGAGCTGCGCCCGGAGGAAAGCACCGGGACCCGGCCATTATCATAGAATTGAGCCAGGCCGGGAACCAGGAAGAATTCACAGAGGTGGTGAAAATACTCAAAGAAAAGCTGAGTAAGGAGGCCGCCTCTGTAATAAAAGGCACCAGGATAACCCAGGCCGGTAACGCAATACTGGTCCTGGGGAACCAGGAAGACGCCGCAGGCAGGCTCTTAAACGAAATAAGAGCCGCCGACACGACACGCAAAGTAACGGGCCGGTTTCCCAAGGAAGCGAAACGGTCAACGTTACTAAGAGGCCTGGACCCACTAACAACCGAGGCGGAAATACTGACCTCAATTAGGACAGCCACCGGGGCCGAAGGACACATCACCCTTCGGTCCCTAAAGAGGTTGAAGAATGGAACGCAGGTCGCTCACATAGTGAGCGACATTAATAGTGCCAACCGTCTAATAAATAAAAAGAAAATCAGCATCGGATTCGCCGAGTGTAAACTTACTGAATTTACACGGTGCTTTCGATGCTGGGCCTCCGACCACAAATCGTCGGCGTGCGAGGGCCCGGACAGGAGAGGCCAATGCTGGAACTGCTGCCAGCCAGGTCACACGGCCGACAGCTGCACCAGCGAGGCTCCATCCTGCGCCGACTGCCATAGCCACAACCACAGAACAGGCAGGTGCCCACGAGGCACCACCAGCCAAAGACGGGACTAACCCTCCCAAAGAGGCACCGGGAGGTCAGGCAACCTCCCGCAACAGCGGCCGGCTCAGGTTCCTGCAAGCGAACCTGCATACGGCCAGGGCGGCACACGATCTTCTGCTCGAAACAGTCCACCGACTGAAGATCGATGTGGCGCTGTTATCGGAGCCAAACCTTCTAGGATCGGCCAACTTCATTAAAGACACCAGTGGTAGGGCGGCCATCTACCTGCCACCAACAACAACAGCAGAAGGGTTCGGCAGCGGAGAAGGCTACGCTTGGGCGCAGATTCGGGGGGTCAGAGTAATTAGCTGTTATTACTCGCCAAATGACCCGATCGAAGACTTCAAAGCCCAGCTAGACCTTCTAGCTGCGGAGGCCAGAACGGCCCGAGCCCAAGGAAAACAAGCAATAATCGGCGGGGACTTCAACGCGAAGTCTCCAGAGTGGGGCTCGCCCGAAGAGGATCCGAGAGGGGAAGCCCTAACGGACATCTTAGGCCAGGCCGGGCTAGAGGTGGAGAACATCGGCAACACCCCAACGTTTACCAGGGGAAACTCCACCTCTATCATCGACATAACTTTGGCCACCAGCCAGGCAAGCCAAAACATTAGGAACTGGAAAGTTCTGGACGAAGAGACCCTGAGCGACCATCGGTACATCTACTTCTGCTTGGAGAAACTAGCTCACGACAGAGCACCACAAGCAGAAGGATGGTCATCCAACAAGATGGACCAAGAAGAGCTCAGGGAAAGATTTAAAGAAAGAACACAAAAGCACCAACCGCAGAACGCCGAGGAGCTAATGGAGGCTCTGATAGGGGCCTGCGACGAGGCGATGCCAAGAAGGCAAGGGCCGAAAAGGCGACCGGTCCACTGGTGGACACCGGAGATCGCCGAGGCTCGGAAAACTGCAAAAAGGCTGGACAGGAAAGCCCAGCGGGAGAAAAGCTACTTCTCTATAGAAGAGTACAAGGCCGCCAAGAAGAAGCTTAGACAAGCCATAGCAGACAGCAAGAGAACTTGCTGGTCTAAGCTTCTTCAAACACTAGAGGAAGATCCCTGGGGACTGGCTTATAAGATAGTGAGGGGGAAACTAAGAGGAGGCAGGAACATGAGCGGACCAAGCCCATCCAAGGTCCGGGACATAGCAAAGGTGTTGTTTCCGACACACCAGGCTTTTGTCGAACCAAGAATGCCTTCTCCTCTACCAGAAGAAGACCTCTTCACTATCGAAGAGCTTAACGCAGCGATAGCAAGACTGCCCACAGACAAGGCCCCTGGCCCAGACTCTGTCCCAGGCCTGGCAGTTAAAATAGCTGCGACGGCGTGCGGGCCAGCATTCCTAGCCGCATTCAACAACTGCCTCGTAAAGGGAGAGTTCCCGACGAGGTGGAAAAAGGCTAGGTTAGTTCTGGCCCGCAAAGGCGAAAAACCAATAAACGAACCCAGCAGCTACAGACCGATATGCTTGCTGGATCACGCAGGCAAGATGTTGGAAAGAATGATTTTAAATAGACTGCTCCACGACATCGAAACCAGCGGCAACCTGAGCGAAAGGCAGTACGGCTTCCGAAGCGGCAGATCCACAATGGATGCTCTCGAAGCCATAGTGGGAATCGCCGGGGAAGCAATACAGGGTACATGGAGAACCAGGAACCTATGCCTTGTAGTTACCCTGGACGCCCAAAACGCATTCAACTGCGCAGGATGGAAGCACATACTGACTTCGCTCAGGAACCGAAAGATCCGCCCCAACATCTTCAATCTAATAGCAAGCTACTTGGAAAGTAGAAGCGTGCAGCTAGAAGATGGGGACATGGAAGTTACTAGCGGCGTTCCACAAGGGTCAGTCCTGGGCCCGACCTTGTGGAACGCAATGTACAACGACGTATTTGAGCTGGAACTTCCAGAAGGCGTGACAATCATAGGATTTGCCGACGATCTGACCCTGATAGTGACAGGTAGAGACGCGGCAGATGTAGAGCGGAAAGCCAACGAGGCCATAGAAATTATAAACGCATGGGCAACCAGCCGAGGACTAACACTCGTCCCCGAGAAGTCTGAAGCAGTGTTAATCCGCGGAAGGAGGAAAGCTCCTAGAATGAGGTTACACCTGGGCGGGGCGCCAGTTGTAATCAAAGACAGCGTGACCATTCTAGGAGTCAAACTGGATAAAAACCTAAACTTTGCTGATCACATCAGAACGGTGTGCAGCAAAGCAACGGCAGTTGTGGCGTCTCTTGCAAGGCTAATGCCCAACATGGGAGGCCCTAAATCGACCAAAAGAAGAATGCTGGGCACGGTGGCCCACGCAGTAATGTTGTACGCTTCGCCTGTGTGGCAAGAGGCAATCAACACAGAACGCAACCGGAAAAGACTGCAAGCCGCCCAAAGAAAAATGGCACTGAGAGTCACAAGCGCCTACAGGACCGCGTCCGGGGATGCCGTGCGAATCCTAGCCTCGATGCCTCCAATAGATTTATTGGCGACGGAGAGAGCAGATGCACGAGCGGGACCGGACCCGACTGCTTGGCAAAGGACTCTCGATAAGTGGCAAGCAAGATGGGCCAACAAGAACGGATGGACCAAAAGGCTAATACCAGACCTTCGTCCCTGGGTAACGAGGAAGCACGGGGAGGTGAGCTTCCATTTAACGCAAGCACTCACCAACCACGGATGCTTTAATCAGTACCTGCACAGGTTCAAGCTGACTGAATCACCAGCTTGCCGCTACTGCGGGGACGAAGACACAGCCGAACACACCCTGTTCCAATGCATCAGGTGGGAAAGAGAGAGGGTCACTGTTTCGCTGGAAATGGGATACCAAATAAGACCTGACAACGTGATCGCTTTCATGTTGACAGGCAACAAGGAATGGCTGGCTGTTGCGGCCTACATCACCAAGGTGATGAAAGCGAAGGAACAGGACGAAAGATCTGCGCAAGCGGAGATTCAAGCACAAGTGCAACCATAAAACCGGATAATAACAACAAGTGTCCCGAAAACGTTAAACACAAACTCAGTGCGCGGCGTGATCGGGACTACCGGAAACAAAGTTGAGTGCGCGGAATCAGTGCGGAAGCAGTTCTCCTAATCTTCGTTCACAAACTTAGTGCATCGGAGAACCGGAGGTACTTCTGAAGTACCGATTCAAGCCCAACACAAGGCAACAAAACTTAGTGCAAGCCTCGAGAAACGTCCCCCACAAACATAGTGCGCGACGGGTAAGAGGGACAAGCAAACCAAGTGAAACGCGAGTGCTTCATACGCAGAACTAGCATCACAAAACACAACATCGCAGACGACAGTGGAAGAAATGCCGAGAAGGTCAACCCCGCTGTCGTCGGGGAGGGGGTTTTAGTGAGTAAAAATCTCACACTATCACCCTAACCGGGTCGATGTCTTTTGAAGATTTCCCCCTTCCCATGCAAGAAAAAAAAAAAAAAAAAAAAAAAAAAAAAAAAAGGTTAGGTTAGGTTAGGTTAGGTTAGGTTAGGTTAGGTTAGGTTAGGTTAGGTTAGGTTAGGTTAGGTTAGGTTAGGTTAGGTTAGGTTAGGTTAGGTTAGGTTAGGTTAGGTTAGGTTAGGTTAGGTTAGGTTAGGTTAGGTTAGGTTAGGTTAGGTTAGGTTAGGTTAGGTTAGGTTAGGTTAGGTTAGGTTAGGTTAGGTTAGGTTAGGTTAGGTTAGGTTAGGTTAGGTTAGGTTAGGTTAGGTTAGGTTAGGTTAGGTTAGGTTAGGTTAGGTTAGGTTAGGTTAGGTTAGGTTAGGTTAGGTTAGGTTAGGTTAGGTTAGGTTAGGTTAGGTTAGGTTAGGTTAGGTTAGGTTAGGTTAGGTTAGGTTAGGTTAGGTTAGGTTAGGTTAGGTTAGGTTAGGTTAGGTTAGGTTAGGTTAGGTTAGGTTAGGTTAGGTTAGGTTAGGTTAGGTTAGGTTAGGTTAGGTTAGGTTAGGTTAGGTTAGGTTAGGTTAGGTTAGGTTAGGTTAGGTTAGGTTAGGTTAGGTTAGGTTAGGTTAGGTTAGGTTAGGTTAGGTTAGGTTAGGTTAGGTTAGGTTAGGTTAGGTTAGGTTAGGTTAGGTTAGGTTAGGTTAGGTTAGGTTAGGTTAGGTTAGGTTAGGTTAGGTTAGGTTAGGTTAGGTTAGGTTAGGTTAGGTTAGGTTAGGTTAGGTTAGGTTAGGTTAGGTTAGGTTAGGTTAGGTTAGGTTAGGTTAGGTTAGGTTAGGTTAGGTTAGGTTAGGTTAGGTTAGGTTAGGTTAGGTTAGGTTAGGTTAGGTTAGGTTAGGTTAGGTTAGGTTAGGTTAGGTTAGGTTAGGTTAGGTTAGGTTAGGTTAGGTTAGGTTAGGTTAGGTTAGGTTAGGTTAGGTTGGCACGAAGAGAGCCACGGTCGTTCTCCCACCATCAAAAGCAGCCGCGCTCCTACGGAAGGGCACTATACGTGTCGGTTGGTCGAGGTGCGCGGTTAGAGAAGCTGCGGATACCCCGGTCACTTGCTACAGGTGCACCGGGATAGGACATATTAGTACCCACTGCTCGGGTCCCGACAAAAGCGCCACTTGTTTAAATTGTGGCCAGGAAGGCCATCGCATGGCAGCCTGCAAAAACAAGCCGCACTGCAAGAGGTGCAATGCGGAGGGACATCGTGAGGGAGTTGGATGCGCAATTCCTCCCCAAAAGGCCCAGCCGAGCAGACCCCCACCAAAAACAAGAGGCCCAAAACCAACTAGGACCAAAACCCCTGGCAAAACCGCAATTCCAACTACGCAATGGGTGCCCGGGGGAATACAACAAAGTGGGCGTAAGGTACCAAATCCGCCAAGCAAAGGACCGTCGGGAGAAACGGGCGCGGTTCGAAAGCCGAGTAGTGCCATTGCCATTGGCAGCGACGCCGAAGCCATCCAATCGGCTAAGGAGGGTAGGTTCGATGAGATTATCACGCTATCTCCTCCACCCCCCAAAACAACTGAAGGGGGACTCATCGAGCCGCCGGTGACCAAATTAACGAGACAAGCCGAAGAGGGCGGCCGCTACCAGCTCGCTCGACTGCGAGAAAAGCGGACGCGTGACAACATTCGACACTACCTGGCTTACTTTCACAACAAGCCAGACGAACATCAAGTGGACGGTGTGAACAGGGTGAGCCTCGCATGTGACATTAACGGCGAGGGACTCCCCACTGACTACGCAAAGCTGAAAAGCTTATACACGGCCTATCTCAGAGAGATCGGCGTGGCGTCGTCACCCGAAGAGGACCTGGCGAGCGTCGCTTATCGCATTGCCTCGCAGAGAACGATAGCGACCCAAAGAACCCGCGAGGCACAGGACAAGTTCCTGCGCCCACCAACAACCAAGTCTTTAAACTAAAGACCAAGACGCGGAGGGGGAGCCAAGTTACTCCCTCAATTGGGTCGCGGCTCCGCTGTCTTCAGGCGAATCTGAATAATTCGAGGAACGCATACGACCTCCTGACAGCTACGGTCAGGAGCATGCGGCTCGACTTGGCACTACTATCTGAGCCAAACCTCGCTGCCTCGAAAGACATTTTGAGAGACGCTACTGGCAGGGCGGCCATCTACCTGCCAACAACAACAAAGGGCGTCAGGGGCAGCGGAATGGGTGAGGGGTTTGTCTGGGTAAACATCTCAGGGGTTACCTACTACAGCTGTTACTACTCCCCTTCAGACAGCCTCGACACCTTCGCCGGACAGTTGGAGTCGCTGAGAGGCAGCGTAAGCGGCGTGAAAGGAATGGTGGTGGTAGGCGGCGACTTCAACGCAAAGTCTCCCGAATGGGGCTCGTTGGAAAGCGATAGCCGGGGGGAAACGCTCGCTGACATCCTGAGCGAAATGAACCTCGGCGTCGCCAACGTGGGAAACGAACCCACGTTCGTTGGCAGGGGAGCTGGATCAATAATCGACATCACACTTGCAACCAGCTCCCAGCTCCACAGAATTACCGAATGGGCTGTATTGGATACAGAGAATCACAGCGACCATCGGTATATCTTCTTCTGTGTGGAGGGGCCTAAACATCAAAAGCCCAAGCCAGCGGGACCCCAAACGGGATGGGCATCCAGGAAGTTGAATAAAGAAGAACTAGCCGCCGCCCTCGCCGCCGAAAAGAATGCCCCCCCGATACGGGAGGCCGAGGAACTTGTCCGGATGCTGAGCCGGGTGTGCGATAGATGCATGCCAAGAAGAACTCCCTCCCACAGGCCCCCGGTCCACTGGTGGACGCCTGACATCGCGGAGGCCAGGAGGGAAGCGACACGGCTCAGGAGGAAAGTCCAGAGGGCGGCTGCGGGCACCGCGGAAAGATCCGAAGCCCAACGCAGCCACCGGAAAGCAAAAAAGCTGCTCTCGATCTTGATCGATAGAAGCAAGCGAAAATGCTGGAAGGACCTCTTGGACGATCTGGACAAGGACCCATGGGGACTACCATACAAGATCGTGCGAAACAAACTACGCGGTGGGAGGGGACATGGACTGTCTCCCGACAAGATAAGAGAGGTAGTCCAACACCTTTTCCCAGAACATCCTATAACGCCTCAGGATAGAATGGATGTCCCCCGAGAAGAAGAGAAACAGGGGGCCTTCAACCCGTTCACCGTTGAAGAACTTATAGCGGCGGCGGAGAAGGTCCCCTCTGACAAGGCACCTGGCCCGGACGGCATCCCGGGCAGGGTAGTACGAATGGCGGCCCTAAAATGCCCCGAGCGCTTCCTGAGCGTCTTCAACGACTGTCTGGCTAGAGGCGAATTCCCTGCCGACTGGAAGACCGCCAGGTTAGTGCTCATCCGGAAGGGCAATAAGCCGCCGGAGAAGCCATCGTCTTACAGGCCCATCTGTTTAATCGACCACGTTGCCAAACTCTTGGAGAGGCTCATAGCCAACCGCCTCCAAAAAGAACTTCAACAAAGCGGAGGCCTCTCCGAACATCAGTACGGTTTCCGAACAGGACGATCGACAGCCGACGCGCTTAAGGAAATTTTGAGCGCAGTAACGACGGCAAAGAGTGGCACGTGGCGCACCAGGAAATATGTGATGCTCGTCACCCTGGACGTTTGTAACGCTTTCAATAGCGCGGGATGGGCACACATATTGGAGGCGCTGAGGAAGCTGAAGATTACTCCGGAAATCTATAACATCCTGGTCAGCTACCTCAGCAATCGACACCTTCTCCTGGACCTGGAAGACGAAGATGGAACACCGATAGTGGTCACCAGCGGGGTGCCCCAGGGTTCGGTACTGGGCCCCCTGCTCTGGAATATCATGTATGATGGTGTCCTGAGACTTTTACTCCCGGAAGGAGTTAAAATTATAGGGTTCGCTGACGATCTGACACTGATCGTCGAAGGGATCGACGGCACCGAGCTCGAATCAAGAGCAAACGAGGCCATTGGCCGGATCGCCGAATGGACCGGCTCTATTGGCCTCCAGCTCGTGCCTGAGAAATCGGAGGCGGTCGTTGTCTGCGGACGAAGACCCGAGCCCAGGGTCTCTCTTCGGCTGAATGGAAAGCCCATCGAAATGAAGAAAGAAGTAACCGTTCTTGGTGTGGTGATCGATAAGAGCGTGAACTTCGCGTCCCACATCAAGACGGCCGTAGCAAAGGCGCAAGCGATATCAACATCGCTTGCCAGACTCATGCCTAACGTGGGCGGCCCAAAAACAGCGAAGAGGAAGACCCTGGGAAGAGTGGCGCAGTCCACCTTATTGTATGCGGCACCTGTCTGGTGCGCTGCCGTGGACGCCCACAAAACTGGTACGGCACGAAACCGCGATAGACTTATGCGCGTGCAGAGACGGATCGCCCTAAGGGTGGTGTGCGGCTACCGGACAATATCGGCCGCCGCCTCCTTAGTCCTCGCCTCCATGCCTCCTTGGGACATCGTTGCATGCGAAGGGGCATCGGAGGACGGGGAGCGCGAAAATCGGGTTAGTGCCGCGAGTGTAGTGTACGCGGAGTGGCAGGCACGGTGGGATAGTGCGGAGAACGGCAGGTGGACGTATCGGCTCATACCGGACGTTAAGCGTTGGGCCGAACGTAAGCACGGAGAGCTGAACTATTGGTTAACCCAGATGCTCTCCGCCCACGGCTGTTTCGATGCCTATCTCCACCGGTTCGGAATAAGAGAACGGGACCAGTGCCGGCACTGCGCGGAGCGTGACACCTCCGAGCACACGTTTTTCGAGTGCTGGAGGTGGGAAAGGCAACGCCAGCTACTCTCTCTGGAATTCGGGGAGTTGCTCACCCCGGATAACATAGTCCATCACATGCTCAGAGATGAGGCAAGCTGGTGTAAAATTGCCGCCTTCGTCGCGTCGATTCTTAAGACGAAGGAACGCGATGAACGCACGGAGCAAAGTGAAACCAGACCGATCAGTGATAATTACCAATCAGCGACAATAAACCGAGAAAGAACCAACAGTGAAACAAGCAGCACCTAAGCCCTTGGCGCCTAGGAACGAGCCGGCTCATTACTTGAGCCACCGTTGGAGCCTGAAGGAATGCCGGAAGGCGAATACCGGGCTCCAACGGATAGAAAAGGGGGTGGGTTTAGTGGGTGAAACCCCACACTCCCGGGCAGATCGACCCGGAGTCTGTTTCCAGATTCCCACCTCCTAGCTCACAAAGCAAAAAAAAAAAAAAAAAAAAAAAAAAAAAAAAAGGTTAGGTTAGGTTAGGTTAGGTTAGGTTAGGTTAGGTTAGGTTAGGTTAGGTTAGGTTAGGTTAGGTTAGGTTAGGTTAGGTTAGGTTAGGTTAGGTTAGGTTAGGTTAGGTTAGGTTAGGTTAGGTTAGGTTAGGTTAGGTTAGGTTAGGTTAGGTTAGGTTAGGTTAGGTTAGGTTAGGTTAGGTTAGGTTAGGTTAGGTTAGGTTAGGTTAGGTTAGGTTAGGTTAGGTTAGGTTAGGTTAGGTTAGGTTAGGTTAGGTTAGGTTAGGTTAGGTTAGGTTAGGTTAGGTTAGGTTAGGTTAGGTTAGGTTAGGTTAGGTTAGGTTAGGTTAGGTTAGGTTAGGTTAGGTTAGGTTAGGTTAGGTTAGGTTAGGTTAGGTTAGGTTAGGTTAGGTTAGGTTAGGTTAGGTTAGGTTAGGTTAGGTTAGGTTAGGTTAGGTTAGGTTAGGTTAGGTTAGGTTAGGTTAGGTTAGGTTAGGTTAGGTTAGGTTAGGTTAGGTTAGGTTAGGTTAGGTTAGGTTAGGTTAGGTTAGGTTAGGTTAGGTTAGGTTAGGTTAGGTTAGGTTAGGTTAGGTTAGGTTAGGTTAGGTTAGGTTAGGTTAGGTTAGGTTAGGTTAGGTTAGGTTAGGTTAGGTTAGGTTAGGTTAGGTTAGGTTAGGTTAGGTTAGGTTAGGTTAGGTTAGGTTAGGTTAGGTTAGGTTAGGTTAGGTTAGGTTAGGTTAGGTTAGGTTAGGTTAGGTTAGGTTAGGTTAGGTTAGGTTAGGTTAGGTTAGGTTAGGTTAGGTTAGGTTAGGTTAGGTTAGGTTAGGTTAGGTTAGGTTAGGTTAGGTTAGGTTAGGTTAGGTTAGGTTAGGTTAGGTTAGGTTAGGTTAGGTTAGGTTAGGTTAGGTTAGGTTAGGTTAGGTTAGGTTAGGTTAGGTTAGGTTAGGTTAGGTTAGGTTAGGTTAGGTTAGGTTAGGTTAGGTTAGGTTAGGTTAGGTTAGGTTAGGTTAGGTTAGGTTAGGTTAGGTTAGGTTAGGTTAGGTTAGGTTAGGTTAGGTTAGGTTAGGTTAGGTTAGGTTAGGTTAGGTTAGGTTAGGTTAGGTTAGGTTAGGTTAGGTTAGGTTAGGTTAGGTTAGGTTAGGTTAGGTTAGGTTAGGTTAGGTTAGGTTAGGTTAGGTTAGGTTAGGTTAGGTTAGGTTAGGTTAGGTTAGGTTAGGTTAGGTTAGGTTAGGTTAGGTTATCGATGTGACTTTCGTTTCTCCCTTGTTAATGACGAATAACTTCATTTGGAAAGTGTTGGAAGAAGAATCCGGGAGCGACCATCGATATGTCGAGTTTGGATTTGACGTGCCGCAGCCGAGGGGCGGATCGCCGAAAGGATGGAAAGCCGGGAGCCTCAATAGAACCGAAATGTCCCAAGAAATTGGAAGACTATTGCAACAGGAAGAAATATCAACTCCCGAACAGTTAACCACCATGTTGTCGGCGGCGTGCGACGCGCTCCTACCGTCTTGGGGCCGGAGCACCCATCCGTCAAAGTACTGGTGGAACGACGAGATCGCACAACTGCGAAAGGAGTGTGTGAATAAAAGAAGACTCTACCAGCGATGCTTAAGGAGGCAAAATAACAACATCGAAGAGGCTCTCCAATCCTGGAGAGACTCTAGAAAGAAAATGGACCTGGAAATCAACAGGAGCCAACGGCATTGCTGGAAGAAGTTGTTAAATGACATTAACGAAGATGTGTGGGGAACGGGTTACAAGATAGTCTCCAACAAACTCAAGAAAAGAAAGATACCAGGTATGACGGAAGAACGCTTGAGGAAGATTGTCGAAACCCTGTTCCCGCGCCATCCCAAGGTCGAGTGGAAGAAGGAAGAGGGCGCAGCAGTTGAACCTTTCACCGCCGAAGAACTGGAAAACGCAGTGAAAGCCATGACAACGGGCAAAGCACCCGGACCGGATCTTATCCCGGACGAGGTGCTGAAAATCCTAGCGGAAGAGTACCCTGATTCGCTGCTTAAAGTATATAACGGCTGCGCTGTCTCCGGAACCTTTCCTGATAAATGGAAAAGAGCGAAGCTTGTGCTAATCCAGAAAGAGGGTAAGCCGCCTGAGAATCCGAGCTCCTATCGCCCCATATGCCTATTGGACAACCTCGCAAAGCTCTATGAGAGGTTGATCCTTGGAAGACTTCAGGCCGAACTTGAAAGAACAGGGGGGCTCAGCGATTCCCAGTACGGCTTTAGGAAAAACAGATCGACGATCCATGCTCTTCAAAACATAGTCAAAAGAGCAAATACAGCAAGGAGTGGCACCTGGAGGACGAGGAAGATCTGCGCCATAGTCACCTTTGATGTGCGGAACGCCTTCAACTCGGCAACCTGGAGACTGATTGTCGAAGAGCTCCGAAGAAGGAAAGTCCATCCGGGGGTCATAAACCTTATAATGGAATATCTATCCCATCGAATACTCATTGTTGATGAAGAGCTATGGAAAGCCGAGGTAGAAACGACAAGTGGTGTCCCGCAGGGTTCGGTGTTGGGACCCACTTTATGGAACATATTATATGACGGTATTCTTCGCCTGTTGCTGCCAGAGGGGGTCGTTTTGGTAGGCTTCGCCGACGACCTTACCCTGTTGATCGAGGCCAGGACAGAAGAAGAAGTTATGGAGAAAGCCAATGAAGCCATAAGGCTCATACAGGAGTGGACCATCGACCACAACCTCACACTCGTCCCGGAAAAAACCAAGGCAATGCTAGCCACGGGACGCAGAAAAATAAGGCCGGTCACCTTTCAAATGGGAACCTACAACATTGTCCCGGAGAAAGAAGTGAAGATTCTGGGCGTTACTCTAGATAGGCGCCTATCCTTCTGTGCCCACATCAGAGAATCTACGAAAAAGGCGGAGGCGACCACTACGGCCCTCACGAGACTGATGCCAAACATGGAGGGTCCAACATACTCCAAGCGTAGAGTGCTGGCGGCAGTAGTACAGTCAGTGCTGCTGTATGCGGCACCGGTGTGGGTCAGCGCCATGGAAGTGGGGAAGTACGCCCGGATGATGAACCGCATTATGAGAAAGATGGCACTCAGAATTTGCAGCGGATACAGGACGGTGTCAGACCCGGCTATTATGGTCTTGGCGGGGACACCTCCTGTTGAACTGTCTGCAAAAGAGAGATCAAGAAATTTTGGAAACACCAATCACACGAAAAGCCAGAACCGCCAATTGCTGTTGGAGGAGTGGCAGAATAACTGGACTGAAGACAGTCGAGGAGGATGGACCAGAAGGCTCATCCCCGACCTCAGACCGTGGTTTATAAGAAGTCACGGGGAATTGGACTTCCATCTCACCCAGGCGCTCACCGGCCACGGGTGTTTTAACGCCTACCTCCACAAGATCAGAAAGGCACCGACCCCATTTTGTTTATACTGCGATAGTGAAGCAGTAGACGACGCGGAGCACACTATCTTCAAGTGCCCAAAGTGGGAAGATCTAAGGGGAGAAAACTTCGCGACTCCAGAAAGCCTGATGGAGGTAATGCTAACCGGAGAAAACGGGTGGGAGAGAGTGTCCAAAACCATACGTGGGATTATGCAGTTCAAGGAAGCCGACGAACGTCTACGACAGGCAGAACAACAGCCATGAAGAGCAAAGTCCCGAAAGGGTGAAGCTAAGAAGAACCGGCTTCTGTTGGACTGCGAGAGACTAAAATCTATGGATAGACTTCCAACTGCACGGAGAAGAATTTGGTTACCACGTGCAGTTGTGATTAGCGGCGAACAACCAAGTACGGGAGGGGGTTTTTAGTGGGTGGAAATCCCACACTACCAGTTGAGCGCGGTCCTCCTGGTGTCTTTAAAAGATTTTCCCCCTTCCTCCGCAAAACAAAAAAAAAAAAAAAAAAAAAAAAAAAAAAAAAAAAAAAGGTTAGGTTAGGTTAGGTTAGGTTAGGTTAGGTTAGGTTAGGTTAGGTTAGGTTAGGTTAGGTTAGGTTAGGTTAGGTTAGGTTAGGTTAGGTTAGGTTAGGTTAGGTTAGGTTAGGTTAGGTTAGGTTAGGTTAGGTTAGGTTAGGTTAGGTTAGGTTAGGTTAGGTTAGGTTAGGTTAGGTTAGGTTAGGTTAGGTTAGGTTAGGTTAGGTTAGGTTAGGTTAGGTTAGGTTAGGTTAGGTTAGGTTAGGTTAGGTTAGGTTAGGTTAGGTTAGGTTAGGTTAGGTTAGGTTAGGTTAGGTTAGGTTAGGTTAGGTTAGGTTAGGTTAGGTTAGGTTAGGTTAGGTTAGGTTAGGTTAGGTTAGGTTAGGTTAGGTTAGGTTAGGTTAGGTTAGGTTAGGTTAGGTTAGGTTAGGTTAGGTTAGGTTAGGTTAGGTTAGGTTAGGTTAGGTTAGGTTAGGTTAGGTTAGGTTAGGTTAGGTTAGGTTAGGTTAGGTTAGGTTAGGTTAGGTTAGGTTAGGTTAGGTTAGGTTAGGTTAGGTTAGGTTAGGTTAGGTTAGGTTAGGTTAGGTTAGGTTAGGTTAGGTTAGGTTAGGTTAGGTTAGGTTAGGTTAGGTTAGGTTAGGTTAGGTTAGGTTAGGTTAGGTTAGGTTAGGTTAGGTTAGGTTAGGTTAGGTTAGGTTAGGTTAGGTTAGGTTAGGTTAGGTTAGGTTAGGTTAGGTTAGGTTAGGTTAGGTTAGGTTAGGTTAGGTTAGGTTAGGTTAGGTTAGGTTAGGTTAGGTTAGGTTAGGTTAGGTTAGGTTAGGTTAGGTTAGGTTAGGTTAGGTTAGGTTAGGTTAGGTTAGGTTAGGTTAGGTTAGGTTAGGTTAGGTTAGGTTAGGTTAGGTTAGGTTAGGTTAGGTTAGGTTAGGTTAGGTTAGGTTAGGTTAGGTTAGGTTAGGTTAGGTTAGGTTAGGTTAGGTTAGGTTAGGTTAGGTTAGGTTAGGTTAGGTTAGGTTAGGTTAGGTTAGGTTAGGTTAGGTTAGGTTAGGTTAGGTTAGGTTAGGTTAGGTTAGGTTAGGTTAGGTTAGGTTAGGTTAGGTTAGGTTAGGTTAGGTTAGGTTAGGTTAGGTTAGGTTAGGTTAGGTTAGGTTAGGTTAGGTTAGGTTAGGTTAGGTTAGGTTAGGTTAGGTTAGGTTAGGTTAGGTTAGGTTAGGTTAGGTTAGGTTAGGTTAGGTTAGGTTAGGTTAGGTTAGGTTAGGTTAGGTTAGGTTAGGTTAGGTTAGGTTAGGTTAGGTTAGGTTAGGTTAGGTTAGGTTAGGTTAGGTTAGGTTAGGTTAGGTTAGGTTAGGTTAGGTTAGGTTAGGTTAGGTTAGGTTAGGTTAGGTTAGGTTAGGTTAGGTTAGTCGCGAGCCATACACAGACGGTGTAAGTCGTGTTTTTCGAGCTCCCGACCCTGCAAAACAGTTTGTGCAGAAAAAGTTACCAGAAATTCTTGATTTTTGGCAGAAGTGTGTAAGAAGTGGCACTGCACGTAACTGCAAAAATTGAGAATTTTTGGAGCAGCGCAAGGCTGACTAAGTGGAAAAGTGTAACAAATATTAACACTGAGGAAGTGCGGGTTTAAACTTTTAGTGACTACCAGCAAACGGCGCGGGTTAAAATTCTAAAAAATTGGAAAACAACTGCTATCAAGTGACCGCTCAAGATAGCAGTTCAACTTTTTTAGGATTTGACCAAAAAGTGCCAATACAAAACTGAAAAATTTCGGAGTGCTAAGTGACCAGTGACACTAAAAGTGCTCCGATTTTTGAAATTCTTGGCTTAACAGAAGCAAAACACGTTGGGGTAAGCGAATATAATTTTTTATTCCCAAAAAAAACTCGTAAGTGCTTCAAAAAAGGATAACATTAAATTTGCAAATGGCGATTGGGTGTGGCACCTGTTAAAAAGGCTGCCAAAAATCAACCAGTAGCCCAAATTTATTAGGAATTCGAACACATATCCCCGGCGCTAGCGCGCAAAACATAGCAATTAAAAAAACGGCCAAACTGGAAAAATTTTTCAAAAAATTTTTTACTGCATAAAAATTTCGGAGTGCTAAGTGACCAGTGACACTAAAAGTGCTCCGATTTTTTGAAATTCTTGGCTTAACAGAAGCAAAACACGAAGGGGAAAGCGAATATAATTTTTTATCCCCAAAAAAAAACTCGTAAGTGCTTCAAAAAAGGATAACATTAAATTTGCAAATGGCGATTGGGTGTGGCACCTGTTAAAAAGGCTGCCAAAAATCAACCAGTAGCCCAAATTTATTAGGAATTCGAACACATATCCCCGGCGGTAGCGCGCAAAACATAGCAATTAAAAAAACGGCCTAACTGGAAAAATTTTTCAAAAATTTTTACTGCATAAAATTACTTTTATAAAATTTTTTAACAAGTTTAAATCGGAAAATCCATTTAAAAATCAACCGATAATCGGACAGCCTAAAAAATCTAAACAAGCATCCCTTGAAGTAGAGCGCAAGGGATAGCAGTTCAACTTTATCAAAAAAGTGGGGAAAAAAATTGCATAATAAATTGGTGAAATTAGAAGTGCTAGAGTAGTGAAACTTAAAAGATCTTCGAATTTTTTGTTCGTTTTTTCGGTTTTTTTCACGCTCAAAAGAGCAAACAAGTTAGGAATAAAGCACCCAACCATAAACACGATCAAAATCAAGTTAAATAGCAAAATTAAGTTAAGTTAAGTTAAAGTTAAAGCTAAATTAAAGTTAAAGTTAAAGTTAAAGCTAAAGTTAAGCTACTACTACCACTACTAAAAACAGTTAAATGGCAGAACAAGCAGGAACACTGCCTAGCGACGCCCGGAAAACAGAAGAGGAATGGAGCAAGCTCCTCTCCGAAAATACCTGCCTAGCGACGCCCGGAAAACAGAAGAGGAATGGAGCAAGCTCCTCTCCGAAAATACACGCACCCCAATAGCAATCCGAGAGGCCGGCTATCGGATGGTTAATGAGCTTGCCAGAGCTCAAGCCAAGGCGGAGTACGCGGAGGAGCTTGCTAAAAAATGGCAAGGACTCCTAGAACTGGTGGCCGAATGGGTGTCGGAGGCGGCCCCATGTAAAGACCAACTGGAAGAGTTGGCAAGGGGGCAAGCAAAGCTAATGGAATCTCTGAGTGGACTCAGAGATAACACAGGCCAAGCGAAAAAAATCCAAAAGAAAAACAAGAAAAAGCAGCAATCTGCTACGGGGCTGCAGACCGTAAAGCCCAGAGCGACAACTGAGCCAGCCGGCGCAGCGCTCACCGAGCAGGAGGACGAAGAGGGGGAGGAGGAGGAGACGACGTCCAGGCTGCAAGCAGAAGAGACAGCTCCAATGGGAGAGCAACAACAGCAGCAACAGCAGCAACAGCAGCAACAGCAGCAACAGCAGCAACAGCAGCAACAGCAGCAGCAACAGCAGCAGCAACAGCAGCAGCAACAGCAGCAGCAACAGCAGCAACAGCAGCAAAAGCAGCAAAAGCAGCAACAGCAGCAAAAGCAGCAAAAGCAGCAACAAGACAACGACGGGCTACCCACAGGGCCCTCACCAGGAACAAGCAAGGAAGCCCCAGCCGAAACTGAGACAGCGGCCTGCTCGACAGAAGGCTTTCAAAAACAAAGGAGACAAAAAAGAGCGGCGGCCAGAAGAGCTGCGCCCGGAGGAAAGCACCGGGACCCGGCCATTATCATAGAATTGAGCCAGGCCGGGAACCAGGAAGAATTCACAGAGGTGGTGAAAATACTCAAAGAAAAGCTGAGTAAGGAGGCCGCCTCTGTAATAAAAGGCACCAGGATAACCCAGGCCGGTAACGCAATACTGGTCCTGGGGAACCAGGAAGACGCCGCAGGCAGGCTCTTAAACGAAATAAGAGCCGCCGACACGACACGCAAAGTAACGGGCCGGTTTCCCAAGGAAGCGAAACGGTCAACGTTACTAAGAGGCCTGGACCCACTAACAACCGAGGCGGAAATACTGACCTCAATTAGGACAGCCACCGGGGCCGAAGGACACATCACCCTTCGGTCCCTAAAGAGGTTGAAGAATGGAACGCAGGTCGCTCACATAGTGAGCGACATTAATAGTGCCAACCGTCTAATAAATAAAAAGAAAATCAGCATCGGATTCGCCGAGTGTAAACTTACTGAATTTACACGGTGCTTTCGATGCTGGGCCTCCGACCACAAATCGTCGGCGTGCGAGGGCCCGGACAGGAGAGGCCAATGCTGGAACTGCTGCCAGCCAGGTCACACGGCCGACAGCTGCACCAGCGAGGCTCCATCCTGCGCCGACTGCCATAGCCACAACCACAGAACAGGCAGGTGCCCACGAGGCACCACCAGCCAAAGACGGGACTAACCCTCCCAAAGAGGCACCGGGAGGTCAGGCAACCTCCCGCAACAGCGGCCGGCTCAGGTTCCTGCAAGCGAACCTGCATACGGCCAGGGCGGCACACGATCTTCTGCTCGAAACAGTCCACCGACTGAAGATCGATGTGGCGCTGTTATCGGAGCCAAACCTTCTAGGATCGGCCAACTTCATTAAAGACACCAGTGGTAGGGCGGCCATCTACCTGCCACCAACAACAACAGCAGAAGGGTTCGGCAGCGGAGAAGGCTACGCTTGGGCGCAGATTCGGGGGGTCAGAGTAATTAGCTGTTATTACTCGCCAAATGACCCGATCGAAGACTTCAAAGCCCAGCTAGACCTTCTAGCTGCGGAGGCCAGAACGGCCCGAGCCCAAGGAAAACAAGCAATAATCGGCGGGGACTTCAACGCGAAGTCTCCAGAGTGGGGCTCGCCCGAAGAGGATCCGAGAGGGGAAGCCCTAACGGACATCTTAGGCCAGGCCGGGCTAGAGGTGGAGAACATCGGCAACACCCCAACGTTTACCAGGGGAAACTCCACCTCTATCATCGACATAACTTTGGCCACCAGCCAGGCAAGCCAAAACATTAGGAACTGGAAAGTTCTGGTCGAAGAGACCCTGAGCGACCATCGGTACATCTACTTCTGCTTGGAGAAACTAGCTCACGACAGAGCACCACAAGCAGAAGGATGGTCATCCAACAAGATGGACCAAGAAGAGCTCAGGGAAAGATTTAAAGAAAGAACACAAAAGCACCAACCGCAGAACGCCGAGGAGCTAATGGAGGCTCTGATAGGGGCCTGCGACGAGGCGATGCCAAGAAGGCAAGGGCCGAAAAGGCGACCGGTCCACTGGTGGACACCGGAGATCGCCGAGGCTCGGAAAACTGCAAAAAGGCTGGACAGGAAAGCCCAGCGGGAGAAAAGCTACTTCTCTATAGAAGAGTACAAGGCCGCCAAGAAGAAGCTTAGACAAGCCATAGCAGACAGCAAGAGAACTTGCTGGTCTAAGCTTCTTCAAACACTAGAGGAAGATCCCTGGGGACTGGCTTATAAGATAGTGAGGGGGAAACTAAGAGGAGGCAGGAACATGAGCGGACCAAGCCCATCCAAGGTCCGGGACATAGCAAAGGTGTTGTTTCCGACACACCAGGCTTTTGTCGAACCAAGAATGCCTTCTCCTCTACCAGAAGAAGACCTCTTCACTATCGAAGAGCTTAACGCAGCGATAGCAAGACTGCCCACAGACAAGGCCCCTGGCCCAGACTCTGTCCCAGGCCTGGCAGTTAAAATAGCTGCGACGGCGTGCGGGCCAGCATTCCTAGCCGCATTCAACAACTACCTCGTAAAGGGAGAGTTCCCGACGAGGTGGAAAAAGGCTAGGTTAGTTCAGGCGAAAAACCAATAAACGAACCCAGCAGCTACAGACCGATATGCTTGCTGGATCACGTAGGCAAGATGTTGGAAAGAATGATTTTAAATAGACTGCTCCACGACATCGAAACCAGCGGCAACCTGAGCGAAAGGCAGTACGGCTTCCGAAGCGGCAGATCCACAATGGATGCTCTCGAAGCCATAGTGGGAATCGCCGGGGAAGCAATACAGGGTACATGGAGAACCAGGAACCTATGCCTTGTAGTTACCCTGGACGCCCAAAACGCATTCAACTGCGCAGGATGGAAGCACATACTGACTTCGCTCAGGAACCGAAAGATCCGCCCCAACATCTTCAATCTAATAGCAAGCTACCTGGAAAGTAGAAGCGTGCAGCTAGAAGATGGGGACATGGAAGTTACTAGCGGCGTTCCACAAGGGTCAGTCCTGGGCCCGACCTTGTGGAACGCAATGTACAACGACGTATTTGAGCTGGAACTTCCAGAAGGCGTGACAATCATAGGATTTGCCGACGATCTGACCCTGATAGTGACAGGTAGAGACGCGGCAGATGTAGAGCGGAAAGCCAACGAGGCCATAGAAATTATAAACGCATGGGCAACCAGCCGAGGACTAACACTCGTCCCCGAGAAGTCTGAAGCAGTGTTAATCCGCGGAAGGAGGAAAGCTCCTAGAATGAGGTTACACCTGGGCGGGGCGCCAGTTGTAATCAAAGACAGCGTGACCATTCTAGGAGTCAAACTGGATAAAAACCTAAACTTTGCTGATCACATCAGAACGGTGTGCAGCAAAGCAACGGCAGTTGTGGCGTCTCTTGCAAGGCTAATGCCCAACATGGGAGGCCCTAAATCGACCAAAAGAAGAATGCTGGGCACGGTGGCCCACGCAGTAATGTTGTACGCTTCGCCTGTGTGGCAAGAGGCAATCAACACAGAACGCAACCGGAAAAGACTGCAAGCCGCCCAAAGAAAAATGGCACTGAGAGTCACAAGCGCCTACAGGACCGCGTCCGGGGATGCCGTGCGAATCCTAGCCTCGATGCCTCCAATAGATTTATTGGCGACGGAGAGAGCAGATGCACGAGCGGGACCGGACCCGACTGCTAGGCAAAGGACTCTCGATAAGTGGCAAGCAAGATGGGCCAACAAGAACGGATGGACCAAAAGGCTAATACCAGACCTTCGTCCCTGGGTAACGAGGAAGCACGGGGAGGTGAGCTTCCATTTAACGCAAGCACTCACCAACCACGGATGCTTTAATCAGTACCTGCACAGGTTCAAGCTGACTGAATCACCAGCTTGCCGCTACTGCGGGGACGAAGACACAGCCGAACACACCCTGTTCCAATGCATCAGGTGGGAAAGAGAGAGGGTCACTGTTTCGCTGGAAATGGGATACCAAATAAGACCTGACAACGTGATCGCTTTCATGTTGACAGGCAACAAGGAATGGCTGGCTGTTGCGGCCTACATCACCAAGGTGATGAAAGCGAAGGAACAGGACGAAAGATCTGCGCAAGCGGAGATTCGAGCACAAGTGCAACCATAAAACCGGATAATAACAACAAGTGTCCCGAAAACGTTAAACACAAACTCAGTGCGCGGCGTGATCGGGACTACCGGAAACAAAGTTGAGTGCGCGGAATCAGTGCGGAAGCAGTTCTCCTAATCTTCGTTCACAAACTTAGTGCATCGGAGAACCGGAGGTACTTCTGAAGTACCGATTCAAGCCCAACACAAGGCAACAAAACTTAGTGCAAGCCTCGAGAAACGTCCCCCACAAACATAGTGCGCGACGGGTAAGAGGGACAAGCAAACCAAGTGAAACGCGAGTGCTTCATACGCAGAACTAGCATCACAAAACACAACATCGCAGACGACAGTGGAAGAAATGCCGAGAAGGTCAACCCCGCTGTCGTCGGGGAGGGGGTTTTAGTGAGTAAAAATCTCACACTATCACCCTAACCGGGTCGATGTCTTTTGAAGATTTCCCCCTTCCCATGCAAGAAAAAAAAAAAAAAAAAAAAAAAAAAAAAAAGGTTAGGTTAGGTTAGGTTAGGTTAGGTTAGGTTAGGTTAGGTTAGGTTAGGTTAGGTTAGGTTAGGTTAGGTTAGGTTAGGTTAGGTTAGGTTAGGTTAGGTTAGGTTAGGTTAGGTTAGGTTAGGTTAGGTTAGGTTAGGTTAGGTTAGGTTAGGTTAGGTTAGGTTAGGTTAGGTTAGGTTAGGTTAGGTTAGGTTAGGTTAGGTTAGGTTAGGTTAGGTTAGGTTAGGTTAGGTTAGGTTAGGTTAGGTTAGGTTAGGTTAGGTTAGGTTAGGTTAGGTTAGGTTAGGTTAGGTTAGGTTAGGTTAGGTTAGGTTAGGTTAGGTTAGGTTAGGTTAGGTTAGGTTAGGTTAGGTTAGGTTAGGTTGGAGGTTACCAGGTTGGACTTGACACGGGTCGGACGTGTCAAGAAGTGCTCGCGAGAAAAAACACAAAAATCGGGAAAATTTATTCAAAAAATATACAAAAAATATATTTATTTGAAGGGAAAATTGTTGGCTACACGTTGGTTGAACTCGGGGCTCCAAAAACGCCTCTTGAGGACCCAGCAGTCGAAAAGCCACACCCAGTTTTGTGTTTGGGACCAAAAGTGCCAAAATTCGCGACTTTTTCGGCGGTCTCTGGTGTCCGGAGTGATCGTTGAGTGTCGGCGGATGTGCAAAAACCAAAAAACACAGTGAAAGGACCACTTAAGAAAATTTAAAAATTTACTTACGTGAAAAAGTGCAAAAAATCCCAACTTTTCGGTGTCCTGTAGTGTCCGGGGTGCCTTTGGATCGTTGGTGAGTGCGCACAAAATCAAAAACCGGCGAAAAAACTCCAAAATTGTGAACTTTGTGGGGTAAGTACAATTTTTTCATAAAACACCTCGAAAACAACACTTCCCGCGCGCCAAAAAATTCGGGACCACTTAAAGCACACGTGGAATAATTTTCTGCATCTTTTGGTGAAGAAAAAATTCCCAAAAACCAACTTTTAGTGTAACACGAAATTCGCATGCATTTAAATGCATGTAAATTAAACAATACTAAGTGCAAAGTGATATCATCACGCGGTCATTCATATCAATCACGCGCCAACACCCATCCGGTGCATGATCAACGAACAAAGGCGTACGTGCAAAACATAAATCACGCCACAATAACATCCGGTGCATGAACTCAAACAATAGCAGCGCGTGATCATTGGAATTTGTCCAAGAACTTTTGAGTTCAAAAGACAAAGCAATATACAAAGCACGGGGTCATTCATATATGATCACGCCACACAAACAACAAGTGCATGCACTTAGAACAATAGAGCGCGTGATAGATTGGAATGTGTGTCACCTCATAGTGCATTAGACCTCGCACTTAACCTTCCGAAGACAATAGGGGCGCGGGACGGCTGTCTAGGAATTTGTTTACTTCCTGCAGCAAACTGCCGCGCGTGTGACCTCTTTATCATAAGATTACGCGCGCGAAGGTGAGAGGCCCCACAAAGAAAACCACAAACAATTGTGACATTGAATTTAATTGAATTTAAATTCAAGTGAAAATTTAAATTAGGACAAACGGGTGGACCCCAAAATTCTTAAACTGTATTTGGGAAGCTGGAAGTGTTACCCCAGACAGGGCGGTTAAATAAAGTGGGGGCCACTTTCGGAGATAGCCCTACTGGGAACCACGCCCACTGCCTAAATTCAACTTTTCGGCAACCAATAAACAACCGGGCAACAGGGGGACCTTAACCACAGGGGGACACAAAAACTCGGGACCAAATTTAAATTTTAAATTTGAAATTTAAAATCTACGGGCGGGTCTTAAAATTCTGAGGTAATACCGGGGAGATTCAAATAATATTTGAATACCGATATATACGAGGGACTTTCGGAAACTTTTCGGAAATCCTTATTTACGAGGGATTTTCCGAAAATTTCGGTACAGCACCATTATATACAGGGTGCTGTAAATTAATCCGACCCCCTCCACCCCCTCCTACCTCCACCCCCCCCCCCCCACCCCCCCCCACCCCCCCCCCCCCCCCACCCCCCCCCACCCCCCCTTTTTTATATTTTTCGTTTCCCCCCCCCCCCCCCCCCACCTTTTTTATATTTTTCGATTTCCGGCATAAAAAATTTTTTGTCCCCCCCACCATCATGTCGTCGGCTCCGGGATCACGTAGAGGTTCGGTCTCTTCGTCCGCGACTGCTTCGGACGTTTCCAGACAGTTTAAAAACCTTGCAACAGCCCTAGATGGCTATAAAAATGTTGCAATCCCGGTGAAAACGGCATTCACCAAGCTCCAAAATACATGGGATGCTTTTAATTCAGACCAAGGGGCCAAAAACACAACATCCCTGAGCGAAGCAATTACTGAACTTCGCCAGGACACGAGACAGATGATCGAGGCGCTCCAAATCTCAATCACCCTCGACCTTCAAACTTTGAAGCACCAGCCCTCCACCCCAACTGGTGAACATAAAGAAGCCGGCACCCTCAACCACATCCTTGAGGAGGTCAGAGAAATAAAGAGGAAGGGGGAACGTCAACAAGCAGACATCCAGCTGTTGAGAAACAAGCTGGACGTAGTCTGCAAGACAGACGAGGAACGGACGAGCCACATGGAGTCATTTGGACTCCATAAAAGGGTCTCACAATTGGCGGCCGCAGTCAAGGAGACTCTCGAGACCATACCGACCCAGGGGCTCGTAGAAAAAGAACCCAAATGGGCCTCCGACCTGCTCCTAGCGGCAAAGCAGCTGGTCGAGGCCAAAGACAAGGAACCAGGGTGGGCCCGACGGATCCGCAAGGCGTTGGAAGAAATGAGCAGTAACATCCAGAAGCTCGCACCGCCTGCGGACCAGGGACCACAATGCACGGATATTATATCCGTCCTGGACACCAAGAGAGTATTCCTCAGAATAGAGGAAAAAATCAGAGAGAGTTCCTCAGAAGAGGAACCCGCGTGGGTAATCAAGTTTCGCGAAACGCTGCAAGAGGTGAGCTTAGAACTGAAACAGCTCGCAAAGCGCGCGGAAAAGGTCCCATGCGAGGCGGGAGAGATGGGAAAATCGGGACACGAACAAGAGAGGGAGCAGCTTGCTCTCCTTCCGCCGCCACCTGAGCGCGCACTAGCAACGGAACCTATGCTAATCGAATGCGCAAACACCGTGGAAGACGTGAGGGAAATGGTGAGGTGCCTAACCGCTGATGTGCACTCCCTCCGCACGTGCTCCTTGGCGCCCAGAGCATTGCTCTTAGACTTTATACATGAGCACCGGGAGAACACGGTCGAACTCAAGCGCAACGTCAATAAAATCCTTGACGGGGTCTTGTCTTCTGCGCGCCAGCAACCAATAACGACGGCTAACATCGACGCCACAACAACTGGCAAAACGCCTTGTACGGACACAGATAGTGCGACTATAAGTGCGGTTCTCTCCCTACCCACATCCCCTCCCAAGACAATAAGTGTTCCACCAGTGGTGGAAACCGAAATTACCCCTCAGCCCCCCAGCGAGCCTCCTAGTGAAGTGGTGGAAATAGACACACTAGTGCTTTCCGACACCGACGAAGAGGACAGCGTTGTGGAGATTGGCGGGGGAGAAAGACAGGCAGAACCTACGACTGCCAGAAAACAGAAAACCCCCCCTCCGCCTCCCCAATCAAATCAAGATGCGGCGACCGACAACCGCGCGGGGAAAAAGCGGAAAAGGGGAGGAAGAGGAAGGAAACGCGGCCGTAAACAGGGGGCAACTCCATCTACCCCCGATATAATAGAAACCCAGGCACGAACCACCGCTACGAGACGCTCGGCCCCCCCACCAACAACAACAAGACCCAAACCACCAACATCAAATCCCGTCGCCCCAAATAGACCCGAGGCGGTCATCATAAAGACCTCGGCAAGTCAAACCTACGCGGCCATTGTTAAGAAGATCCAGGATAAAGTGGATCCCAACATACTCGGCATAAGCGTACGCTCGGTAAGACCTACCCGAGCAGGCGACGTGATTGTCACCATGGAGGAAGGGGAGGGCCAGGCAGAACGTCTTAAGAACAAAATAATCGAGGTAGCTGCAGACCTCGAGACGCGGGCCCTGGCGAAGACGGCAGCGATTTCCATAACAGGACTTGAGACCACTGCCACCAAGAAAACGGTAATGGAGGCCATTCTTAAGGAGTTAGGCGAGACTGTTGATTTTACAGTCGGCGCCCCCAGGAATGCACCTCGAGGCACGAAGAGAGCCACGGTCGTTCTCCCACCATCAAAAGCAGCCGCGCTCCTACGGAAGGGCACTATACGTGTCGGTTGGTCGAGGTGCGCGGTTAGAGAAGCTGCGGATACCCCGGTCACTTGCTACAGGTGCACCGGGATAGGACATATTAGTACCCACTGCTCGGGTCCCGACAAAAGCGCCACTTGTTTAAATTGTGGCCAGGAAGGCCATCGCATGGCAGCCTGCAAAAACAAGCCGCACTGCAAGAGGTGCAATGCGGAGGGACATCGTGAGGGAGTTGGATGCGCAATTCCTCCCCAAAAGGCCCAGCCGAGCAGACCCCCACCAAAAACAAGAGGCCCAAAACCAACTAGGACCAAAACCCCTGGCAAAACCGCAATTCCAACTACGCAATGGGTGCCCGGGGGAATACAACAAAGTGGGCGTAAGGTACCAAATCCGCCAAGTAAAGGACCGTCGGGAGAAACGGGCGCGGTTCGAAAGCCGAGTAGTGCCATTGCCATTGGCAGCGACGCCGAAGCCATCCAATCGGCTAAGGAGGGCAGGTTCGATGAGATTATCACGCTATCTCCTTCACCCCCCAAAACAACTGAAGGGGGACTCATCGAGCCGCCGGTGACCAAATTAACGAGACAAGCCGAAGAGGGCGGCCGCTACCAGCTCGCTCGACTGCGAGAAAAGCGGACGCGTGACAACATTCGACACTACCTGGCTTACTTTCACAACAAGCCAGACGAACATCAAGTGGACGGTGTGAACAGGGTGAGCCTCGCATGTGACATTAACGGCGAGGGACTCCCCACTGACTACGCAAAGCTGAAAAGCTTATACACGGCCTATCTCAGAGAGATCGGCGTGGCGTCGTCACCCGAAGAGGACCTGGCGAGCGTCGCTTATCGCATTGCCTCGCAGAGAACGATAGCGACCCAAAGAACCCGCGAGGCACAGGACAAGTTCCTGCGCCCACCAACAACCAAGTCTTTAAACTAAAGACTAAGACGCGGAGGGGGAGCCAAGTTACTCCCTCAATTGGGTCGCGGCTCCGCTGTCTTCAGGCGAATCTGAATAATTCGAGGAACGCATACGACCTCCTGACAGCTACGGTCAGGAGCATGCGGCTCGACTTGGCACTACTATCTGAGCCAAACCTCGCTGCCTCGAAAGACATTTTGAGAGACGCTACTGGCAGGGCGGCCATCTACCTGCCAACAACAACAAAGGGCGTCAGGGGCAGCGGAATGGGTGAGGGGTTTGTCTGGGTAAACATCTCAGGGGTTACCTACTACAGCTGTTACTACTCCCCTTCAGACAGCCTCGACGCCTTCGCCGGACAGTTGGAGTCGCTGAGAGGCAGCGTAAGCGGCGTGAAAGGAATGGTGGTGGTAGGCGGCGACTTCAACGCAAAGTCTCCCGAATGGGGCTCGTTGGAAAGCGATAGCCGGGGGGAAACGCTCGCTGACATCCTGAGCGAAATGAACCTCGGCGTCGCCAACGTGGGAAACGAACCCACGTTCGTTGGCAGGGGAGCTGGTTCAATAATCGACATCACACTTGCAACCAGCTCCCAGCTCCACAGAATTACCGAATGGGCTGTATTGGATACAGAGAATCACAGCGACCATCGGTATATCTTCTTCTGTGTGGAGGGGCCTAAACATCAAAAGCCCAAGCCAGCGGGACCCCAAACGGGATGGGCATCCAGGAAGTTGAATAAAGAAGAACTAGCCGCCGCCCTCGCCGCCGAAAAGAATGCCCCCCCGATACGGGAGGCCGAGGAACTTGTCCGGATGCTGAGCCGGGTGTGCGATAGATGCATGCCAAGAAGAACTCCCTCCCACAGGCCCCCGGTCCACTGGTGGACGCCTGACATCGCGGAGGCCAGGAGGGAAGCGACACGGCTCAGGAGGAAAGTCCAGAGGGCGGCTGCGGGCACCGCGGAAAGATCCGAAGCCCAACGCAGCCACCGGAAAGCAAAAAAGCTGCTCTCGATCTTGATCGATAGAAGCAAGCGAAAATGCTGGAAGGACCTCTTGGACGATCTGGACAAGGACCCATGGGGACTACCATACAAGATCGTGCGAAACAAACTGCGCGGTGGGAGGGGACATGGACTGTCTCCCGACAAGATAAGAGAGGTAGTCCAACACCTTTTCCCAGAACATCCTATAACGCCTCAGGATAGAATGGATGTCCCCCGAGAAGAAGAGAAACAGGGGGCCTTCAACCCGTTCACCGTTGAAGAACTTATAGCGGCGGCGGAGAAGGTCCCCTCTGACAAGGCACCTGGCCCGGACGGCATCCCGGGCAGGGTAGTACGAATGGCGGCCCTAAAATGCCCCGAGCGCTTCCTGAGCGTCTTCAACGACTGTCTGGCTAGAGGCGAATTCCCTGCCGACTGGAAGACCGCCAGGTTAGTGCTCATCCGGAAGGGCAATAAGCCGCCGGAGAAGCCATCGTCTTACAGGCCCATCTGTTTAATCGACCACGTTGCCAAACTCTTGGAGAGGCTCATAGCCAACCGCCTCCAAAAAGAACTTCAACAAAGCGGAGGCCTCTCCGAACATCAGTACGGTTTCCGAACAGGACGATCGACAGCCGACGCGCTTAAGGAAATTCTGAGCGCAGTAACGACGGCAAAGAGTGGCACGTGGCGCACCAGGAAATATGTGATGCTCGTCACCCTGGACGTTTGTAACGCTTTCAATAGCGCGGGATGGGCACACATATTGGAGGCGCTGAGGAAGCTGAAGATTACTCCGGAAATCTATAACATCCTGGTCAGCTACCTCAGCAATCGACACCTTCTCCTGGACCTGGAGGACGAAGATGGAACACCGATAGTGGTCACCAGCGGGGTGCCCCAGGGTTCGGTACTGGGCCCCCTGCTCTGGAATATCATGTATGATGGTGTCCTGAGACTTTTACTCCCGGAAGGAGTTAAAATTATAGGGTTCGCAGACGATCTGACACTGATCGTCGAAGGGATCGACGGCACCGAGCTCGAATCAAGAGCAAACGAGGCCATTGGCCGGATCGCCGAATGGACCGGCTCTATTGGCCTCCAGCTCGTGCCTGAGAAATCGGAGGCGGTCGTTGTCTGCGGACGAAGACCCGAGCCCAGGGTCTCTCTTCGGCTGAATGGAAAGCCCATCGAAATGAAGAAAGAAGTAACCGTTCTTGGTGTGGTGATCGATAAGAGTGTGAACTTCGCGTCCCACATCAGGACGGCCGTAGCAAAGGCGCAAGCGATATCAACATCGCTTGCCAGACTCATGCCTAACGTGGGCGGCCCAAAAACAGCGAAGAGGAAGACCCTGGGAAGAGTGGCGCAGTCCACCTTATTGTATGCGGCACCTGTCTGGTGCGCTGCCGTGGACGCCCACAAAACTGGTACGGCACGAAACCGCGATAGACTTATGCGCGTGCAGAGACGGATCGCCCTAAGGGTGGTGTGCGGCTACCGGACAATATCGGCCGCCGCCTCCTTAGTCCTCGCCTCCATGCCTCCTTGGGACATCGTTGCATGCGAAGGGGCATCGGAGGACGGGGAGCGCGAAAATCGGGTTAGTGCCGCGAGTGTAGTGTACGCGGAGTGGCAGGCACGGTGGGATAGTGCGGAGAACGGCAGGTGGACGTATCGGCTCGTACCGGACGTTAAGCGTTGGGCCGAACGTAAGCACGGAGAGCTGAACTATTGGTTAACCCAGATGCTCTCCGCCCACGGCTGTTTCGATGCCTATCTCCACCGGTTCGGACTAAGAGAACGGGACCAGTGCCGGCACTGCGCGGAGCGTGACACCTCCGAGCACACGTTTTTCGAGTGCTGGAGGTGGGAAAGGCAACGCCAGCTACTCTCTCTGGAATTCGGGGAGTTGCTCACCCCGGATAACATAGTCCATCACATGCTCAGAGATGAGGCAAGCTGGTGTAAAATTGCCGCCTTCGTCGCGTCGATTCTTAAGACGAAGGAACGCGATGAACGCACGGAGCAAAGTGAAACCAGACCGATCAGAGATAATTACCAATCAGTGACAATAAACCGAGAAAGAACCAACAGTGAAACAAGCAGCACCTAAGCCCTTGGCGCCTAGGAACGAGCCGGCTCATTACTTGAGCCACCGTTGGAGCCTGAAGGAATGCCGGAAGGCGAATACCGGGCTCCAACGGATAGAAAAGGGGGTGGGTTTAGTGGGTGAAACCCCACACTCCCGGGCAGATCGACCCGGAGTCTGTTTCCAGATTCCCACCTCCTAGCTCACAAAGCAAAAAAAAAAAAAAAAAAAAAAAAAAAAAAAAAAAAAAAAAAAAAAAAAAAAAAAAAAAAAAAGGTTAGGTTAGGTTAGGTTAGGTTAGGTTAGGTTAGGTTAGGTTAGGTTAGGTTAGGTTAGGTTAGGTTAGGTTAGGTTAGGTTAGGTTAGGTTAGGTTAGGTTAGGTTAGGTTAGGTTAGGTTAGGTTAGGTTAGGTTAGGTTAGGTTAGGTTAGGTTAGGTTAGGTTAGGTTAGGTTAGGTTAGGTTAGGTTAGGTTAGGTTAGGTTAGGTTAGGTTAGGTTAGGTTAGGTTAGGTTAGGTTAGGTTAGGTTAGGTTAGGTTAGGTTAGGTTAGGTTAGGTTAGGTTAGGTTAGGTTAGGTTAGGTTAGGTTAGGTTAGGTTAGGTTAGGTTAGGTTAGGTTAGGTTAGGTTAGGTTAGGTTAGGTTAGGTTAGGTTAGGTTAGGTTAGGTTAGGTTAGGTTAGGTTAGACACGCAGAGGCTGTACTACTCGTCAGACGTGTTTAAAGTGAGCTCCGTAGCTTTAAACGGCTATAAACGAGTGCGAAAGTTTTAAAATTCTAAATTAGTGCGGGTTAGGTGCGCGCTGTCAAGACCTTTCGAATGATACCCGATTCATCAAGATTGGTCCACTGGCAGCCGAGATAATCGCGTTTTTAAGGTGAAAACCAATTAAATGACTCTGGTGAGTGCGCCGATCGGGCGATAAGGTCGCGAGTGAGTCAGTTCGGTTGCAAAGATTATTGCGCATCCAACAAGGTGCAACTTGTTTTGGTGGCAGGAAAAAAAGTGACACAGAAAGTGATAATCGCGGGTGATACTGCGATAAGAACGGGAAAAAATCCAGATCATAGGAAAAAATTTTGGGAGTCCAACGGTGTATGGCAAATTACAATCAGACCAGGGACAAGGCCGCAATTGAAGATCAAAGCGGTAAATATTTTTAAAATATTTTTTATAGCTGGTTTTGATAAACTTTAAATTTATTTAAAATTGCATGCAATCGCATTAAAATTCCTATCATTTTATATCACTTTAACAAATACGGGGTGTTTCGCGAATATCGAATATACAGTGCGGGATAAGTAAATCTAAAATCGTAAATAACGTCACTAATACTTGTCGCATCACCCCCGGAGTGGTGCCGTTGGACTTGGAGCGGAGGGGGTCACCTACCCCCACCCCCCACCCCTTTGACCACCCCCCACCCTTTGGTCAACTTTCGTGAGAAGAATTTTTCCCCCCACCCCTCGGTTAGAACATTAAATAACTCGGGAACGGTGCGTCGTAGAGAGGTGCGGTTTGTACCATTCGAAAGACGTCTCAAGGGGCCTCTTTTTTACCCCCACTCCCCCCGGGAAAAAACTTGTATAACTCGAAAACGGGGAGTCCTAGAAAAGTGCGGGTTGCGCCAAAGTGATCGTCGCAAAGGGGGCAAACTTTGCCACACTTAAAAAAAACTTTCGACAAAATTTTAACGCAATGTCGGACGACGGTGCGATCCGAAGAGAGAGTGAAAGCTCTGAGTGCTCCGGTACGGAAGCAAGCAAGAGAGAGCTCGCTTTGGCGGCGGGGAAGTCGATCGGACAGACGTCGGCCACGGGAGTGTCACCCGCGGCAAGGTTAACAGCAAAAGATCACTCGTCGTCAAAAGGTCACTCGTTTAAGACCATGGAAGAGATCTTGGCAGCTTTTGAAAAACATGCGGCAATAACCAACACCCGCAGCGATCTCAAGACGGCACTGAAGATCGGTAGTGCTACCATAAAGAAAAAACTCATAGAGCTGGATAAAGCCAAGACCCAGGTTGACCAATGTCAGACGACCATTGAGACCTTGACGGGGGAGGCAAAAAAGACCCAAGAGGAAATGATGTCCAAGGTCGAAGAAATTGGCAAACTCTGTCGCCAGATAGCGACGTGGACGCATAATCAGGAAGAAAGAGTAAACAAAGAATTTAAGCGGCTTGCCGCAGAAGCAAAAGAACTTGCAACAGAAGTGGGAGATTGTAAGGAAGGCATCAAAAAAGTGCGAATGACTGCGAATAATGTTCATCTCGGAGTCGACAAAATTAAGGATGTTGTTTTGGAGATGTCCAGGGGAAGTCTAGAAACTTCCATACAGGCCGACCAGATTGACACTCTGAGGTGGGCAGTAGAGAGTTCGGGCGCGTTCGCGGAAAGATGCGAAACGGTCATGAAAGCGATCGAGAACGGAATCGCGTCGCGGACAGCTAGGCAGTGCGCGGATGTAGGTTGCGGTACAGACGCTATGTTGGCGGTGGACGTGACTGCGCGGGCGGCTGCGGATGTGGGGCGATGCGAAACCGATAAGAGGGCAGAACAGTGCGCGGATGCGAGCTGCTGGACGGACGATGTAGTTTCGGCGGACGCGGCTACGCAGGTGGATTTGGGCGCGCTCGTTGAGCAGAAAGGGCCCGCGGCGAATGCAATCGGGAGCGGCGCCACGGAGCAAACCAAAAAGAAGTGCGAAAACGTGAGTTGCGGTACGGACACTGTCTTGGTGGCGGACGCGACCACGCAAACGGAAGAAAGATCACTCGGCGACACCCCGGAGTGGTGGGTGAAGCACCGTGAGGCCGGGAAGCGGGGCATAGTGAAGGACGGCGCGAGTGTGGGCGCGGCTGGCGTCGTCGATGCGGCAAAGGTGGCTAAACAAGAAAAAACGCGAAAAAAGCGTAAAACCAGTGTTGGCGCGAGTGCGAAAAGTGCCGTGGAAGCAGAGATCCCTCTCGCGAAGGGACCCCCAACGAAAAAGTCTTCCGCGTCGGAAAATACAAGGGCGACGGCTACAACATCGAAGCCAACAACAACAACAAATTTGGCGCAAAAAACAGCAACTGGTAAAACATCAACACAGCCGCCAATAACACCTGCGGCGGCGGAGCCGTCGGCGCCGACAGCGCCGGTATCAAGAACGTCAGAGGCAAGAAGACCTGCGACATACGCAAAAATAGCAGCGTCAACATCAAAAGCTGCATCTGCCACAGGGAAAAAAGCGGTGCCTGCGGTTCAGGCGACAGCGCGGGTGTCCTTGTCAGATTCCCGAGTTGCAGCGAAGAGTGAACAGACTAAAATCTACGTAAGAAGAGAAAAGTCCGGAAACGGCGAAGATAGGAGACCTGCTGTCCTCATCAAAACGGGAGGAAAAAAGGACATACAAGAAACTTTATCGCAGATAAGTGCGGCGGTACAGCATACGGACCTCGACAACACCGTGAGGTACGTTAGAGTTAATAAAGACGGCCATCTCGTGGTGGAGACAGGCGGGGTGCGAGGTTTCTCACAGTTAATGGAGAAACTCGAGGGAAACATCCCAAAGGAAAAATACAGGCCTCTCATCAAGGAGAAAACCGTTAAGATCTTGGATCTCCTTGGTGAAATCACAGTGCAGGAGTTATCCAACTGCCTGCGCGAGATAATAGGACCGGCCGGGTACATGGAAACGCCGGTCATAAGAGAATACCACGCCTACGCGCAGACCGCCACCGTCAAAATGGACACGCGAAGCGCGCAGGCGTTACTGGAACGACAGAGAATCCGTATTGGAATAAATAGGTGTCGTGTGAGAGAGGTTAGCAGGCGCTGTTTTAGGTGCTGGGCCTCCATTCATGGAGGAACGTGCAAGCAGCCAGATAGGAGGGGAGACTGCTACCTCTGTGAGAAGCCCGGGCACCACGCCGCCGAGTGCCCAAAGAAGTCCGGTGGGGGGAAGCAAACTAAGAGTCCTCCAAGTCAATCTACACCGGAAACGGACAGCGCAAGACCTCATGGCGCAGACCGTGGCAGCAAGAAAAATTAACATCTGCCTCATAAGTGAACCACACCGAGAAGAGACTTTCGGGTGGTTCCAAAACACGAGAGGAGCTGCGATATACGCCCATAACACCTCGGGCGTGGCTAGACACGGAGGTGGCATATCCTTTGTCTGGGTAGAGTGGTCGGGGGCAGTGTACTACAGCTGCTATTTTCCACCAAATGAGAGTATAGAAGATTTCGTCGACGCACTCGACGAACTGACAAACTCCATTAGAGCTGAGACACTGCCCGTGGTAGTCGGAGGCGACTTTAATGCCAAGTCGCCCGAATGGGGCTCCCCCGCTGGAGATAGAAGAGGCGATCTGCTGACCGACGCAATGTCCTCATTAGATCTGTGTGTGGGCAATACTGGAAGCACACCAACATTCCAGAGAGGCGCGTCCGAGTCGATAATCGATGTGACTTTTGTTTCTCCCTTGTTAATGACGAATAACTTCATTTGGAAAGTGTTGGAAGAAGAATCCGGGAGCGACCATCGATATGTCGAGTTTGGATTTGACGTGCCGCAGCCGAGGGGCGGATCGCCGAAAGGATGGAAAGCCGGGAGCCTCAATAGAACCGAAATGTCCCAAGAAATTGGAAGACTATTGCAACAGGAAGAAATATCAACTCCCGAACAGTTAACCACCATGTTGTCGGCGGCGTGCGACGCGCTCCTACCGTCTTGGGGCCGGAGCACCCATCCGTCAAAGTACTGGTGGAACGACGAGATCGCACAACTGCGAAAGGAGTGTGTGAATAAAAGAAGACTCTACCAGCGATGCTTAAGGAGGCAAAATAACAACATCGAAGAGGCTCTCCAATCCTGGAGAGACTCTAGAAAGAAAATGGACCTGGAAATCAACAGGAGCCAACGGCATTGCTGGAAGAAGTTGTTAAATGACATTAACGAAGATGTGTGGGGAACGGGTTACAAGATAGTCTCCAACAAACTCAAGAAAAGAAAGATACCAGGTATGACGGAAGAACGCTTGAGGAAGATTGTCGAAACCCTGTTCCCGCGCCATCCCAAGGTCGAGTGGAAGAAGGAAGAGGGCGCAGCAGTTGAACCTTTCACCGCCGAAGAACTGGAAAACGCAGTGAAAGCCATGACAACGGGCAAAGCACCCGGACCGGATCTTATCCCGGACGAGGTGCTGAAAATCCTAGCGGAAGAGTACCCTGATTCGCTGCTTAAAGTATATAACGGCTGCGCTGTCTCCGGAACCTTTCCTGATAAATGGAAAAGAGCGAAGCTTGTGCTAATCCAGAAAGAGGGTAAGCCGCCTGAGAATCCGAGCTCCTATCGCCCCATATGCCTATTGGACAACCTCGCAAAGCTCTATGAGAGGTTGATCCTTGGAAGACTTCAGGCCGAACTTGAAAGAACAGGGGGGCTCAGCGATTCCCAGTACGGCTTTAGGAAAAACAGATCGACGATCCATGCTCTTCAAAACATAGTCAAAAGAGCAAATACAGCAAGGAGTGGCACCTGGAGGACGAGGAAGATCTGCGCCATAGTCACCTTTGATGTGCGGAACGCCTTCAACTCGGCAACCTGGAGACTGATTGTCGAAGAGCTCCGAAGAAGGAAAGTCCATCCGGGGGTCATAAACCTTATAATGGAATATCTATCCCATCGAATACTCATTGTTGATGAAGAGCTATGGAAAGCCGAGGTAGAAACGACAAGTGGTGTCCCGCAGGGTTCGGTGTTGGGACCCACTTTATGGAACATATTATATGACGGTATTCTTCGCCTGTTGCTGCCAGAGGGGGTCGTTTTGGTAGGCTTCGCCGACGACCTTACCCTGTTGATCGAGGCCAGGACAGAAGAAGAAGTTATGGAGAAAGCCAATGAAGCCATAAGGCTCATACAGGAGTGGACCATCGACCACAACCTCACACTCGTCCCGGAAAAAACCAAGGCAATGCTAGCCACGGGACGCAGAAAAATAAGGCCGGTCACCTTTCAAATGGGAACCTACAACATTGTCCCGGAGAAAGAAGTGAAGATTCTGGGCGTTACTCTAGATAGGCGCCTATCCTTCTGTGCCCACATCAGAGAATCTACGAAAAAGGCGGAGGCGACCACTACGGCCCTCACGAGACTGATGCCAAACATGGAGGGTCCAACATACTCCAAGCGTAGAGTGCTGGCGGCAGTAGTACAGTCAGTGCTGCTGTATGCGGCACCGGTGTGGGTCAGCGCCATGGAAGTGGGGAAGTACGCCCGGATGATGAACCGCATTATGAGAAAGATGGCACTCAGAATTTGCAGCGGATACAGGACGGTGTCAGACCCGGCTATTATGGTCTTGGCGGGGACACCTCCTGTTGAACTGTCTGCAAAAGAGAGATCAAGAAATTTTGGAAACACCAATCACACGAAAAGCCAGAACCGCCAATTGCTGTTGGAGGAGTGGCAGAATAACTGGACTGAAGACAGTCGAGGAGGATGGACCAGAAGGCTCATCCCCGACCTCAGACCGTGGTTTATAAGAAGTCACGGGGAATTGGACTTCCATCTCACCCAGGCGCTCACCGGCCACGGGTGTTTTAACGCCTACCTCCACAAGATCAGAAAGGCACCGACCCCATTTTGTTTATACTGCGATAGTGAAGCAGTAGACGACGCGGAGCACACTATCTTCAAGTGCCCAAAGTGGGAAGATCTAAGGGGAGAAAACTTCGCGACTCCAGAAAGCCTGATGGAGGTAATGCTAACCGGAGAAAACGGGTGGGAGAGAGTGTCCAAAACCATACGTGGGATTATGCAGTTCAAGGAAGCCGACGAACGTCTACGACAGGCAGAACAACAGCCATGAAGAGCAAAGTCCCGAAAGGGTGAAGCTAAGAAGAACCGGCTTCTGTTGGACTGCGAGAGACTAAAATCTATGGATAGACTTCCAACTGCACGGAGAAGAATTTGGTTACCACGTGCAGTTGTGATTAGCGGCGAACAACCAAGTACGGGAGGGGGTTTTTAGTGGGTGGAAATCCCACACTACCAGTTGAGCGCGGTCCTCCTGGTGTCTTTAAAAGATTTTCCCCCTTCCTCCGCAAAACAAAAAAAAAAAAAAAAAAAAAAAAAAAGGTTAGGTTAGGTTAGGTTAGGTTAGGTTAGGTTAGGTTAGGTTAGGTTAGGTTAGGTTAGGTTAGGTTAGGTTAGGTTAGGTTAGGTTAGGTTAGGTTAGGTTAGGTTAGGTTAGGTTAGGTTAGGTTAGGTTAGGTTAGGTTAGGTTAGGTTAGGTTAGGTTAGGTTAGGTTAGGTTAGGTTAGGTTAGGTTAGGTTAGGTTAGGTTAGGTTAGGTTAGGTTAGGTTAGGTTAGGTTAGGTTAGGTTAGGTTAGGTTAGGTTAGGTTAGGTTAGGTTAGGTTAGGTTAGGTTAGGTTAGGTTAGGTTAGGTTAGGTTAGGTTAGGTTAGGTTAGGTTAGGTTAGGTTAGGTTAGGTTAGGTTAGGTTAGGTTAGGTTAGGTTAGGTTAGGTTAGGTTAGGTTAGGTTAGGTTAGGTTAGGTTAGGTTAGGTTAGGTTAGGTTAGGTTAGGTTAGGTTAGGTTAGGTTAGGTTAGGTTAGGTTAGGTTAGGTTAGGTTAGGTTAGGTTAGGTTAGGTTAGGTTAGGTTAGGTTAGGTTAGGTTAGGTTAGGTTAGGTTAGGTTAGGTTAGGTTAGGTTAGGTTAGGTTAGGTTAGGTTAGGTTAGGTTAGGTTAGGTTAGGTTAGGTTAGGTTAGGTTAGGTTAGGTTAGGTTAGGTTAGGTTAGGTTAGGTTAGGTTAGGTTAGGTTAGGTTAGGTTAGGTTAGGTTAGGTTAGGTTAGGTTAGGTTAGGTTAGGTTAGGTTAGGTTAGGTTAGGTTAGGTTAGGTTAGGTTAGGTTAGGTTAGGTTAGGTTAGGTTAGGTTAGGTTAGGTTAGGTTAGGTTAGGTTAGGTTAGGTTAGGTTAGGTTAGGTTAGGTTAGGTTAGGTTAGGTTAGGTTAGGTTAGGTTAGGTTAGGTTAGGTTAGGTTAGGTTAGGTTAGGTTAGGTTAGGTTAGGTTAGGTTAGGTTAGGTTAGGTTAGGTTAGGTTAGGTTAGGTTAGGTTAGGTTAGGTTAGGTTAGGTTAGGTTAGGTTAGGTTAGGTTAGGTTAGGTTAGGTTAGGTTAGGTTAGGTTAGGTTAGGTTAGGTTAGGTTAGGTTAGGTTAGGTTAGGTTAGGTTAGGTTAGGTAGGTTAGGTTAGGTTAGGTTAGGTTAGGTTAGGTTAGGTTAGGTTAGGTTAGGTTAGGTTAGGTTAGGTTAGGTTAGGTTAGGTAGGTTAGGTTAGGTTAGGTTAGGTTAGGTTAGGTTAGGTTAGGTTAGTACAAGTTCGGATGTGACACGGGTCGGACGTGCCACAAAGTGCTCCGCGAAAAATCAACAAAAATCGGGAAAATTTTATTCAAAAAATATACAAAAATATATTTATTTGCGTAGAAAATTGTTGGCCACACACTGGTTGAACTCGGGGCACTAATAAAGCCTCTTGAGGACCCAGAAGTTGGAGTGCCACACCCTGATTCGAAGTTGGTGCGAAAAAGTGACGAAATTCGCAAAAATTCGGTGGTCTCCAGTGTCCGGGGAGATTGCGGAGTGATGGTGAATGTGCAAAAACAAAAAACACAGTGAAAAAAGCACCAAAAGTGAGTGAAAAAACTACTTACGTGGGTAAGTCAAACTTTTCATTAAACACCTCCAAAAAACACACTTCCCGCGCGCGGAAAAATTCCGGAACACTTAAAACACGCGAGGGGTAATTTTCCACAACTTTAGACACCAAAAAACCCCAAAAATTCCAACTTTTAGTGCACCATAATTTTTACATGCTATTTAAATGCATGTTAAATTAAACTAAGTGCAAGTGGAAAGTTTTGAGGTCACACGCGCAACAGTTCGTGACACCATTCTTCCTGTGCATGCACAGATTGGAATGCGGTCACGCGTGTAAGCATTCGATAAGACCGCGCGTGCAACATATTGACCCCGGTAAAAATTTCCGCGATCATAGGTGAAAGTCCCCATTTAAGTGCACCGGACTTAATAAAATCTTAAGTGCGCTTAAATTTAAATTAAGGTGTAACCGAAATAAATTTCGGAGAGGACCACCCGAAATCAAATTGGAATTTCGGGAAATTAGGCGGACACACAGGGGGGCCACTAGTGGAGAACGCCCACAGTTAATTTACAACTGTAATAAGTGCGCACCCTGGGCCAACGAAAAACTTTCGGCCATATACGAGGGGGACCCAGGGAATAAATCGTCAAACGATCTTATACGGGGGCACACCAGGGAAAATTCGGAAACCGACCCATACGAGGGAATTTCCGAAATTCGAACACCGGAATACGAGGGGTATTCAAGGAAAAATCGTTTTATACGACCACATACGGGGGAAGTTCAAGGAAAAATCGGAAACCGATATATACGGGGGAAATTCCGAAAATTAAACGTCAGATACGAGGGGCGATCAAGGAAAAAATCGTTTTTCAACAACCACGTACGGGGGAAGTTCAAGAAAAATTCGGAAACCGATTTATACGGGGGAAATTCCGAAAATTAAACACCAGATACGAGGGGTGTTCAAGAAAAATCGGAAATCCACTTTATACGAGGGATTTTCCGAAAATTTTCGGTACAGCGCCCATATATACAGGGTGCTTCAACAAAAACCGACCACTACCCCCTCCACCTAACCCAACCCCCCCCCCTCCCCCCCCCTCCCCCCCCCTCCCCCCCCCCCTCCCCCCCCCCTCCCCCCCCCCCCTCCCCCCCCCCCTCCCCCCCCTTTTTTTATATTTTTCCAAAACCGGTATAAAAAATTTTTGACCCCCCCCAAAAATGGCGGCGACCTCAACAAACAGAAGAGGCTCGACGTCGGCTCCCCCAACTGCGTCCGACGTCGCTAAACAATTTAAAAGCCTGTCAACGGCTCTTGAAGGCTACAAAAATGTGGCCATCCCAGTGAAGACCGCCTTCACGAAGCTCCAGAACACCTGGGATGCTTACAATCTGGATTTGGGGTCAAAATCCACACCCTCTCTAGGCGAAGCCATTTCAGAGCTTCGCCAGGAGAATATAAAGTTGATCGAGGGACTCCAATCAGTTCTCACCCTCGAGATTCAAAAAACAACACACCGGCCCACCACGAGGAAAGATGAAGGGGACCCCGACATCCTCCAGGCCATACTGGAGGAGGTGAGAGGGCTAAAGAGGAGTGGGGACAGGCAAGCCGCGGACATCCAGCATATAAACACAAAGCTGGACGAGATCTGCAAGTCCGACGAAGAGAGGACGAGCCACATGGAGTCATACGGACTTCATAAGAGGGTGTCCCAACTGGCTGCCTCAGTCAAGGAGGCCCTCGACACCATCCCGACAATGGGGCTCGGAGAAAAGGAACCCAAATGGGCAAAGGATCTCCTGCTAGCATCAAAGCAGGCAGTTGAGTCCAAGGACAAGGAACCCGCGTGGGCCAGGAGGATTCGAAAGGCGATCGAGGAAACGAGCGAAAACATTAAAAAGCTCGCCCGGCCAGAGAAACCCGACCCACAGTGTACGGAAATGACCGTCACGGGAAACCCCCAAACTGAAGAGGAACCCGCATGGGCATCAAAAATCCACGATGCGATAGTCGAGGTAAAAAACAATACCCAACGACTTGCAAGGCAGGCGGAGCCATACATGCGCGGCACCAACACGGACAACACGATGGGCGAAGAAAGGGCATCAAAACAACTAGCCCTCCCTCAGCCGGCGACGACCTGCCGACCAGCAACGGAGGACTCGATCATCCAATGCCACAACTCCGTGGACGACGTCAAGGAGGCAGTACGATGCCTAACCATAGACTTCGCGTCCCTGCGCACATCCTTCAGAAGACCGAAGGACGCTTTCCTCGAATTTGTGCGGGAACAACGGCAGGACACGGCCGACATAAAGCGCGACACCCAAGAACTCTTAAATATGGGTATGTACTTTGTACAACAAAAAGCGCCGGCCGAAAACCACCCCACACCCCCTGTCACCCCGCCACAAATAGACACAATAAGCGCGGATACGAGTGAAACCCTCCCACAACAACCACCCAAAAGCCCAAGTGCACCCCACCTAGAGGAAGAAACGCGGACGCAGCCTCCCTCCACCGAACCCCAGTGCGCGGACACGGAAATCGTCACAATAGTGATCTCCGACGCGGACGAGGAGGGAAAAACGGCGGCCAACGAGAGTGTTGTGTTAGTGCGCGAAAAACCCTTACGGAAGCCCAGAACCCCCCCCCTTCTTCCCCCCCCAGAGGACAATGCGGCGACCAAGGCCGACCGCCCTGGGAGAAAAAGGAAGAGGGGTGGAAGAGGGAAAAAGCGCGGACAAAATCGGGATGAAACCACGATTCCCCCCCGCGGAGAAAACAGCCAGGAAACGATCCCCGCTAGAAAACACCCTGCCCCCACCCCATCCGAAACCAGACCTCCACAAACCACCCAAAGTCACGTCACCCAAAACCGACCGGAGGCAGTCATCATCAAGACCTCCGAAACCCTCACCTACGCGGCAGTGGTCAAAAGGATCCAGGAAAAAATGGACCCGACCAAAATGGGCATCAGCGTACGCTCGGTTCGACCAACGCGAGCGGGCGACGTGATCATCACGATGGAGGACGGAGAGGGGCAGGCCGAACTACTGAGGGCCAAACTAAGCGAGGTAGATTCGGACCTTGACATGCGGACCCTGGCGAGGACGGCGACCATCTCGATTACCGGGATGGAAACCACAACAACGAAGAAGATGGTCCGGGAGGCGATTCTGCAGGAGATCGGCGAGACCTGCGAAGTTACGGTCGGCGCCCCCAAGAACGCCCCCCGAGGAACCAAAAAGGTTGCGGTGGTCCTCCCCCCAACGAAGGCGACGGCACTTCTCCAGAAGGGCGCGATCCGTGTCGGATGGACGAAGTGTCCAGTCAAGGAAGCGGCTGACACCCCGGTCACCTGCTACAGATGCACCGGGGTGGGTCACATCAGCACCCATTGCACCGGCCCCGACAAAAGCACCGTCTGCATGAACTGCGGGCAAGACGGTCACCACATGGCCGCGTGCAAGAACAAGCCCCACTGCAGGCGGTGCAACGAGGACGGCCACCGGGAGGGAGCTGCTTGTCCAAAACCTCCCCCCCCGCCGGAGCAAACCAGGCCCAAACCTCCAACAAAAGGCCCAAAAACCAACCGGACCAAACACACCGGCACCGTCACCGTCCCAACAACGCGCTGGGTGTCGGGCGGAATACAACAGAGCGGGCTTAATAAACAAAACCCGCCCGTGGAAGGACCCACCCAAGAGACAGGAGCGGTAAGGAAAACCCTCACCATCCACAGCGACCGAGAAGCCATTAGGTCGGCCAAGGACGGAAAGTTTGATGAGGAAGTCACGCTTGCACCCCCACCCCCCAAGAAAACCCAGGGGGGACTCATCGAACCGCCAGTCACCAAACTGACCAGGCAAGCCGAACCGGGAGGACGCTACCAACTCGCCAGACTGCGAGAAAAGCGTACCAGAGACAACATTCGACAGTTTCTGGCTTACTTTCATGATAAGCCGGACAACCATCAGGTCGAAGGAGTCAACAGGGTGAGCCTCGCCTGCGATATAAACGGCGAAGGACTCCCCACCGACGTCCCCACCCTGAGAGGACTATATGCCGCATACCTCAGAGAGATAGGTGTAGCGGCGTCCCCCGAGGAAGACCTGGCGAGTGTAGGATATAGGATATCCTCCAACAGGACAATCGCGACCCAACGCAACCGCGAAGCGCAAGCAAAATTCATGCGCCCAACGTCACCCCCTAAGAAAAAGTCTTTAAACTAAAGACAACGACGCGGAGGGGGAGACCAGATACTCCCCCAGGTGGGTCGCGGCTCCGCTGCCTTCAGACAAATCTGAACAACTCGAGGAGCGCATACGACCTGTTGACCGCTACAGTCAGGAGCATGCGCCTCGATCTGGCACTCCTTTCCGAGCCAAACCTCGCTGCCTCAAAGGACATATTGAGAGACGCCACCGGTAGAGCAGCAATCTATCTGCCGGCAACAACGAAAGGCGTCGGAGACAGCGGGACAGGCGAAGGCTTTGTCTGGGCAAGCATCCAGGGGGTAACTTTCTACAGTTGCTATTACTCCCCATCGGATGCGCCGGACACATTCGCCAGGCAGCTGGAGCTTCTGCGGGAGAGTGTGAGAAGAACAAGAGGAATGGTGGTGGTGGGCGGAGACTTCAATGCCAAGTCACCGGAATGGGGTTCGACGGAGAGCGATGGCCGAGGGGAAATGCTCACCGACATACTGGGCGAGATGAACCTCGGAGTCGGCAACGTGGGCAACAAGCCTACATTCGTCGGCAGAGGAGCTGGGTCCATCATAGACATCACCCTGGCGACCAGCTCCCAACTCCACAGGATAGCCGATTGGAGGGTTCTCGACGAAGAAAACCACAGTGACCATCGGTACATCTACTTCAGCGTGGAGGGGCTTCAAACACCAAAGCCCAAGCCAGGAAAACCCCCGAAGGGATGGGCGTCTCGCAAGCTAAAAAGAGACGACCTCGTCGCCGCCCTCGACGAAGAGAGACAACGCCCCCCTGTACAGGAGGCGAGTGAACTAGTCCAGATGCTGGGCCGAGTATGTGACAAATGTATGCCACGCAAAACCCCCTTCCACAAACCCCCGGTCCATTGGTGGACAACCGACATAGCGGAGGCCAGAAGGGAGGCTACTCGGCTCAGACGCAAAGTCCAGAGGTCCAAGGTGAGCACGCCAGCAAGAGACGAAGCTGAACGCGGCCACAAGAAAGCCAGGAAGCTGCTCTCGATTCTAATCGATAGAAGCAAGCGAAAGTGCTGGAAGGACCTCTTGGACGACCTGGACAACGACCCCTGGGGACTTCCTTACAAGATAGTCCGCAACAAACTACGCGGAGGGAAAGGCCATGGACTCCCACCTGAAAAGGTCAGGGAAGTGGCCGAACATCTTTTCCCGACACACCCCATCTTGAGGGAGGAAAAAATGGAAGTTCCCCGGGGAGAAGAACAAAGGGGACCATTGACTCCGTTCACAGCCGATGAACTTAAGACGGCAGCGGAGAAAATTTCCCCCGACAAAGCACCAGGCCCGGACGGCATACCGGGCAGGGTGGTGAAGATGGCGGCTCTACGGTGCCCCGAACACTTCCTGAGCGTCTTCAACGACTGTTTGGCAAAAGGAGAATTCCCCGCCGAATGGAAGATCGCCAGGTTGGTGTTGATACGGAAAGGCACCAAGCCGCCCGACAAACCCTCGTCCTACAGGCCCATATGCCTCATCGACCACGTGGCCAAACTCCTGGAGAGGCTCATAGCCAACCGCCTCCTGAAGGAAATCCAACTCCGCGGGGGCCTCTCCCAAAGCCAGTTCGGCTTCCGTACCGGGAAATCAACCGCCGACGCGCTCAAGGAAATTCTTGGCGTGGTAGCTACGGTAAGGAGAGGCACGTGGAGAACGAGGAAGTACGCCATGTTGGTCACCCTGGACGTCTGTAATGCCTTCAACAGCGCGGGGTGGGCCAACATACTGGAGGCGCTGAGGAAGTTCAAAATCTCGCCAGAACTGTACAACATGCTGGTGAGTTACCTCAGTGAGAGACACCTTCTCCTGGGCCCTGAGGACGAGGAAGGCACGCCGTTGCCAGTGACGAGTGGTGTTCCACAGGGTTCCGTACTGGGACCGCTTCTGTGGAACATAATGTACGACGGCGTGCTACGACTAACACTCCCAGACGGAGTGAGGATAGTGGGCTTCGCGGACGACTTGACCATCATCGTCGAAGGGACGGACGGCGAAGAGCTGGAGAGCAGAGCCAACGAGGCCATCCGGCTGATTGCGGATTGGACCGGCTCCATCGGCCTCCAGCTGGTGCCAGAGAAGTCCGAAGCGGTGGTGGTGTGCGGACGCAGGCCCGAGCCCAGGGTCTCCCTCTGGCTCAACGGGAAGCCCATACAGGTCAAAAAGGAGGTGACCGTTCTTGGTGTGGTGATCGATAAAAGCGTGAACTTCGCTTCCCACATCAGGACGGCTGTGGCAAAAACGCAAGCGATCTCTACATCGCTTGCGAGACTAATGCCAAACGTGGGCGGACCCAAGACGACGAAACGGAGAACCCTGGGACGAGTGGCTCAATCCACCATACTCTATGCCGCACCGGTGTGGTACGCGGCGGTGGACCCGAGTGGCACAGGGACGGCACGAAACCGGGACAAACTATTGCGTGTGCAGCGACGCGTTGCCCTAAGAGTGGTCTGCGGCTACCGGACAATATCCGCAGACGCCGCCTTAGTCCTCGCCTCTATGCCCCCGTGGGACCTTTTGGCACGCGAAAGGGCATTGAAGGACGGGGAGCGCGAGTTTCGGGATAGTGCCGGAAGTGAAACCGTCGACCAGTGGCAGACACAGTGGGATAGTGCGACGAATGGCCGTTGGACACATCGGCTCATACCGAACATTAAGCGTTGGGCCGACCGGAAGCACGGTGAGCTAAACTACTGGCTCACCCAGATGCTCACGGACCACGGGTGTTTCAACGCCTATCTCCACCGGTTCAGACTTCGGGATCGGGATAAGTGCCGCCATTGCGACGAAAGCGACACCTCCAATCACACCTTCTTTCAGTGTTGGAGGTGGGAGCGTCAGCGCCAGCTCCTCGCTCTGTGGTTCGGAGAAACGCTCACCCCGGACAACATCACCGATGTGATGCTCAGAGACGAGGAAAGCTGGCTAAAAATAGCCGCGTTTGTGACGTCAATTCTCAAGACTAAAGAAAGTGACGAAAGACATGAGCAAAGTGGAACAAAAACGATCAGTGATATCGACCTTACAGAGACGACAAACAGTGCACAAAGACATAGTGAAACCACGCAAGAACCTCAGCAAGAGCTAAGGTCGTGAGCCGGCTCACCAAATGATTTGGGAAGAGCCCCCGGTGGAAATCTGAAGAAATACCGGAAGGTGAATACCGGATTCCACCGGGATGAATGGGGGGTGAGTTTAGTGGGTGAAACCCCACACTCCCGAGTTAGATCGACTCGGAGTCTGCTACCAGATTCTCACCTCCCTGCTCAAGCTAAAAAAAAAAAAAAAAAAAAAAAAAAAAAAAAAAAAAAAAAAAAAAAAGGTTAGGTTAGGTTAGGTTAGGTTAGGTTAGGTTAGGTTAGGTTAGGTTAGGTTAGGTTAGGTTAGGTTAGGTTAGGTTAGGTTAGGTTAGGTTAGGTTAGGTTAGGTTAGGTTAGGTTAGGTTAGGTTAGGTTAGGTTAGGTTAGGTTAGGTTAGGTTAGGTTAGGTTGTTGTTGCTGTAGTGGTGACATTTCAAGACGTGTTTTTTGCGGCTCTGCATTATTTCACTTTAGTATTCTGTACAAGTTGTTTTATGGGTTCTGGAATTGTTGTTTTGGCTAATTAGTTGTTGCTTTATGCTTTTTGGTTTGAATAAAGGCTCTATGATTGCCTAAATAGCAAAAATTGGATATTTAAAATATTTTTTGAAGCTGTCATGCTAATTTATTAATTTGACAGACAGTTCATAACTTCGAGTTAAAATTGGCTTATTTTGGTTTATTTGGAAAACTATTCGTACTTTGGATTATTCTACAAAAAATTACATCTATAATTGCATCAAATTTTATGGCTTTCAGCAAATTTTTGGATAATTTACTTTCTTAATGACAAGCACATCATAAAATTTTGGATTCGAAATACGCTCATTCCAAATTTATTGGTTTTTTCAGCAAGATTTTGGATTAATTATTTTCAAATTGACAGGCACTTCATCATACATTCATCATACTTTGGGTTTTGGAGTTGTTGTTTTGGCTAATTAGTTGTTGCTTTATGCATTCTTGGTTTGAATAAAGGCTCTATGACTGCCTAAATAGGAAAATTGGATAATTAAAATATTGTTGAAGCTGTCACGCTAATTTATTATTTTAACAAGCATTTCATAACTTCGAGTTAAAATTGGCTTATTTTGGTTTATTTGGAATACTATTCGTTCCTTGGATTACTTTAAACAAAATTACATCTAAAATTGCATCATAATTTTTTATGGCTTTCTGCAAAATCTTTGGATATTTTTCTTTCTATATGGCAGGCACATCACCATCATTTTGGTTATTGAAATAAGCTCGTTTTATGATTTATTTGGAGCTATAAGTTTATATTATTTAATTTAAATTGATATTGTGGCTAAGAGCAACAAGTTTATTGGTTTTTCAGTAAGAATTTGGATAAATTATTTTCAAATTGTCAAGCACTTCATCAAATTTGGGTTTTTCAAAATATGCTCGTTTTTTAATGATATATTTGGAGTTATAAGCTTACATTGTTTATTTAAATTGATATTGAAGCAAAATTGCAACTATTTATTTATTTATTGGAAATAAATCAAATTGGAAATTATTGAATTTAGAAAAGAATTATTAGGAGTACCAGGCGTATATTGCTTAATTTTAATATTGCTAAGAATATGTTATTCAATGGCTTTGGAAGTATGAATTTTAAATCAACCTATTGACATTCACTTGGATTATTTTATTTTGCAAATTATCAAATTATTAAATACCTTCTGAGCATAAGAATAGCTATCATAAAGGTAAGAATTTCTTCAATATTTTGGGTTTTTGGATTTTTTCAATATAATTTGAGAAGCTCTTATATATTTTGAATTTTGATTTGCAACAAAATATTTTTGTCTTTGGTTTATATTGCAATTAATAGTCAAATGTCTGGTAAATCAAATTCAAATATGGATAAAACCAAAAGGTCTACTAGATCAACTAGATACACTAGTGACTCTCCCCCCTTGACCACTGAGGCTGCTATTGTGGCTTTGGAAGGGGCATTAAAAAAACACAGCAACATCGCCTCGGATGTTAAGGAAGGTGTTAAAAACTGCATTGTATGCTTCAAGGCCGAGATGGCACTCTGGAGAAAGCACGAAATAAAGGAGCATGATTTACTGAGGCGGGTGGAAAAAATTGAATTGAGTAATAAAGAAATTCAAAATAGAACCAACATACACTGTGAGAATATCAAAAGTATTAAAGAAGATGCGGTCTCAAATTATCTAAGTAATTTTATTTCAATGCAAGACCTGTGCAAAAGAATAGTTGCTTTAGAGTTTTCTCTTGCGGAGGAGCACGTGCGGCCCAAGCCTAACGATACAGCCGGGTCGACCGAGTCCCATTGCCAGACCGCAAAATCAGGGCAGGAATGTCAAAATGTTGAACAACGGAACGGAGAAGTGGCCTTCAGGAAGGTCACTAGTAAAAGAAATAGGAAAATGAAGATAAATAGTCAGCAACCGCGCACCGCTTCATCAACATCGCAGGAGCAACCAATAGCAGCAATCAAAATTGGCGAACGGAGGAGGCTTTCTGAGCCCATTTGCGCCGTAAGTGCGGGTGAAAGTGCGGCGTTAATAAGTGTAAGTTCACCGGCTCAGTCTTTTTCCACGGACCCTATGGACTTTATTAAGCCTAGTAGACGTGGCCGAGGTCGCGGTCGCGGTCGAGGGCGTGGACGTGCTTTTCGAGACGGTGGTCTGAGCCGACCTGGCTCACCTCACGACACGAGTTTGCCAAACGACACAGGTTGCAATAAACTTAAGAAGAACCCGGCATTAGTCATAACAACCGCGAACTATGCCGGGGACTTCATTAAACTTAAGGCGGTACTTACCGAGGCCGGTGCGCTAGAGGATGTGTACCACACCCGACCAACAAAGGATGGTCATATTTTAGTTGAAACTCTAGATGCCAGGTTACAAAAAAAAGTGTATGACATTTTGAAAAAACAAATGGGCCTTATCCACCTCCTTAATGGCTCAGGTTTAAAGACAATTAGGGTGCTGGGGATGGACCCAACGGTTACGGTTAATCAGCTGGTGGCTGCGGTAAGAAAGGCTACGAGTTCGGAGGGTGACATAGCCCCTCCGGTCTTTTTGAGACCGGTTGGCAGTCACGTACAATACGCAACCTTACAATTAGACGAAGCCATTGCGGACAGGCTTCTAAGGGCTGATATAATTAGGGTTGGCCTTTCGGCATGTAAGGTGACTAAAGAGCGTCAGCGTTGCTTTCGGTGCGGGGCCTCCAGCCACAGCGGGAGGCATTGTAGGGAACAGCAAAAGGTCTGCTTCACTTGCCTGCAGCCTGGTCACACTGCAGGCAAATGCGCAAAAATGCCAAAATGTGCCGAGTGCGGTGGGGATCACCGAGCAAGTCAGTGCGGGCGTGACAAGCGAGCAAGTCTTAGATACTCACCCAAGGGGGTCGCGGCTCCGCTGTCTCCAGGCGAATCTGAATAATTCGAGGAACGCATACGACCTCCTGACAGCTACGGTCAGGAGTATGCGGCTCGACTTGGCACTACTATCTGAGCCAAATCTCGCTGCCTCAAAAGACATTTTGAGAGACGCTACTGGCAGGTCGGCCATCTACCTGCCAATAACAACAAAGGGCGTCAGGGGCAGCGGAATGGGTGAGGGGTTTGTCTGGGTAAACATCTCAGGGGTTACCTACTACAACTGTTACTACTCCCCTTCAGACAGTCTCGACACTTTCGCCGGACAGTTGGAGTCGCTGAGAGGCAGCGTAAGCGACGCGAAAGGAATGGTGGTGGTAGGCGGCGACTTCAACGCAAAATCTCCCGAATGGGGCTCGTTGGAAAGCGATAGCCGAGGGGAAACGCTCGCTGACATCCTGAGCGAAATGAACCTCGGCGTCGCCAACGTGGGAAACGAACCCACGTTCGTTGGCAGGGGAGCTGGATCCATAATCGACATCACCCTTGCAACCAGCTCCCAACTCCACAGAATTACCGATTGGGCTGTCCTGGATACAGAAAATCACAGCGACCATCGGTATATCTTCTTCTGTGTGGAGGGGCCTAAACACCAAAAGCCCAAGCCAGCGGGACCCCAGACGGGATGGGCATCTAGGAAGTTGAATAAGGAAGATCTAGTCGCCGCCCTCGCCGCCGAAAAGAATGCCCCCCCGATACGGGAGGCCGAGGATCTTGTCCAGATGCTGAGCCGGGTGTGCGATAGTTGCATGCCAAGAAGAACTCCCTCCCACAGGCCCCCGGTCCACTGGTGGACGCCTGACATCGCGGAGGCCAGGAGGGAAGCGACACGGCTCAGGCGAAAAGTCCAGAAGGCGGCTGCGGGCACCGCGGAAAGATCCGAAGCCCAACGCAGCCACCGGAAAGCAAAGAAGCTGCTGTCGATCATGATCGATAGGAGCAAGCGGAAATGCTGGAAGGACCTTCTGGACGATCTGGACAATGATCTGTGGGGACTTTCATATAAAATCGTACGAAATAAATTGCGCGGCGGGAAAGGTCACGGACTGTCTCCCGACAAGGTAAGGGAGATAGTCGACCACTTATTCCCGACGCATCCTATTACAGTCGTGGATAAAATGGACGTCCCCCGAGAAGAAGTGACACAGGGGGCCTTCAACCTGTTAACCGTTGAAGATCTAATGGCGGCGGCGGAGAAGGTCCCCTCAGATAAGGCACCCGGCCCGGATGGTATCCCGGGTATTATTGTGAGATCTGCAGCTTTAATTTGCCCCGAGCACTTCCTTAGCGTTTTTAAGAACTGTTTGGCACAGGGTGAATTCCCTGCCGATTGGAAGACCGCCAAGTTGGTGCTTATTCGGAAGGGCGTCAAGCCACCTGAGAAACCTTCGTCATACAGGCCCATCTGTTTAATAGACCACGTTGCCAAACTCTTAGAGAGGCTCATTGACAACCGCCTTAAAAATGAAATCCATCAATGCGGGGGCCTCTCTGAAAACCAGTACGGTTTTCGTTCAGGAAGATCTACAGCCGACGCGCTCAAAGAAATTTTGAGCGCAGTAACGACGGCAAAGAGTGGCACGTGGCGTACCAGGAAATATGTGATGCTCGTCACCCTTGATGTTCGCAACGCTTTTAATAGTGCGGGTTGGGCTCACATATTGGAGGCGCTGAGGAAGCTGAAGATTTCACCTGAAATCTACAACATCTTGGTCAGCTACCTCAGCAATCGACATCTCCTCCTGGACCTGGATGACGAAGATGGCACACCAATAGTGGTCACCAGTGGGGTGCCTCAGGGTTCGGTACTGGGTCCCCTGCTCTGGAACATCATGTACGATGGGGTCCTGAGACTTTTGCTCCCGGACGGTGTCAAAATTATAGGGTTCGCAGACGACCTGACACTGATCGTCGAAGGGATCGACGGCACCGAGCTCGAATCAAGAGCAAACGAGGCCATTGGCCGGATCGCCGAATGGACCGGCTCTATCGGCCTTCAGCTCGTGCCGGAGAAATCGGAGGCGGTCGTGGTCTGCGGACGAAGACCCGAGCCCAGGGTCTCTCTTCGGCTAAATGGAAAGCCAATCGAAATGAAGAAAGAAGTAACCGTTCTTGGTGTGGTGATCGACAAGAGCGTGAACTTCGCGTCCCACATCAAGACGGCCGTTGCGAAGGCGCAAGCGATATCAACATCGCTTGCGAGGCTGATGCCTAACGTGGGCGGCCCTAAAACAACGAAGAGGAAGATCCTGGGACGAGTGGCGCAGTCCACCGTGCTGTATGCTGCGCCAGTGTGGTGTGCGGCGGTGAACGCTTACAAAAACGGTACGGCACGAAACCGTGACAGACTTATGCGCGTGCAGAGACGGATTGCCCTAAGGGTGGTGTGCGGTTACCGGACAATATCGGCCGACGCCTCCTTAGTCCTCGCCTCCATGCCTCCTTGGGACATTTTGGCATGCGAAGGGGCATCGGAAGGCGGGGAGCGCGGAAATCAGGCTAGTGCCGGAAGTGTAGTTTTCGCGGAGTGGCAGACACGGTGGGATAGCGCGGAGAACGGCCGGTGGACGTATCGGCTCATTCCGGACGTTAAGCGATGGGCCGAACGTAAACACGGAGAGTTGAACTATTGGTTAACCCAGATGCTCTCCGCCCACGGCTGCTTCGATGCCTATCTCCACCGGTTTAGACTGAAAGATCGGGACCAGTGCCGGCACTGCGACGAGCGAGACACCTCCCAGCACACGTTTTTCGAGTGCTGGAGGTGGGAAAGGCAGCGCCAGCTCCTCTCTCTGGAATTCGGGGATTTGCTCACCCCGGATAACATAGTACATCATATGCTCAGAGATGAGGAAAGCTGGTGCAAAATTGCCGCCTTTGTCACGTCGATACTCAAAAAGAAGGAACACGACGAAAGAATGGAGCAAAGCGGAAACAGAACGGTTAGTGACACTTATCAATCAGAGACATCAAATCGTGAAAGGACACTTAGTGATATAAACAACACCTAAATGAGCCGGCTTATTAAATAAGCCACCGTTGGAGCCTGAAGGAATGCCGGAAGGCGAATACCGGGCTCCAACGGATAGAAAGGGGGTGGGTTTAGTGGGTGAAACCCCACACTCCCGGGCAGAACGACCCGGGGTCTGCTTCCAGATTCCCACCCCCTTGCTCTCAAGCAAAAAAAAAAAAAAAAAAAAAAAAAAAAAAAAAAAAAAAAAAAAAAAAAAAGGTTAGGTTAGGTTAGGTTAGGTTAGGTTAGGTTAGGTTAGGTTAGGTTAGGTTAGGTTAGGTTAGGTTAGGTTAGGTTAGGTTAGGTTAGGTTAGGTTAGGTTAGGTTAGGTTAGGTTAGGTTAGGTTAGGTTAGGTTAGGTTAGGTTAGGTTAGGTTAGGTTAGGTTAGGTTAGGTTAGGTTAGGTTAGGTTAGGTTAGGTTAGGTTAGGTTAGGTTAGGTTAGGTTAGGTTAGGTTAGGTAGGTTAGGTTAGGTTAGGTTAGGTTAGGTTAGGTTAGGTTAGGTTAGGTAGGTTAGGTTAGGTTAGGTTAGGTTAGGTTAGGTAGTTAGGTTAGGTTAGGTTAGGTTAGTTAGGTTAGGTTAGGTTAGGTTAGGTTAGGTTAGTTTAGGTTAGGTTAGGTTAGGTTAGTTTAGGTTAGGTTAGTTAGGTTAGGTTAGGTTAGGTTAGGTTAGGTTAGGTTAGGTTAGGTTAGGTTAGGTAGGTTAGGTTAGGTTAGGTTAGGTTAGGTTAGGGTTAGGTTAGG